>JAWWEM010000010.1:5491552-5511512 GCA_035582935.1 Ormyrus thymus
TCTCTCTCTCTCTCTCTCTCTCTCTCTCTCCCTCTCTCTCTCTCTCTCTCTCTCTCTCTCTCTCTCTCTCTCTCTCTTTCTCATGGCGTGTGCTTCGTCTCTCGCAGCTACCGCCGTTCTTTTTTGTTGCCTGTTCGATCTTTGTTGAGGTCGTCCCGTCCGGACCGGTGATGGATTTTGATAAAAAATATGAAAAAGTGCTACATGCGAAGCGTTTAATCTTTCTTATCTTTTCCCTTAAAAGCGAGCTTTTTCTTGGAAATGTGAAATGAAAATTTGTATGATATTAGGAATTAAAAAAGAATCGAGATCATTTCTTCGTCAGAGAATAAGAAGGAAATATGAATTTCATGTAAGTAGAATTTATTTTACTTTTACTGGACTAATCGCAAGAATACACCTAAGACTGGACTACATTGAGAGGAAAACTCTCGAGCGCGTTGTCGACAAAGAAAATGGAGACGCAAAAGAAAAAAAAAACAAACCCATAACGTGCAAAAGGCGTTAGGTGCTAGGAAAATTATCACTTTTCCCAGGCCGTTTGACTAATTCCAGGCCAGCCCGTTTCCCTTCTTCAGAGCTTTAATGCGCAAAGCGATTGGCGAGAAACGATGCTCGAAGTCCCCGTTCCAATCAGTCGGCATGTCCAATTCAATTATCCGCGGACGGGCTGCAGGAGAGACACTCGAAGACTCTTCTCTTTCTCGCTGAAAGGGATGGAAGCGGAGCGGGGGAGATGAAACGCAGCGAGCTAGACAGAGACGAAGAGGGCTCGCCTTTCTCGGGATATGCCGCACACTTGGCTGCCGCCTCAGACGATTTCGAGTCTCGATGGGTCGCACTGCAGCGTCGCGGTGGGGAGGGCTATGATTTCCGCGCGGATGAGCAGCTGCAGCTGCAGCAGCAACAAGGTGCGCTCGAGGATCTTCTCCTTCCCTCCGGAGATGTATAGAGCCCGAGCTTGCTTTCTCTCTCTCTCTCTCTCTCTCTCTCTCTCACTAAGGGCGCGCGATTATCCAAGCTTCGCTGGCCAAAGGATTTTCCTTTCTGCGCAAGGCCTTCCTCCTCCTTGTAGCGGAAGCACTTACACGCTCTCTCTCTCTCTCTCTCTCTCACTGTCTCTCTTTAGTCAGTGCGATCGATGGTATGCGAAAGTATAAAGCGGCATCCCATGCAGCTATTGTACGCGTTTACATTCACGCACTCACAGTCATAAACCGCCGCAACTTGCAAAAAAGGAAAGAGGCACGCGCGCGCATTTACTTCGACTTGATTCTACACAAGGAGTAAGACGGAGAGCGGAGTATCTGCAGCCTTGACGCCAGCAGCAAAGGGATCTTCCGATTTCGATCGGTTATTGGATCGCGTATACGCCTCTTCCGCTTTGACCGAAGGATTAGCCGATACTTGCTCCTTCGACCGTACGATTATTCATCTATGTCTAAACCAGTTATACGGTAGACCGGTTTCGCCTCGCTCGCTTGCGCTTTGTACGTGCGAGTGTCTTATCTGCCAGGGAGATATTTGGCTTCCGCCTGTAATTGCAAATTCAACTGGTAGACTCTCTCTCTCTCTCTCTCTCTGCCGGGCTCTCGCAATTTACGGGGTCTTTGTTGCATTACTAGTGAAAACGAGAACTAATCTTACTTGGTTGCTTCGCACTGGATGCTGCGCAGGCCAAGTATTTCGACTGCATGAAATATGCGGGAGTAGAGGAAGTTTGGAATAAGATACGTATGCTAGCGATTTCGCTTCCGTAGCTATTTCGCTCGCCGGTCGTTAATTCTGAGATTAATTATTGTAATCGCTTCTCCAGAATTTCCTGCTGGGAATATTGAATTCGATGGAAATCGCTAGTAAATTGCAGCGTAACTATGCGCAAACATAGTACCCGGAAAACCGCAGCCACACCGAGTCAACTAATTTCTGCCGGGCGAAATATAAGTCAGGCGATCCTGCAGCGAAGAAGAGCACGCGGAATCGAAACTCGAAAGTGAACACACGCGAGCTTTGATCCCCGACCCCGCCGTATCCTCTCAAAGGACCCAGCGAGGAAGTTGCGCCAAGTTTAAGACCATCTTTGCGGATCGACGTATGATTACTCTTCGATACATAACTCCCAAGGCAGCCTCGCCGTAGCTCTTCGTCAGGATCGGAACTTTTACCAAGTTGATCCGAGGGGCAAATTCACCGGTTACAGTCTCAAGTATTTCCAGGGAAAATATGCCGCCGCACGGAAAATTCGCGCAGCTACCCTTCGCGCTTGGTCATTGTGGGTCAAATAGTTTCGAGTCGGAACCAAGCGGAAATAGTTTCATCGTCGTTTCCACTGCACTCGCTCACGCTTTCTGTCTTCCTCTGGCCCGGCAGATTCGTACTCGTTCGCTCGATCCCTGGAGTACTTGGCTTGGATCGGGGCTGAACAGTGCGGGAAACGCGACTGAGCGGCAATAAACCTTTCAGTTCGAATTCGAGTTAGAGAGGAAATGGAAGGTCATTAAAATCTGTAACTTCAAAGTTAATTTATTGACGGTGCCGCAGAACGAGCGAGAGCCTCGTTAGTCATGGAAAGCGCGAAATTTGTCGTTTTTTATCGAGCGATTTGATACTGCTATTGTTTCAGTTAGCGACAAGGAAAGCGGAAAAATAACGTTTATCTCGGAGATACTCTGCAGTAATAAATATCAATCAAAGAAAAGTATAGTAGATTAAATTTTGAGAATATAGAACGTGAAAGCTCGCAAAAGAAAAGGGATCAACAAGTTATTTTTTCGAGAATCCTCATGAAAATGCTGTTGCGTAAACAATCTTGCAGGCAGACTTAGCGGCGACGTTTCTCATCCGAGAATCGCGGCGCGATCTTTTCACCTTGAAGCCGCAGCGGCGCGCAACTTAAAAAAGCATTTTCATCAGAGCCGAGCTTCTCGGCGCGACTCATCTATCTCCGTCCATTTTCTTACTGTTTACTGAGAGAAACGCGCTAAGCCTCATGCTTAGCGGTCGAGGAAGACGAGCTGCGCGGTAACGAGACGGCGCGAATGTAATCCTTTTCAGACGCGCGGTAACGAAAGCTGCGTGTCGCTCTTTCCATTCCATTATGAGAAATCTCAGCGCATCGGCACGCTCCAATTGCTGACTCTGCGTGTTGAGCGTCGAGTTTTCGTTTTTCGTCTGGGAGAAGCTGGAGAAAGGATGAAGAAGAGAGCGCTACAGCGGCCTTAAGGTAGAAAATGCTACTCTTCTACGGTGCAGGAATTTTGAAATATTGAAACGTAACGTCAAACCCCATCCACCGTCCTAGTATATTTTCTTTCGATTTCTATCTTTTAGCTTTTGCACTTTTTTCTCTCAACATTCAACCTTCTCCTTTTCGAGGCTTCACGCTATCGTTTCTCCCCTGCGTTTTATCTATTTTAAGCTTTTTATTTTCTTTTTGATTCCTCCTATTATTTTACCATATCTCAGAATATTAAGAGAAATTTCTCAATTTTAAAAGCAACTTTTTACATAAATAAAAGTGCATTTATTCACTAAAGTAGCTTATAATTTGAAGATTTTTACTTTTTAAGACTGCTGCAGAAAATAAAGTTTCTCAATATTAAAGCCATATGAGACTAATGGTCTTTACCGAAAATGCTAACTTTGTATTTAATTCGACCGCTTACTTGTTTTTTGTCAGTGGTTGAATTTATAGTAGTGGTTAAAGGTCAGCAGGGGAGAAAAAACTTTCTAATCCAGATGGATATGAATCTATAAAAACTCTAAAAACTAGCAGTAGAAATATTTCTTCTGTTAGCAAAAATCAAAATAGTGAAAAACAGAAATTTTTAGCTATTTTATATGCCGTTAAAAATCAGATCACCGATGGCACGCTTTTGAGTGATTTATGGCCTACAATTTGAATCTTGTTAAGTAGATACAGCCTTCGTAGTATCCCTTTCCTTCCTTTTACAAGTTTCAAAACATGCTATAAATTATAATTTCTCATAAAATTACTAAGCTTCTTTATCGTTTGAAAATCTCCGAGCCGTAAAATAATCGAAGTTAAATTTTTTTTTAAAATCCCATTTCTTTCGAAGCAGCGCTCGTGGCAGCGAAATCCTAAATCATCGGCTTTAAGCTTAATAACAGGCGAAAAACTAAGCGGAACGCCTGGAAAACATTTATAAACGTGGCGTAGCTTTAGTCTGCATACGGAAACACCCTCGCCTCCTCCGCGTGACTTTGCGATTTTACGATAAGTTAGGCACACTCGCTGCCTCTTTTTTCTCGGCCAGCTTTCGAGCACATGCCTTCACGCGTAACTTTTTCTCTTCTCTAATTAATATACGCGCCTCGGGTACGCTTTCTCTTATTCCCTCCCTTTCTCTCCCCCTTTCTCTCTCTCGTTCGCTGTTCTGCCCCCTCGGAAAATCTCCGGTTGGCAAAGGTTTAAAATTTAAACACAAATACCCCACTGCCGCTACTTGTTCCCCATATATACATCCTTGGCTCCTCCGGCATAGCTTATGCGTTCGCGCCACCCTCGACTCCGCTGATTTCTCTCTTTCTCTCTCTATCCTTCTCTAGGCGTGGTTGTTCCAGATGCATGAATTTTCAGGCGTAAAGCATTATAAATACCAAGAAAGAGAGAGAGAGAGAGAGAAGCTCGAGGAGCTTCAAGGCCCAAGCAAGAGATGAGCGAGCTGCACGAGAAAGAAAGAAGGATAAAGGCTGTGCTAAGGTAGTAAGACGGAAAAAGGAGACAGAGCGACAATTAGAGAGCACCAGAAAGAAAAAAAAAGAACAAGGGACAATGAGAGAGAAAAGCGGTGACCGTAAGGCAGGCATAAAGAAAGATACTGATTCTATTGCAAGAGTAACGAGTCTCTTCTGCTTGTTTACTTTATTTTTACCTGCGATTGGTTAATTTATGCAGACAGGGAAAATTTTTAATTTACAATTCGCTGCCTCAGTTGCATAATATGGTTTTGAAAATAAAATTACGCCCTCGCCGGAAATTCATGCAGAGACACGGATGTTCCAAAGTACCATATGCATGCATACATGTATATTATTATCCTAAGCATATAATAAAAAGCGCAAGCTTTTATTGTTGACGTACGGTTTTTACACAAAGTGTATTGTTTTTTAAAGCCTTTGCACTATTTAATATTTCATTTCAATAAACATGTAAATTCTTGAAATTCTCGAATTTAGTCTTGAATTTAAAGTTCTTCATAAAGCGTGAAACATCAAAGACAAATGATGGTCTAAAAGGAACAAATGCACCAAAAAGTGATATAAAATAGAGCTGCTCAACGACAAAAAAGGCCTGAAAAATGTGAAAATTCTTTCAATAAAATTTTTGGAATCTAACTTTAGCTTATAACAAGGCTTGGTTCATATAGAATTTTAATAACGAAAAATCTCGCTTTAGGCAAGCACAACTTTGTAGTTTACCAGGGACGTATGAGCTCAGAAACGAAGGAATTATTTAATGCTTACGAAAAGATTAAGGGGAGGATTCGCGGCAGTGAAGACTTAATCTATGAAACATTTCGAACGCGTGTAGAGCTACGCAAAAGAGAGGCAAAAGAGGAGGCAGCAGAAAAAAAAGGAGCGCACGCGGCACGGCGCCTGGGTAATTAAATCTGTTTAATAATTTACGACTTCCGCGAGTCCGGGCAATTCCAGCGGGTGTATACGCAACGTGTGCGCGAGTAGGAGAGAGAGCGAGAGAGAATCCAGGTATGTGCAAAGTTGAACAGACAGGAGCGAAAGAGACGGAGAAAGTGAAGCGGTGAAAATGAAGGGATGAAGCGGCACGTACGTGTACACGGAGCGCGGGAAGGCTCGTTAAGTTTGAGTTAGGAGACAATAAATATTCATTAATGGCTGAAGCAATGTCGCGAGCCCGTTACCGAGTGCACCAGAAAGTGAGAAAGGAAGATGTGGAGAGATAGCAACAGAAAATCCGGGCGTCACGTTTCGATATTTTGCGTTTTACTAGACTTGCACGGAAGAAAAGCGAAAACATTCACTCTATCGATAAAAAGCGAAGTTGCTTTCTAAAATATTAAATAGGTTAGTTTATCATTGAAATCGAATGCAGCTTTTCCGTACTATCAACGCATCAGTTTCGCGGCAATTCTTCACGAAAAATTCCTAGCGCGAACTTCTAAAGCAACAGCTGAGAACCCACTCGCAGCGCCGTCACCCAGAGACACTAGTACAATAGTGATACGTGCCCTTATCGTCGACAGGTACTGCAGCTCTGTAACGAGGCACTCGCATTCGTGTGCGTCGTCTTCTCGCCCACCGATATTTCAGGCGACCGATAACAACGGATCGTGCGCACGCATCCCTCGTCTGCGAAACGATCGCAATTACCGCTATCGACACCCATCTGGATGCAGCGTGTCTCAGGCATCCCCTCTCTCTCTCTCTCTCACTCTTTCTCTCTCTCGTGCACGTGCGTGCATCGGGAAAGTTCACCCGCGTCTTTGGGCGCTCGTTAGCGAGCTGCTAAAATGATTGACGCGAGCTGCACCGTTTCTGTAAGCAGAGACACACGTGCGTTTATCTTAGCATAGAGTTCAAAAAAGCCGGGGGTTTTTCAATAGTAATTCGAGTGTAATATATGGGCAAAGGGTATTATAAATTTTAATTAAATCAGTATGTTAATTTATTGCGAATTTGAAGCTTTTGATAACTCTTATTTAAGATTTTGTAATTAAATTATCGCATGTACGATCTAGATTAAGTCGCAATATATTATGCAAACTCTATGCATTGCGTTATTATAGGTATTCATTAAAGTTATTAAAGGTTTTATAACCAAAATTTAATATATTTTGCTGGTCGTAAAATGCTTATTCACGCAAAGAAATAAACTAGCAGTTTTAATAGCAGTTGATTGCAGTTGAAAAGTTTTTGGCGAACTGAATAATAATGCGACGATTAATATTAGTGCACTTAACTGCCAACATTTCATACTTTAATGCCGACTGTTAAACGACTCGGTGCTTAACGGGTAGGAGTGTTATTGGTCTCTCGTATCATGGAAATAGGAGGAATGGAAGTGGGTCTGCGCGAGGGGAGAGAGAGGGAGAGCCAGAAATGGCAGGAGGGTCGGAAAATCGAGCGATGGTGTGAGAACGAACGAATGCGATAGAGGGGGAAACGAGTGGAGGGAGAACGAGAGAGGAATGAGGGATTTGCCTGATCTCTCCGTCGGCTGATGGTGTTATGCCGTCGGAAATTGAATGCACTCATGGGAGTATTATTGCATCCAAGCCAGACCTCGTCTGACTCTTAAAGCGATTCTGACCCGAAGCTTCGCCTCCGCCTCTTCTCTCCCCGCGCCCGTCGCTTTTCCCTCGTTTCAATTCCGATGGAAAAGAACTAGCAGCCCCCACAGGTTTCTCCGAGGGAAATTTGTCGATTGCCCAATTGTGCTTCGATGGCGGCTGAAATTTAAATTTTTTCCCTTTTTAATTTTTTTAAATTTCCTTCCAAAAGCAGTGCAGTATTATTGCAATGTCTTTCAACTATTTCTACCCTTCCACTGCTTTTAATATGACGTTGCGGCGCTATTCGTTACCTAACAAAAGACGCTATTATTCACTTACGGCGAAAGGCATCCCAATGCAATCATTCAAAATCAAATAAGCGCAGCGAAACCCAGATGAGCAAAATGTTCGATTCAAAAAACTGCGGCTATCAGACTTCGCGAAATAATGAACGCGCACGTCGCGGCGATGTGCACACATTCGGGTCTCGGCGGTGCACACCGCGCACGCGAGACGAGTTTATTGCCGGTGTATACTAGTTGGCCCATTATTCACGTTGTCGACGCGGAGAGTCATATGCGACCAAGTCGTACCACGTGAAATGCGAAGGGAGCCCGTCCGTCGGAGAGGGCACACGCGATCCCCAGCGCGGCAATAACTCGGAGATTAAAGCAGAATTAAAAGTGTATAGCGGGACGGGCACATAGCCGCCCGTGTCAAGGGGCAAAATCTCAGTTGTTAAGCTGCCGAGTCGCGGCCATTCCAGATCGCGAAATGAGTAAACGCTTGTTTCCGACCAAGCACGATTACTACGCAAATCTGATAGCTACCTTCACAGCGCGCCGTGAAAGTAAAGCAAATCGAGAGAGAAGTTTGCACTTGCGACGCAGCAATAAAATATACTGCTTGAGATTGGTCATTGATTTCGAATAACAGTCAATTTCGTTGATTGTCGATGGCGACAACTCCGCATTCGAAAGCTGAATCATCTTTATGCAAAAAGCAGTTTTTTGTTCAAATAATTACTTTAGCATCCGAATAAATTGCAAATAAATAATACAAAGTTTAATGTAAACATTGCAGTCGAATATAAGTCACATAAATCTGAGTCGTTTTATTTACCCAGGGGAACTGTATATTTCAAACACTTGGACGGTTTTGACATTGCGCAGTGGTCGATAAAATAAACAGCAAATTTATGGTTCATACCTGAAATACTTTTTCGGTTGAATGCCTAGATTTAAAAAGCGCAAAGAACGTCAAGAGTAAAATGACAGCGACCGGTTAATGCGCAGGAGGGGGCGAGAGGTATTATAGGAGAAATATGCCGAACTTATTGGTCCACATGTAGATACAGGGCGTGGACGCGCGAGCGAGCAAACGGGGTCGTCTGTTGACTCTCGAGCAGTGCAGCTAATGAGAGCAAACACAGCCCCTCTCTGTCGCTCTTCTCGACTGGTGCCTCTGCCTCCAGCTCAAATCCCGTTCCTTTCGACAAAATTGAGTTGACGGGGCTGCAAAATCCGATGCGACCTCGACACGAGCAGCTCCAAAGACACACGGCGAACACCTCCGACAAATTGAAGCTTGGCGTTTTCCTCGAAAATTATTTTGGGAAATTTCGCATTGAAAAATCTCGAACGTCATGCTTGTCACAAATTTAATGATTAATTAGTCACTGGGAAATTACGCGGTGCTGTTTGTATTTTACGCAGACTGGCTTATTAAATCAACATAATTTATTACCTGCAAAATGAAATAATCATTTTTTCTCCGCATTATCGCATTCATACTTCCAATCCCGTAAATGAAGATTGATGCTCGCTCTTCCACTGCTTTCCGCCAGCACCGTTCTTGAAGAAAGCAAAGCTAGCGAATCGAATGAGTCTGGCTGTCGGTGCAAAGGTAGCAAAACACGATGGCTGCTCAATCATTCTCAGCTTAGAGCGAGAAAGGGAGCGTACGGCAAGTTTTCCAATACTCATCGAGAGCTGCCGCCGGTGCAAGCGGTCTCACCTTCACTCGACGCTTCGCGCGCTGCACGAGGCTGCTCGTGATCCTCGCATTTGTAACCAGTCAGTATAGGATCCCAGTAATCCATCATTGTTCCATGCAGAGTCATTATCAGGGAACAGAGCTCGTGAAGTTTTCACCAAGCACATAACGCCCCGTGCGTAAGTGCAATATAAATTACTCTGGGTGGTAGAATTGCAGCACGCCTACTCATGCTGCTATATAGATTTGCAAACATTGCGCTGATAATATCAAACGTTTTAATAAAGGGATAAAAGTAGTTTCAGGATCAATTACGATGGATAATGGATACTATTAGCCTATCCTGCATCATCCTTAATAAAATTGACGTCCGCGAGGAAGATAGCTTCCCGGAGTTATTCTTCCGCTCGTCTTTTTCCCCGAATGTTTCTAGCTCGCGAGCGTTGCTTCCGCGCAGGAGTCAAGCGCCGGCGCTGCGGCTGAAACCGCTGAAGATCTGTTCTTCCGTCGTGTGACTCCTAGCTAACAGGCCTGAAGCCGCTTAGGTTTTGGGTGGACCTTGCTGAGAGCGCCCTTCGTTCACCGGCAGCGAGGGCAAAGTTCATCCTTTACCCTCGCTCGGTGCGGATTTTTACAATCCGCTCACGGCGAAAAGCCTGAGCATTTCCTTCGGCTGAGCTGTCCGTCGCGCACGCGCCCGGTTAATTTTATTTTCGTTTAAATTTAGTTTTAGTTTTAGTACTTCTATTTGTTTCATTTTACACCGCTCTAAGTTAAAGATTAAATAGTAATCTTCCATTTTATATAATTATTTAACCTCCCCGCCCTCCATCCTAGCGAAAACACAATTCCTCGCGAACTAGCCGACGTCAAAATATTAAATTTCATCTAATACAGAGCTTTAATTAGACAGCTACGAACTTGTCAAAATGACCTTATTCATGCGGCTAAACGCAAGAGGGAACTCGATATTTCCTCGGCTATTTTGCATTCCTCTCGGCTTTCTTGCTGGCTCAATTTCACTCTACGCCCAAACGAAACAATGCAAGACAGAACCTGCCTCAAGTCAGTGCCTAATTTCGCCACGAAGCCGTCGCAGTGATTTTTAGCGGCAAGTTCCGTTCAAGGCCCGCGATAATTTCTGAGCCAAACTGCGTTGGCTATTTGACAGAGGAAGAGAGACGAATGCCGCAAATGACAGCTGGCTGCTAATTATTCTGCACTACCGGAAAAGAGAAGATTACGAACATGGTTTTCGATAGAAAGAATAGCTGAGTAGAAAGAGAAATGAGCGGTAGATTTAGCTGCCGCTGTTATACATTAAATTCAATTTTTCATCGTGGTCCTTTCTCGGCCACTCAATGCCAAAGTGCTTCAGACTTATATTACATTAGCTGATTGCTGTGAACGTTATTCGCCGAGGATATTGTTTTTTTCCCGCAGAGAAGTATCCACAACTCAAAGGACAATTCGTTTAGATGTAACTTAATTTTACTAAGCCATTAAAATTAAGGAAATTAATTTTTGGTTTATAGCATAAACTTTACTTCCAGCTGAATCGTCAGCTCTTCGGAAATCGTTTTGTCTGTACTCAGGGGAAATCAGATCTCTTAGCTTTCGCGCAATGAAACTGAATTCGAATTAATTTTCGAGGAGCGGTTTCGTCTTTTGCTCGAAATGCAATTTGCGCCGGCATTACTTATGACGCTATTACACGTGTTTTACCATGATAAAGGCCAGTGCATAACTCGTCGAGAAAATTCGTCAGCCACTATATTAAAAGCGTAAGCTGGTCTCTCAGTGGTTTAGTCCCCGAGATCCTTCAAAGTCGTATTCCTCTCTCGCCTTGTCTCGTCTCATTTAAATTTTCATTATCAACGCATAGGGATTTTAATTAGTTTTAGCTGTGAATTTTACGACCCTGGTATAGTGTTTTCAACCGGCAGAATAATATTGCTACCTTATTATTCCTCCTCTCGTTGCCTGCACGCCCGCAGCTAACCCTCAAACCAATTTAGGCACTTTATTTACGCTGATTAAAAATTCCAAAAATTCTTCAGATCATCCTTTAATAACACAGCACAAATCCTCGCAAATATCGTAATTAGCTGGACATCACGTTCCCCGACGGAAATAGAATCACGACGGATCATTCCAGACAATCACAAGCTCGCGCCGGTCATGAAATATTCCCATTTGGCCATTATACGCTCACGAAGCTCGTGCGTAACTTGCTTCGTTACTTTTGTGCGTGACGGAGCTCATTGTTTGCCGGCGGCACCCAGCTTGCTTGAAAAAAAAAATATCAACGATTGCCTGCAGCCTTTCTTGCTCTGCCCTCCAGATTGGGGTGCTCGCGTCGCCGGTAATGAATAGAAAGAGCACGCCGGGCTCGTGTGACCGTAAATTCGTCCATTAGTCAAATTTCGGAGGAAGTCCATTTTTTACGTGAAGCTGCGCTGCCTGCCGTGATGTTTCATTAGCCGCGGGACAAATTGACGCGTTATGAAAAATCGCTGTTGGCTGTTCCGAGCCGGTAAATAAAAAACTTTACTTTTTCTTTTGTAAAATTATTCAAGATTAGTGATTATGTATATTATGACTTACTTATTATCTCCATCAATTTTAACGGAAGTTGATTAATAGTAGATTATTATTCTCAGCCAACAGCTTTTCTAATTTAATTAACTTTATTCATCAATAAAATGTCAAAAATTTTCAATCAATCATCCAAAATCGTTAAGAATACATTTTCGCCCGTTCACTTATCCGCGCAGGATTGCACTTCTTGCACCAGCGAATGTTATTTACGCTGATCAAATAAAAATAATCAATCTAGCACCATCTGCTTTTTACACGCGAAGGTCAAGATAATGACGTCCAACTAGCAATTGCGCCTGAACTTGAGTGTATTTATTTCCCGGTGTCGTATATAAGATAATCGGCCGTGCGGTACCCTACGCAAACTGCACGTCGTTTAATTGAATTGAATCGCGCCCCTGCATTGCGAGTCGGAGCGGCGCGGACTATCATTCATTTTTGCCGAGAGGCCAACAGCAGTACAAGCTTTGCGGCCGCCGCCATAATACGACGACGTGTCGGCTCCGCATTTCACGTTGCGCGATTCCATTTCTCCCAATTTGCGTATTAAATACCCTCCGATGTTACAGGATTCATTCCGGCGCGGCGTTACGCGTGACACACACACACATATATATATATATATATGGGGAGCCCTCGTCGGTCGTTCATTTGCATACGTGTCCGAGGCTCTGTGTTTGTGTCAATAAGGGTTAGTGCGCAGATGCGCTCATAAAGGGAGCGAGCGAGAGGGAAGACCGCCGACGCTCGTTAAGCGCAGGACCAGTAACGAGCCGTCTCTGTTGCTCTCGGTTTTTCTTTGCTCTCTTTCTCTCCTTTCCCTCGATTTCCTGAAATCCCTGTGGCATTGAATCAAGTCGAGCGTCGCCGACCTTCGTTGTCGAATGGCTTGGCCTACTTTGTTCCCTCTCTCTCTCTCTCTCCCTCTCGCACACGGTGGGCTCCCTTTTATTTTTTGTTCTTGCGCCGTTTGCCACCGTCCTCCCAAAGCTACGCGGATTTTGCATCCAATCAACTTGCAATGTCGTTATCGACTTCTCGTTTCCCGGAAAATTTAAATTTGATTTCGCTCCGGCTCGCTCTTTCTGGCTCTGCCGTCTCTCTCTCTCTCTCCCTCTCTTTGCAGGTCGCTTCATCGTTAAGCCGCTAAATGCCGTGAATCGTTGATTTTTCGACACTCGGAAAAGTGAGTGCGCCTGCGTTTGTATGCAAATAATCGCATTTGCATGCCGCACTTGTTTCGCTCGGCGGAAAAAAAAGAGCCGAGTCGAAGAAGCAGCTCGCGCGTATAGTTTTTTCAAAAGCAATAACCGCGACGCGTGAGGCTATTATTGCAATCGATCCAAATGCATATTAGGCGGCTAGTAAAGAAGGAAAACCACTCGGCGGCGGGTTTATTGCGAAAGCTTCGGTCTCTCTTCGCGAAATCGGAAATCTTTAGCCCCCGTGCACTGGGTATTTTGGTTAAAATTCCGAGCAGAGTGCCTTTGAAATGGGTCTCCTAACCCATTCGATTTGGCGGGTAGATAAAGGCCTGCCGAAGCGGGCCCGAGAAAAAGGGTAAGATTGGAAGCTCTGCGTCCCTGTTTGCGGGGGTTTCCGTTCCATTTTCCCGGCTCCTTTCATCTGCATGCTTTGTCGCTCGAGAGTGAAACAACGGGGAAATAAATCGAGAAAACTCAATGACGTAGAGGGAGCTGTCGAGTCAGGCTCGAAAGATGCTAGGACGGAGGAGCGCAAGAAATGGAAAAAGATAGGAGGCCGCAACGGGTGGAGAGGAGCCAAAGGAGCGACACAATAAGGGGAAGAGAGAAAGCATCCCTGTCGTGTTAGGAGGAAATGAAGACAGAGCTATCAGTTACAGTCTGCGCCGCCGCCGCCACCGCCATCCTCGACGTCGCGGCTGCAAGAGCTAGGCAATTGATTCTGCCGCTTGCGCTCTCGGCCCTTATCCATCTGGCGTTTTGTCTATAGCAGCTCCCGTCGATGTGTATGTATACGCGTCGCTGCACTTTCCTTTCTTCGCCAAAGAGGCAGGAGAAAACTTGGAGCGGAGAGTTTATAGATATTTTATATCTAAGGAGTGATATCGAATGGCTCGCTCGGCGTAAGAAATGGGAGCTTTAAGATTTTCTCTTTGCCGAGAGTCGATTTGACTTTTCCCCGTCTGTCGATAAAGCGGTTACGCTGCATGCATAATGTCTTCCTCGATTCTGCAAGGGGAATTTCCTCAATTTTCCACGAGTCCAGAAGCGCTGCGGATTAAAAAATTAAAAGCGAGCTCATCCGATTTGCTTTTAAATCGCGTGGCTTTATGAAATCCGCTTCTGATCAATTCCCTATTACCTTCATAAACTAAAATTTCAATAAAAACAAGGCCACCGTATTTCCTCCAGATTCTCGCAAGCGTTATATCGCTCGCACCCCAAGCAATAATTCTCATACAGCCTCGATAAGGCGGCCGAAAAGATCGCAGATAAAAAAGCCCCTAAAAAAATTGCCCGAAGCAGCAGCAGTAGCAGCAGCAGCAGCAGTGGCCGTAACGTCGGCCGCCGGTCTTTCTTAGAAGCCCGGGGTCCTGCGCGCAGCACCCGATCTCCCCGCCTCCCGCTTGCACTGGCAATTCACCTCGCGCTTCTGTCGTCGTAAAAGCGATATCGCCGGGACATTAAGTGGCGCGCATGCGGAGAGACAGAAACACGCTGCCTCTCCTGGACGTACAACGGCGCAATCATTGGGCCGGCACGTCGCGCGTCGCACTGCGCGACTGCGCGCGCGCGCACGCACAACGCGATAAAATTACAGAAGCCGATAAGGCTTGATCCGGCAAGGGCTCGTAACTCATAATGCCCGGTTTACGATCGTCTGCAGACGATTCCCTCAGCGGCAAGTTAAGATCGATGCGCCGCCGGGAGGAGGGGCGCTTCTGACAAACGCACGCGCACACACTGGTAATAGGGTGCGTGTAACGCAAGTCAGATCGCGGGATGAGTTCATTTGGGCTTAAATAGTTTGTGAATTGATCGTAATTTCCTGCTGCGGCGAGAGACTTTTGCTTTGTGAGAATCTTTCAAAATTCCACTTAAACGATTCTCTTATCGTCCTTCCATTTCTATGTGGAGTTTTTAATTATAGTTTCGATGCTGATGTCGGACCTGTTCCATATTGGTATTAACTTTAACGAAATTACCAAAGTTTAATAATTTAAAGCTATTATTAAAGTAAAATTTTCACCCTTAGCTGAAGTGTGCAGTAAATCTTTTAGATTAAAATTCTGCTTCACTCGATTTAATTCGATTTAACATGCAAATAAATTAAATTACATTATATTCTTTTGAGTCATGGAATGTATGGCGTAGCATTAATCCTGCAAATTAAACTGGAAAAAAGTAAATTAAGTTCCAAAAATTATTTGCGAGGATTCGCGCCTGTAAACAGATACGCATTTGTGAGTTAAGTGCGGAAATTAAGTTTGAACATTTCCAGCCATCAAGATTCGTACTATTTAATTAGTTACACTAATTACGAGAGTTGAATTTAATTAACCCTGTGTCCCTTTTACTACCCCGCTTTTTCTTGTGCTTCTCTGCCTTGTATTACACACCGCTGTGTCCTATATTTGAAAAAACTGATTAATATAAAAGCGAGCGGGAAAAAATTTTTTCAACCTTGCCTGGATTCCAACGAGGATGAAAGCCCGTTATTTGGTTTACGCTCTGCGCTTTATGTTATTCAAAGCTAAAGAAAGGAGCCAGATTAAATTTTTGCGCGGGAGCGCAAAAGTAAAATTGAAAAAATCCGGGGATGCACTCGCTTGTCCGCATAAAAAAAATTGCATATCTTTTTAGCAGGAAGTATGGAATTTTTCCAGTGGCGCGCAATACTTTTTAGCCCCGCCTCGTGTCTTGCCGATGGCTGCGGCTTCGTTATTAAAATTAAATTGCATTATTAACGCATCGCGAACGATTCGCCGGTGCAGCAATTTGCCGAGCAACGCACGAAATCTGAAAAGGGATTAGCGCCTCGCTCGCCCCCTTTCCCTCGCCCTCTTCGGTTATTGTTTTCTCTCTCCCGCCGCGGGAGGCCGAAAGACACGCGCGATTTATGCAATTAATTCTCTCATTTGTCGCGCTCCTGTCGGATTTTATCGGCTATTGGCTTTTCATCGGATTTCGCCGCTCTTTTGTGTGTCTCGTACGTGCTTGGGCTATAACAGGCTCGTGTGTGCGGCGTGCGTAATTATAATCGTACCAAAAACATGCCTTTGATTACCTGTCACGCGACGGTAATTTATTACTATGTGTTTCAATTACGCGCTTTACTTTCGTCCAGCGTGACGGAGCTTTCACGTTTCGGTCGGATTTTGTATTTTGCGTTTGCGTTTTGTATTGTGCCCCTCGTTCTTTTATGCGATATCGTTTACTTTATTAATGTGCTTGACATTTGTACAAAATATCATTTGTTCCGGTTATTGTATGAAATTCGCGCATATGACGTTTATTCGTTTGAAATATGCTGATGTAATTTATGCGATTAATCTAATAATTTCGTTGGAGAAAATTGAACCTGAAAGCGGAAATAAATTAGATCCAATTTTATAAGCAATCAAGAAAAATCTAATACCCTTAATTGCAGCACCATTGAAACTGTTTTTAAATCTTTCTACTGCTATTAAAGTAGATTAATAACCCTTTTTAATTAAACTACCCATAAACTATTTATTCAGTCGATATTTAATTACAAAAGGTAAGAAGTTGCTTCTTTAAGAGCCTGTAAAATATCAGGTACATCAAACGAATACAGCTACCTTAAAAATTTAAATTAAAACGCACATTGCCTACTTAACACGGTGAACAAAGCACCTTCCAATCTTGACATAGTTAAAACTTCTTTTCTCACTTCAGTTTTATTTTATCAATTAAATTCCAAGTTTTTCTCTCAGCCTCAGAAAAGAGGCGCTGTAAAGCTTGCAGAGATGGAAAAATCAATAAACGAAAAAAAGTCTAACTCTTATACTTGCGCACAATCGCGTCAACTAATTGGCGCGTTTCGAAGCGATTACTTTGAAACAACGTATAGTGCGCAGTTCCTTTCAGATTCGCGCTTGTACGTGCAGTACCCACACAAAGAAAGCCGATTAACCCTGTAGCAGTAACAACACTCGCAAGTGGTACGCGAATAAATAGGAGCAGCAGCAGCGGTGTCGCCGGCGCTACGCACACTCTCCTCCGTGTTCAATTAATACCAACAATTTGCCTTTGTGCGAGGAGGAAGGTGAATGGTGAAGCATGTACTTACAATAACCTCGTTTCTCGAGAGCGCCTCGCCGCGTGTCGAGGAGCGAGGGAAAAAGAGAGACAGAGCCGAGAGCTCATTGGAGGAAATGCATTGGTGTGGCAGCTGCGGCAAGAATATCGTGGATTAAGAAAGCCGTCGCGCGCTTCTTCTGCTTCTCATCCCTCGAGGAGATGAAGAGTGTCAAATAAAATCGTGGAATAATAGGATTTCCGCGATTCCTGCTCTAGCATTAGTGAGTCTTTGAGCGAATAACGGTGGAATTAAAATATTTCTGCGCAAGCGAGAGCTGCAAACAAGTCCCGAAGTTTCCAAGTCAATTACGAGATTCAAGCGCTCGTCCTTCCTCCGTTGAAGATCCATATATATCTGGCACTCGCACAGCCTCTCTCTCTTTCTCTCTCTCTTTCTCTCTCTCTCTCTCTCTCTCTCTCTCTCGCTCTCGGTCTTTATTAAAACAATTCGTCGGGAAACGGCAACAGCGGCGACGCGAAAAGCTATTTGTGTCTCGTTCTGGAGGGCTTAACGTACGCGCGTCGAACGTAAATATCTGGAAAGCAACTTGTTCGTGACAATTAAATTTTGTTTCTCGTTGTCGCGATAGGTAATTATTATTGCGTTTCATCGCATGTATTAATTGAATTATTTCTTTTGGAACTACTTTTTCTCGGCGAAACGGAAGACGCAAATTGCTTTTAAATTACTTCACTAATATAAATTGGACTGATTGAAAAAAAACGAGTGGCTTGCAAAGAATTTTATTTTTACATTTTAACGAGTATTCGATTGCTTGTAAATATAACAACTGTTCAATTTGAAGCTGGAAATACACATCAAACGTACCCCATTATATTTCTTCCATTAATTTTTAATGCAATTAATGACCTCAAAATTAATGAATATCTTACAAATATATATGAAAAAGAGTGCTAACCATTTATCCTTTTTTTTGTTACAGGTAAGCGTCTATTTCTTTTCTGTTCGCTTATGCCCTGCTCTGTGTAAGTAACATGCAATATAAATTACCCAGTTAATTTTCTCCCTTTAGTTCAATGCAGGTATATGCATGAATTATACCGAGTAAACAGAGATTAAATTTCTTTTGATTTGCATAGTCAAGACGCGGAGAGCTATAGGGTGTTTTAGTTGATAAACATAAAATAATATTAATAAAAAGAAATTCGTAAAATGAAAATTTGACTAAAAAGATAGGTTCAATAAATCAAATCAATCGTGGAAGCAGCGATTTCGCGGCGACAAAATAGCTATTGTTACTCGGGCGATTCAATAATTTCAGTCCGTCGAGCGGGGAACCAACGAAATCCAGTCGACTTCCTTGGCCGAGAAGGAAAGCGCGCAGTTCTCTTCAATGGGAATCGATACGTCACGGGGCCGCGCGAGCGAGCGACGGACACGCGATGGATATCACGTGATATGACGGCGAGGGCCGTCGCCGCCGCCGCCGCCGTATCCCATTGTACCGCGATTAATATTTCAACGGGAAATAGTCGGGCTATCCGTGGTTGGGCTTCGACGAGGCTTAAGCCCCCGCCGTTCCTGCTATTGCAATCCGCGCGTGTTCGTACCCTTTCGCATCGGCGGGGGAGACAGGGAGAGAGACGGAGAGCTTTCAATGCGATTCTACGGCTAAACGTTAATTGCCTCATTGAATATGAAATATTGCTGTATCGATATGCGCACGATGAATTGAAAGTCGTACATTAGCGTCGTTTATTACGGATTCGCCTGCGAAGATCCCGCCCGTTCGACAATAAAAGCTAATTTATTGTTAATTTCAGAGTTGAAAACTAAGAAAATTCATTTAGCAGAAAGTGCACTTTCTTGCAGTTCAAATGAATTCCCCTTTATTCAATAAGGAATAGTAAGTTAAATTAGAAAATTAAACGAGAACGTGAGCTCGCAAGGGGTCCTTAACGATATCCCACGTTCCACTGTCACGTGCGCATGTTAAAAAAAAGTATCGCGGTACCTTTTTCGTGAGATCGCCGAGTACTTTTTCCCGGCAACCGCTACTTTGAAATTTCAGCCGAATTTCGAAATTATATCGTTGACAGGTTAGCAAGGCGCGGCGTCAGGCGGTCAAGCTCGAGCACAATTAATTTTCTGCTGAAAACGTTTAGTTTTCTCGTCAGTCATTAAGCGTTTTGGAACTGCCTTTTTCGCGCGAGCCTCGGAGAAAGAGCTTAAATTGTCTCGGCTGTTTTCTCGTGTTATTTCCTTTGTTTCGCGACGTTTGCCGTCGTCAGCGCATTAAATGCTGAGCGCCGATGCTGAGCGCCGATGCTGAACGTATAGTACAGTGAAATAAATGAGCACCGTGCTTGAGAGAAAAGTCTTTGAAGCGACTGTGGGAGGGAGTGTATTAGTGTATTTTACGCCGCGCTAGAATATACTGCCTGCTCTTGTATTTCCAAAACTTCACTTTATCAAGAGATTCATCGCCGCCTTTTGAATTTTTGCGTTTAAAGTCACGCAGAAAGTTCATGTGACTTGGTACCTGCCGGCGCACTAATGCGGGTTGAAACTCGCAGCTATGTGACTTCCGGCGCAACCCCTCCCTCCTTCGACATCCGGCGAAAGTTAGCATCGCGCGCGCTTCCATTGCCTCTCTTCATCCTCAAAGCAGATATCACTGATTTAATTAGCGCATACTGTACGCAAGCCTGCGTCTCTCCAGACGCGTGCCCGCGCATATGACTATAACTGACTGTAACTCCAGATTCCGGTAACTTTTTTGGTACGCGGTCCCAGTTTCTGGGACCCGCTCCGTTTTC
>JAWWEM010000010.1:5511612-5526504 GCA_035582935.1 Ormyrus thymus
TTGGATTATTTTTCCAATGCACTGTTGTGGACAAACGTTTAAAAATCCCAGAAACTGGAGTTATATATATTTATATAATATATATACGCCCTTTGCGATGGTAAAACGTTTGTTCATTCGAATGGATTTTACCAATGTTAATTATTTCGAGGAAGTTTAAATGAGATATTAAAGTTCAGAAGCTGATAGCGCGGTGATACTTGACTTAACTAAGTTTTCGCCGCACGGGATATTGAATTGATGCAACGTATTGCCTTATTTCAGATAAAAGCACATTTTAATTTCTTGAAATTTATTTCAAGTGATTCAAAACTTTGAAATTAATCGCCCGTTGAGAGCAATTTTATGTTAAAAATAAATCTTTAATTAAGATATACACTTTATTTCCAAAAAATTATGTCGATAAATTAATGCTTCATTTCGAAATTATGCAGCCCGGGTATTACCCGAAAATTCACAATGATTGCAAATAAATAAGCGCTTTGACATTAATAAGCGCATAATTAACGCAAAAATATAATTTTAGTAACAAATTAGATAGCAAGCGACACAAATGCAAATATTACGAGTTTTTGACTCTCCCCCAGTTCGCACCCGCTCAAACGCACGTCCGCGTACTTGCACAGTCATTTTAAAAACAAAAGGCTGCAAACAACGTGCCGGCCTGCGTTGTCGTTAACTCTTTTGCTAAACACGAGATAAATTATGCAAAGGAGAGGGAGAGAGAGAGAGAGAGAGAGTCGGGTGCCGAAGCGTAATAATTTCTTTTTGCGCTCAGTATATTTACCGACGGCAAATATAGCAATCGATAAATTTCCCCCGTACAGGCTTGCATAGCGATCAGAAAGAGAGAGGCTCGCCGCTCCGACCAAAATGTAAATGCGCGCGCCGGCAATAGTGGCTCGCGCAATCGCGGCGCCGTCGTCGGACGCGGGGCGAATCTCGCGCAATTGCGTCGCTCGAGATAATTTCGCTTGGCGGCGGCGCAGGCGCGCCTTAGGCGCAATTAATCCGCGGATTGTTCGACGTCGCATCGCGCGCGCGTCAAACCTGAGCCGTGTAGCTTGCGGTGGCGGATCCTTTACCCGTACGCGCGATATGCATGATCGATTAGGTATGGTCTGGCCGAGCCGACCGCGAGCATCGCCTGTGACTACTGGCCTCTCTGCGTGATTTGTCTCTATCTCTTCGCTGCCCGTTCTCCCGGTTTTCTCTCCCCCTGCGAATCGACTATGCCGCATGCGGCTGCGTAGTCTGGCTTTGCATGCCTCTGTCTCCGGGTGCGTCTGCCGCTCGATCTCGGCTACGAGTGACCGCAAATTTCGCTGATGACCGTTTGGCGTTTAATGCCCCCTCTGTGGATGCGGCGATACTGATAAACTCGAGTTGCAATCGGCGAGTTTATTAGGTATGTTGTTACTTTTTGGCAACCTTATACATTATCGGTGCTTTAGAATCATATATTAACCTTTAGAGGGCCGAAAAACACATTGAGGCATCAAAATATTAATTTTTTTTTAATAAGCTCAAATAAAACTAACAATAATAATAATATTGCAAATAAATAAATAAATGTTAAAAAAATTTTTTTAGATGTAAGTTTCAATTTAACAATTGGTCTTATTGCAAAAGTCTCACTTATGTATAATAAGTTCCCTTCACCATTCGTTGACCATAGCAAGTGCTAAAAGTGTTGCGTTTTTGTTTCTGCTTGGCCAATTCTTCAAGATATTTAGCTTTAAAAAGTTGCTGAAGAGATAATCAACGGGTATTATTAGGACTGCTTGGCCAATTCTTTAAGATATTTAACTATAAATAGTTGCTGAAGAGATGGTTACCGGTCTTGTCAACTCTTGGTCATTCGACCATCCTAAATGGTTAATTTTCTACTAGGAAGGTATAACCCGGCAATTGTAAAGTCGGGAAATTCAATATTCAAATGATTTTGGCCTGCTCTTATTTCATAATTTATAAAGAAAAGACTTTATTACTGCCAATCTACCTCGTTAATTTTTATGACACTCATTATGCAGAAAAAGTATCAAATTCTGATGCTCCTATAGAAAAGAAATGCCTAGTGTAGAACGTAACTCTTAATAGGAAATGAAGCTAAGCAGAAAGCAGAATTGTTTGCACAAATGACTTCGTGAATAATGCGATGTTAATAATGCTCGAAAAAACGAAAACGCAAATAATTTGTCAATGCTCGCCGTCAGCCCTGTCTAATCTAAAAGCAACAATGCACCGCAGAAAAAAGTGTCCTCTAAATTTTTTAAGCCGCTAATGAATAAACCTGGGCGCAGCAGCAGTCTGGCTGCTCTCGGGCTCTCCTTCGCCATTTTATTTCCACTCTCAATTATGTCGGGAAAGATAAAAGCCCTCCCCTTTAAAGACTACAATGAACGTCCCATAATGAAGATTCTCCGCGCGTACCCATTCGTTCTCACTCCCGCCCGATCGATATTAAACTTCAGCGCTATCTCGGGCTTGGTTATAAACTTTACGGCGACTTCATATATACCTGTCAGCTGAGCAAAATGCGCCTCTCAGCTTTCTTCATCCCTCGATTTCGCTACACTCGCGAACAACAAGACTGCATCGATGATCGCCACCCCTTTTCTCGCGCGAGCGAAACTGCGTTATTTTCAACGAGGAGACGTCGGAAGTCTTGCTCTCTTCCTCCTGCTCTTTCTCCTCGTTGTGCCCAAGGGATGATTCTCTCCTAATTGTCATGAATCCGCCTTAATGAAGTGAATCGACCCCTCGACCCATCACCGTGACGACGACGACGACGACGACGACGACGACGTTAGCTTATAGTCTAGCGGAGCAATTACGAGCGGGAGCGGAACTGCGGAAAGGCTCTGTATAAGTTAGCCCAGGCCGCCCTGCTATTCCCTTGTGGACCCTCAACCCACTCTACCTCCCCTCGATCTCTTAAAATTTAATCTATTCTAATTATTAAATTTCGTTCGGCTCTCGCCAAATTGATTGATTAATCTATTTCTGCAGGATGCGAAGAAGGAAACTGAAATTACGAATAAAGTTCTAAATTCGGCACGTGAAAAGTAGAACACAAATGATAACGCAGTCTTTTCAGAAATAGATGGACTTAAAAATGTGCCTGAACTTGTACCTTCGCTGATCGATATTTCACATAATTAATAAATACTTGCACGCTCGTGACTGTGCTGCATTTTTATAGTCACCTGACGAAATGAGCCGTGGAGGCATATTAAACTTCGAAGCTATGCCCGGACGGAAAGGAA
The DNA here is from genome assembly GCA_035582935.1 of Ormyrus thymus. Taxonomy (NCBI): domain Eukaryota; kingdom Metazoa; phylum Arthropoda; class Insecta; order Hymenoptera; family Ormyridae; genus Ormyrus; species Ormyrus thymus. The sequence goes on from JAWWEM010000010.1 coordinate 5,514,882, forward strand.
AGAGGAAAATGGTCTTAGCCTCATCCACTTATTTTTAGTTTACCATAGAAATATCCGCGGGGATAGAAAAGAAGACTCGGACATTATGCAACTTCACAAAGTCATCGAGGAGCATACTTTACCGTACAAGTCAGTCGCCGCCGCCGCCGCCGCCACGCGATAAAACAAAAAGTTCGCCCCGGGATAAAACTTAGCAGACGTTCCGCGCGCGCAGCTTTTCTTCCTTCCTTTTTGCTCTTGTCTTCCTCGCGAGCCATTAAAAATTTCTGCCTGGAGAGGAAGACTGTCTCGTTTTATTTGCGTATTTTAAAAAGCTATTAAATTACCCTCCTACGTACACATTCGCAATTAACTCTTCTCGTTTTCGATACGTAGCCGGGGATTCGAACGAGTCTGCATAAATACGCGGCGAAGTTTCCCGAACAGAAGCCGCTGGAGGTTCGCAGGAAGAGGAAAGGGTTTATAATGCACATGGCACCGTGGTTTTCGTTTGACTTTATGCTTAGCCAAACTTTAGAGAGAACAGTCCTTTCTGCTTCTCGAGCGCGCCGCCGTTCCTATATATACATACACGCGTATACCGCGTATTATTATTCCGGTCCAGTAGTTGTCATTTTCTAACGATCAATATGTATTCATGAACTTTAACTCGCCGTGCCCCATACATACAGGAGAGGACATGTGTGGGTAAGCGCGTGGAAAGGGTAAACGATAAACAAAGTAAGGGATCTATCCCTATCAAATGTGGCCACTTAGTTCGAAAACTTCGAGCCAGGCAAAGCGTCATCTGATAATTTTGAAATAACTTGTTTTCCTTGCCTGCGAAGAATGCACGTTGTCTCGGTAATGTACTTATTAAGTTCACATTTTCGCAAGTAACTTTTGCGAGTACGAAAATTTCGAAACATTTTGAAGATCATAAATGGAAATTACTGTTGTGAGCCACGAAAATGTGCTTTCTTAACAGTTTTTGAAAATTTCACTTTGAAAGTAGTCTTTAGCCTAACTTTTACCTTTCAAAACGTATTATCATCACGTTTCTTTTTTATAGGGTAGTGGAACGGCACAAGCCACAAACCACGGCAAAGGACAAATCAATAATGTATTAAATTTTATTCCTTAATGAAATAATTAAAAACATGCAGTTATATAAAGCTTGCCTAAACAGGGTAAGAGATTAATCCAGCAGTACATGCTCACAATTAATCAACATTCATGTTGAACTAATTGCCCCATTTTCCTATAACCAGGTACACTAATTACCTGATGCAGAACCGCGCAAGAACCTCAAACACATTGCAAACGCGTGCGGCAAGTCCTTTCAGTCTTTTCTCTCTCGTTTACTGTATTTTCTCAAAATTGCAAAAACCGATAATTTCCATAAAGTCCTGCGTGTTATTTCCTTGATTACTTCACAGCGGTGAGGAAAAAGCAATTCAGAAGCGCGAGCGCTGAAATTAGCGTGAAAGCGAGTTTTACCTCCGCCTCTCTCTTAATGTCGCGATCGCCTGTAAAACGCGCATATAAATTTACCAAGCATTATTCTTGCACGATTTTGCATTGCCCCGTGACGTGCTGTTACTGTAAATTCTGTAGATATTTGTATGTGCATACTGGCGATCGGTACCTAATACAGAAAGGGATAAAATAAAATGGTTTCGTTTTTGCAAGGCTTCTTGTATTACATTTTATTTCACTAGTATTTAATAAGCTCTCTATTGAATGTTAATTGCGACATATTTATTGGTCATTTAAGGTAAAACCAGCTTGATATTATCACTATATAATTTTCGTGTGACTATTAAGTCTCACGAAAAAGTTCAAAGCATAAATTTAAAGCTTGTTAATATCAAGATTTAACCAGTGATATATTAGAAATATTAGATTACGATAAATTTAATCACTGCAGTAATCAGTTAAATTTTTTAGCCCAAGCTTTTCTGAAATAGAAAAAGTTCCACAAAATTAATTAGTCTTACAAGTCATAAAAAGAAGATTAGTTTTCTCGCGAATAAACCATTGTTCCGTCCAATCAATCGTTAGTTATTCTCAAATCAGGTTTCCATCAGCGCTCACCAGAAGAGAAAGCGCGTCTAGTAAAAATACGTGCGACTGCGTACGCAAAAGTTGCGCTTGCACTGATCGATCCGACGACGGCACGTACCAACACGTACACATATTTCAGCGAGTACGTAGGTAAAGTTAGGGGGAGGCCCTGCGGCTCTTCTCGCTGCGAAACGCAAATAGGAAGAGATACGCGAGCGGCATCGTAAAATAACATCGCACCCCATAACGTTCGAGTCAAATAGCCGCGAGTCTTATCCTCTGCTGCTCTTCGTTATCTGGCACAATTTCCACGCTGGTTATCCGAGAGGTGAGCCGACGAGGAATCGTTAGCGTATCGCTAACTCGCGCGATGTATCTGGGGCTATTGGTTTCGACTTGCGGCCCCTTTGCTTAAGTATTGATTGCGTTACCGGGCAAGGTGATTGATGCCTATGGCTATAAATCGTTTAATTGCGCGAATAACGATTTGATAACTTTATCAGTCGAATCAAGAGTGAACGTTGACTTTGTTTTTACAAAATTACGGTGCATCTAACGTAACACGAAAGCGTATCCTACGTCACTGCAACAGCGTCGAGCCGCGGAAATGTCAGTAGGTCAGGTGATTGCATACAACTGACAAGGTACGCGCTTTTCTCGTTAGGAAAAACGTCGTTTCCAAGAACTGGAAAGGAGGGGAATGTAGCTGTTTGGATTTCAAGAACGTGCTGCATTACGAGTCACTGCACTGCTTCATCGGACTTCGATAAATGCAATCTTTTTGCGCGTATTTAATTAAAGAGCAATTAAAATTCAACTATTGCACTATACTGTAACTTCCTTAATTAAAAGATAAAATTATTCGGTTTAATCCCCTTCGTACGTTATTTTTACTGTATATAATAGATTAAATTCTCTTTAAATACTTTTAATAAAACTGTTTTTTCGAACACAATTACTCTCTTTCTATCTTCACATCGTCAAGCCTCGTCTTCCGCGTGGAAACGTCAATTTCACTTTCAACCTCTGTGAAAATTCGCCGATAACAATCGCCGAGAGGAGAAAACTCATTGACCCCATATTGCAGGTGAAGACGCAAGAGGGGCGGCGGCGTACCTCATCAAAGAGTTTCAAGACACGACTCGGAATTGTCTCGTCCGAAGACAGTTTCCTTTCCGCAAGGGCGCAAATACTCGCTCGCTCACGAAACCTCGTATACCACGAGCTCGACGCTGTCGTTATACTCCGAGGTTTTTTTAACTTTTCAACCCTCGAACAAAGACATGCTGCTGGAGTGACCCAGTTTTGCAGTACAGCAGACTCGTATTATGGTAATCCGTCCTAACTCGAAGGTGTATTCGAATTTTACCTGAACAAATGCCTGTCGCATTATAATCTACGCGCTTAGTTTATCGAGTTTTCATCGCGTCTTTGTTTGTTGGAATAAATTATCGCCAATGAAACTTGCACTCTGAAACTCCCTTATTTTATCCAGCAGGGTGGTAGAGAAATGATGTATTATTTATTGATCTGAATTCGGGGAATTTCGTGAGCGCAGAGTTGAATTTCAATGAAGATTTTCAAATGTCCTGATTTCAAGGTTTGTGAAAGGGAGGAAACGTCAAAGTAGTACTGGAAAATTAAAATCGCAAATTACCCAAATCAGAAATTGATATATCGTTTATTTTGATGCAAAGGCTTTTCAGTCATCAGAGTTTTATAGCTACATGCCAAGTTAAAAGACAAAATTTTCGGTTAATTTTAAGTTATCTTTTCTGACATTTTATTTGATTTATTTTGATCCATGTATTTAAGTGAAATTGTAAGCACGTGTTACGCACCTTAAAATAGAGCTTTCATGCTAACAAAAGACGCATCAAGCTATCCTTGTTATTGTCAAAATATTTCGTGATTAATGCCGTAGTTTACTAAGGACACTTGTAAAATTATTTTGAAAACAATTTTCAAAGACTGGGCAACGATAAATATTTGTTCTTTATTATTTTGACCAAATTAAGTCAATATACAAAATGTGCTTGTAGAGATATTTATCTCTGACGTTATTGTTTGCAATTCTACTCGGCAATCACATTTATTTTCTTTGTTTCCCGTGCAAGTGCCCACCCACATAACCGTATAAATTGGTTATATCACGGCTCGAAAGCCGGCGCAACCAACATCCGAATTCCAGGGGTGACCGCGAGCGCGCTGCCGGCAGTATCTTTCACTCCCTCGCGAAAACCATTCGTTTTCTCATCCCAATGCTCGTTCGCGGGTCCGCCGACGGGAACGAAGATTAACTATAAACGCAAAAGCTGATTAATTCAATATACATCGGCAAATAAACGGCGTCGGCCCTCTCGGGCCTTTATGAATTCACGCACACCGGAATATTGCATCTCTATTATATGCGCTCACGGGAGCAAGCAAGCGCCGCTGTTCGAAAGATTTTACCGGAGATTTAGCGTCGCCGGGAGAGAAGAACGGCGCAAGTAGTCGCTGCCATTACCGCAGCGTCGATATACCGGCAGGTTAGAAGCACATATTACCCAGAGTGTACCGCAACGCAGGACGTAACATTGCGCGTACGTGTAAGCAACACGCGGGCCTTTCACACGTACCCGGCGGCGCCATACGGTTGCGTCGTTACCGAGGGGTTAATTCTCTGCACGTAGTAATACGTAAATGCATTATCCTCATCACCCCCCTCCTCGTGCGCGCATTTTTCTGCGGGCGCCGTACCGCCGCCGCCGCCACCGCTGGAAAGCATTTTCGCGAGAACCGCAGAGCTTCACCGCACGAATGCGGAAATCTTGAAAATTCCATTATCGCGCCCAGCCGCCCGTTCGCGAGATCGACGAGGCGAGAGAGGAAAAAAGGGGACGAGCCTGAGCGAGAGGTAGCGGTTTAGACTCAGGAGGTAATTTCGCTCGCTCGCTTGCCTTTATTTTCGCCCAGTCGCCGCCGCCGCCGCCGCCAACGCCGACGCTCCCTAGTTGGTTAAATGAAGCGCATTTTAATCGGCCGGCGAAAGGGAAAAGGGCTTAATCCGCCTGTTTTAGATGCGGCCGTGGGCCGAGGCGACGGAAAAGACGCGCTTCCAAGATTTGTGGTGCGTTGTTCCGCGGAAGCTTAAATACGAGCAAGTTAATGTAAATGTAAGCTTTTAAAAAATAAAAAGTATTATTTTTATTTTCATAACAATCCAGGTACGTTTGCATGAAAGCGAATTATGCGTTTGCAGAGAATATTATTTTATATTTACGAGGACGAATTTTTAGGGGAATTCTTTTCGTCTAACCTTTGCGAATTTTTAAATGATATATATAATTTCGTAGTAGTCGTGAGTAATAAGTAAGAATAAAATATATCCATTAGGGCACAGCCAAGCCTTACAGAATAAGGTTCCATTTCGGAGATGTTCATGCAAATTAAATCTACTCAATATTCATTATTTTATTGTTCCATCGAATTTTAATAATTCCTTTCGTTATTGCAGAACCGGCATTGAATATTCATTTATTCATTTAATTATTTCCAATAATTTTATCTAATTAATTTTTTTATACGCAGGTTCGCTCATTTACAAAATTTAATCAGCATTTGAATTGCAATTAGCCCCAAGCTCGTTGTAAGTTTGAAATTCGCGTACAGTTGAAACAGAATTTTCAACTTTATTAGACGGTAGAACGTATAGTCAATCGCTGTGCAGCATTCTTTACTTAGCACTCCGCCTCTTTGGTATTTAACAGAACTACAACCTCAGCCGTTCGAAATGCGCTTTTGTTTATCGCCGAAAAGGTCAGCAGAAGGCGGCAGTTCGAAACGAAAATAACAGCGATTCGCTCGCAAAAGCATTTCGCATTCACGTAATTTTCAAGCAAATCAAATGCAAATGGAAACGAGTCTCTCTGGCTTCCCTTCTCTCAAGCCTTGGCGCTCATCATCTCCGCGAGTGCACGTGTATACCCTCGATACATTGATTTCTACCTGACTCGCGCGACTGCAGCCGCCACTAATTGACACAGTGGTAGCGGTAATTTTTTCCAGGTCACAAGCTCGAAACGCAACAATAATGCAGCGCGCAATTCTCCTTTTGAACGAGCGCGGAGCGATTCTTTAAGCCCGCTCAGCTCGCGCGTTTTATAACGAGTAACCTCATTATCATTCGTAATTCATCAAACCCGAAGTGTAACAGTTTTTATCCAGCGCTATCCTTCATCAAATTAACAGCTCTTTATCTCGCTCCAGCCATTCTTTCGTTTTTTTCCGAGCGAATCCGATTCAGCATGCACCGCTACTAAAAGAAAGAGCCTTCTGCGTTATTAATTCGCATTGTCAAAAAGTTCCCAGCTTAAATTTTTCGAAAAAAGCACCGCTGAGTTTACTTTGTAATTAAATAATTTTAATTAATGCGCTTAAAAGTTTTACGTGAAACAAAATTTAATTGAAATTTAATCTTCTTAAAACATCGCACTCGCATTTTCTTTTGTAAAAATTTCCCAACCTCGAAATTAGTTTCCTTTTGAAAAATTCTTCGAGTGAAAATGCCAGAATTAATGAATTCTAAATTAAAAAATACTTCTCTCAATTACCAATACAGTTATTAAAACATATTAAAAAATGCAAAAGTCCCCGCAATATATAGGCGCGTCGGTTAATCGCAAAACAAAGAGAAGCTCAGCGCTCGGCCTTCTAAATTCTCGGGCAGCGAACCGGGCCATAAAACACCCGGGGAGCCGACTCACTCTCTACTGTCATTCAACGACGCGAGGGCTTGCACGTTAAATTTTTAATGCCCGCGAGAAATTGGCTTGCAGAGAAGCCTCGCCGTGGAAGAGTTTAAGTAGCGCTCGCTCACTTCCTCCTCTCCTCGTGAAAAGTCTAATGGGCCGGTAACCGTCGGCGCTCGTCTGTCTTCATTTCCCGTCAAAGCTGCTGCTGCTGCTGCTGCGGTCCATACGTACGTCTGCACATGTATTCAGAGACTTTTCTCCGCGTGTGCGCCGTTCGGGAGTGCCTCAAAAGAGTTTGAAGCACCCAACGAAAGTCGCGCCGGTCATTAAATTTTAATTGAATCTCGATTGACAGAAATTACTGCCGGCCGGAGGGACGAAGAAGTACCGCTGCTGCTCCGGGCCTTCTCTTCGGTCGGATTGATTATTCAATTACCAAAATCGATTCGGAAATGACGATAAATTCACGGGGGAGGGGACAGGCTGCAAGCAACCCCTTCGCGTCTACCAGCGTTTTGGAATTTCCTATTCATTACACACGAAAGGCTTCGCCTGCTGTCTCTCTACGTTCGCCTGCCCTCTCGTTTTCTCCTCCTTTTCCGAAATCGTAATTGCAGGATTATGAACTAGACATCGTTAATTCGCTTCGTCGCAAAGGGTAATCGGTCATGGTTTTTGATCGAAGATTGCCGTAAAGGTTATTTGCGGTTCAAAATTTACATTAATGCTTCTGTAAAGTACTGCTCGTAAAAGCTGAAATTTATAGTTTGTTTATAAAGCTTGTTTAACGCAATATTAGTATCAATAATTGAAAAATTAAAAAAAATCACTGTTTTATTTCTGGAAGGGATATTTCAGCCGAGAGTCATATACAAATTGCACTCTAATAAAGCGATATTCTCGAGCATTTCTTCGAAAAGCGACAAGGAAATCGGCTTAAAAAGGATTTGCTTGATTAATTCGATCAGCGTAAAGAGCAGCGGATTAGAAAATGAGAACAAGGGACACGTTTCGCGGAAGATCAAGCGGGAGATGAAAGCTCGAGCGTCAGCCGCAAACAGAACGAAAATGTTTAAAGTCCATGCCCAGTTTAAAGAAAACTAAAACGGAAAATCAGTCTCCGCGAGTAAGCGAGACGGGGCTCGCAAGTAAGTGCTCTCGGCGAGATCGCGTGACGCGAACGAATGCGGCTCGCGCGCGCAAGAGAGGTGGAAATTCAGCGTGCAACGGAAGCGACCGTGACGGATGCCGACGTCAAAGGTAAAGCCGATCGTAAAGGTAAAGTCGCATTCGAGAGTTGGCGCGTACAAACCCCCTTTTCATGACGTAATCTCCGCCATCTGTACCACGTCGTGCGCGCTGCCGTAATTAATTCAGAGTGCGAGAGAGAGAGAGAGAGAGAGCAGCGAGAGGAAAGAGGGAAAGATATAGCCTCCGGGCCGCTCCGAGCTCCGGCGCCCAAATTTATTACGAACTCTGATGTAAATCGTGCAATAGCACATGGCGACCCGCCGAAAACGGGCGGGGGAAGAGATCAAGTCGCACTTGAATTTCTTGCCCCAGGGCCGTATCAAGCGATTGTCCCTTTCCTGCAACCGTTCCGTCGGTCTGCGGGAGCTTCTTGATCGTTCGTTTCTTTCGAATCGCTGCTTTTGTTGGCTTTACCAGGAAGAAGGCTGCTGTTCGGAGTCGATTTCGCATATTGTGGTAAATTATCGAATTTAGGATTAACTACGAGATTTTCTTCTTGATTAAATTGATCAAAGAAAACTTTATCTAAATTTAAAGGGGTTCAAAGTCAAACTTTGAGAAAAAATATCTTCGCAGCGTCATCGACGTTAATTTTTCTCATAAGCGACAAAATAGTGAACCCTTCGGGGTTCAAGGCGAAGGGGCAGCTTTTCATTGCGCTTGGAAATTGCTCTATCTCCACATTTATAAACAAGAATCGCCGAGATAGGCAGGCACATAACCCTATTAAAAAAGATGAACTTGCAGTATGGAAAATCGATACCGAAAAAAAGGAGAGCGACGGATGAACGAAAGACGAGGCGGAGCGGCGCGATAATGAGACGGAAGTTAGGTGTGGCTGAAATCTTGTTGGTCGGAGACTATAAAAAAGAAAGCGAGGGAGAGACGGCCGAGCGGGACAGCGAAGCAAGAGGCAAGATAAAAGTGGAGCGAGCGCGTCGGATTTAATCGCACTAAGTGCCGCGACCAGACATCTAGGCCTATCGGATTATTGTCAATCCCGCCTCAAAGAGCACGCCATTACCCCTCCCCTTTCTCCCCGCTCTCCCTCTCTCTCTGTCTCTCTTGCAAGTCTGACAGATTTTTCTTGAGACGGCCGAGTGGCTTTTCAGGACAAAACGGCCCGGTTAATTGCCAATTTCTGAGAAATCCCGCCGAGGAGTCCTTCGGGGTACCCGCCTTGACACTCGACAACGCCTCTTGCCCTTTATTTTCGATGATGGTCGATAACGAACTGCATGAGGTTTTACTTTACCTCCCCGTACTTACAGCCTTTTAGATGAGATACTTCCCAGTAGAATGATTGATTTAATGAGAGTGACTACAAGGAAAGCTTTTTTATATTATTTTCATTCTACATACTGATTATTATTATTATCGGTAAAAGTTTTATATCTTGTATTAAATATATATTATTTTTTTGTTTCAGGTAATTTCTTTGACTTTTCATCCACACGTATTATGTGAGTTGTTGACGCACACAAATATTCAATAGCTTTATGTATGATTATTACGCATGGCCAGACGTTTTGAAATAATTATAATGGATTCATTGAGATATTTTGAATTAAATTAATGAACAATATTATGGGGAATCGAAATACAAGCAGTTTGCGTAATTCGTTACTCGATTGTTTAAATAAAATCTATCACACTCATTTGTGTATTTTGAGGCCTATACAAAGTGAATTTAAGAAAACGTTGCATAATCCTATTGAAGTACTTTCACCCCGAGGCAAGAGCAAAATATAAAAAAAATTCAATAAGATATTACTAGCATCGATAAAGAAGCTTACCTTCGGGCGAAAGGAAAGGAGAACTTCCGTTGGATAAGGTAGCATTTCTCGCACGGCGCGACAAGATCATCGTCTTTTTTGTCTTCTCCCCCATCCCCGTATTTTTTCCTCTGACCTCTGCAGTAACCGATTTGGGCCAAGTTTACTTTTTGTAGCACAACTTTCCAGATTACGGCGTTTTCGTCATACGGCTTACAGCTCTCTCTTGGCCTGGTTTCAGTCTTGGAACTTTTAGCGTAGCTGCCCTGGCGCAAGCTCTTCTCGCTCCCCTTCCCCCATCGTGTATGGGATATCTCAGGCCACAGGGGAGAGGTTTTCCTGCTTCCTTTTTTGCAGGGACTCTCCGGTCGTCCAATTTCCGAAAACAGGCCAGAGAGAGAAAGAGAGAGAGAGAGGCCTGCTTAAGTTGCGCATCCCCCCACCCTGCTCTGCTTTTGTTCACATCCGCTTAGCTGGCAGAAAAGCTGATGTTACAGGATTTTTCGCGCTCTCGCTCACTCCGTTACGTCTTTTTTATTTTTATTTTATCGTTATCGAAAGTCCTTCCCCTCGCTTAGTTTTCTTACTTTTCTTCGAGATTTTATCCTAAATTTAAGCTTTCTCGAAATTACTGCTCTTTCTAGTTCTCTCTCATCTTTCTGGTAAACATTAAGTATGCTCTTTATGCAAGTGTAAGATAAGGAAAATCTAAAGGGACGATAACGCGCGTGAATACTGCAGGCACTTGGTAGCCGCAAACAGGGATGCAATAACTTAAGGACTTGCACGAAGCTTTGATTTGGCAAGAGTGTGAAAAAGTTCTAAAAGTGGCTTTTAACAAAAACTGCAGTCAAAGTAGATAAGATTCGAGTCAAGTAAGCCACCAAGACTTCTAAATTATAGATGTACTTTTTCTGGACCCGTTTTACTCTTCGAAATTGTTGAAGCTGCATTATAAAAATAATTTTTTATTATTTTTCATACGAGTGTCAAGCACAAAATAAAAAATTCACGTCAAACTTGTTCATAATCTCCATTATTTAATATTCGGCGGCATCGAACTATTTGAAATCCCTAACTAACATCGCGATTTTTTCCTCTTCCTGCAGTGCCGTCATCGTCGCGTTTTCTCATCGGCGCAGCGGTAATTCTTCGCGTAATCCTATTATACCGCCCACGATGGAACGTCGCGCAAACGAACGGGACAGGCGAGGGACGAGGAGCAAAAAACCGACGCTGAGAGAGGCAAAGAAAGAGAGAGAGAGAGAGAGAGAGAGAGCCGCCAAAAAGACAGCACGGCGAAGACACAAAGTCTTGCCATCATTCTCACGCGCTATCGGAGCTCGCGATAGCTTTTGTCACTGACGGGGGGGAAGGAGGAGTTGAGAGAACGCTGAGGTTCTCCGAGTTATGCGTATATACGCGCGCCTCAACCTGTGGGTGGATGGCAGAGCGCGCGCTTGCCATTTCACTGCTATGAGGGAGGTGGAGCTTTGCTTCGTACCTATTGGCTACGGACAATAACATGTTGCATTGGAATTATATCACACGCCAATGCGAACCACCAGTCTAGTCTATGTAGGACTTCTTCCCTGTCACGCATGTATTTATTGTTTCGCCTCACCGTAACGCTTTGCTCATCCTTGTAGAACTGCGGATAGTTTTCTATTTTAAATCAAAAGTTATTAAATAACGATAAAGGATATACGATAACCATAAATTATTTGATTAAATGCATCGAGGGGCTACGCACTCGAGAAATCCCAAAAATAATCTTAGGAATCCAAACGGTAATCTCGGGTAATCTTTGGGAAT
>JAWWEM010000010.1:5529263-5553720 GCA_035582935.1 Ormyrus thymus
GAGAGAGAGAGAGAGAGAGAGAGCAGCGAACTCGCACATTCATGAAATAGCCCGACGCGTGCACGTTCTTCTCGCATCGCAACAGATGGTATCTTTCGACCTGAATAGAATGTAAGGATACGTGCCGTCGAAGGTACGGCTCGCTGGCTGTGCATAGAGTGTCTGCCGGATTCTTGCGAGCGCCTTTTTTTATAGCGACAAAGTACGCGCAGGATAAATTTTTTAGTACAGCGCCGGTCGTTGCCTTTGAAAAAGTCGTCTGAAGAAATTGTTTTGCGACTGCGAGGGAAGTTTATCCAGGAAATGCGTTGTAAAGAATTTCAATTGAATTTTTCACTGCGCTATTTTATCCTATTAGCGACAAATAGAAAATGCAGTAGATATAGTCAGCGTACGATCGAACGTAAAAAAATAATTTTTTTTGCTCCTATAAAATCTGAATTGACGTCTTAAATTCGTAGAATAAATGAAATAATAGAACTATGTAAATTCTTGGAATAACCTTCATATCACCAAGAGGAGTTTCCGAGACTTATACTTTAATTGAAATTTCCATTTAGTGACACAAATTTCAGCATTTAGCAATGCCTTTTTCTTATCAGATATCTCCTTTAAAGCAGTAAATGAAATCAAAAACGCGTCTTATCGCGTTATAGGAAACAATACGGAGTTAAGCAGTGCGGATAAAGTAGCGTAAATCGTAATACAATAAGGCAACGTAAACAAAAGAAAGGAAGATCCATTGCTCGTGAAGGAGAGAAGTACGAAATTAGTCAGGGCGCTGAGAGTCGCACGGTGTATATTCGCGCCCTCTCTGTCTCTGAATCTCCTTCTATATCTTTCCGCCCAGAGAAGTAACGAACGGGAAACGCAGAAGAGGGACGTGGAAGTACAGCAGAGAGCTATGGGAAACAAAGAGACTCGAAGAAAACACTGGAAACATTGAGCGCTCGTTGATTTAACATACAAAAGCTAGCTTTTGTCCGTGCCCTAAGATTATACTCAGATTTTCTTTGAATGTATATCTCTTTCTCTATTTGCTTGAATGATATTTCGTCGCAGCGACGCTGAACTTTCGTAATCGCGACAACTCGAAACTTGTTCGCCACTATATTATTTCACGCTACAAAAGATTTAAGCGAATGTTTACGAAATACAGTAAGAGCACTTGTAAATTATTTTCCCGCGCTTATGCGTCGAACTAGTATCGAAACTTTCTACTCAGAAACCCGTAAAAATATTGTAACGAATTAAAGATCGACTTACTATCCGTGATAAAATGAAAATCTCAGCCGCGAATAATCAATCGACGACAAACTAACGTCATTAAAGAATCATAAACTCGCCAAATCTCCGTCCGCTTCCCAGACAGCTTCGACAATGCTTCCGCGAACTAAGACCACTCATCAGAACCCCTTTTTGTTTATGCAACTTTATCATCCCCCCGCTAACGACTTAGCAAGACTCGGCTGCGGAGCCACTCCCATCGAAACTTCCAGCCGGCGACTTTCGCTTTCCTCCGATGCGGAAAAGCCGCCTAGAGCGTTCGTTTGCCCGGCTTTGCGGCCAACTCTTCTTTCCTCGGCCTTGCATTTCAGCAGCGGCAAAAGTAATTAGTCGCCGCAAAAAAGGCGGCCCGGCCCCGGGAGTTTAGAGGAGAAGCCCGGGCCGGTCTACTTATTTTAAGCCACTTAAACGCTTTCACTCGTGGCGCACCGAGTTCTTCCTCCGCGAAGAGCCACCCGAGATCTTCCCGGGGATTTAATGTCGTATAGAGCCCAGGACATCTCCCCTCCCCTTTTCTCTCTGCGTGCTGCCGCTATCTCCGCGCGCCTCGGGAACACGTACGCAAGGCCGCCGAGATCCTCCAGACGAACACGCGCGCGCGCGCGCACACACACACACAGAGATCGTGATAGTAACGTCCCGTGTCAGACTGGCATAATCCGGGGGATCTGGAGACGCCACGGTCAGGAAACACGATCGGACCTTCCCACCGTCCAGCCTTCGTTCTTGTCCCGCTATCTCTCGCTCTCGCTCTCTCGATCCCTTGCAGGCTGCTCAACGCGCATACGTGTTCGTGTACGTGCAGGTCGGCTCCTGTACGTGCGATTCTTTCGCGCGCGATGCGCGTGTGCGCGACGCTGCGAACCTGACGAGGGGGTTTCGAACACAGGCGCGGAGGTGCAGCCGTGTAGGCGACCCTCGTCACGGTCGTCCGAGCCGGCGCGGTATAGTAGCCCGATTTCCGGTCTCAGCAAGTTTATATCGGGGGACAGCCGGCGGCGCGCGATCGTCCTAGTTCGGGGGTGGCGCGGAGACTAGCCTAATCCGGCTCGGGATCAAGCGGCGCCATTATCAGGAAACACGTCGAATCTAGGCTGGGAGAGCTAACCGTCGAGCGAGGAGGGAAAATCGCCCAGGTGACCCGATCGCCCCGAGCCGACCGACGACGCAGCGTTGTAGGTGCGTCGACGCCGTGTACGTGCGTAATACGGATGTTCTCGTCTATCGTGCCGCAGATTAGTTCTTATCGGGATGCTTATGCGCTCGCAGAGATTCTTTCTTCACCCGAAGTAACGGCACAAACTAATGCAGCCTAATGCGGATGTACGAAGGTGCTTGGAGCGGCGGATATGCTGCTTTATGAGCACTAGTTTTCTAGTTAAAAAGATACTTGCAATTCTTTTATAATTTTTAAGTTTTTATAATATAATTATAGTTACAGTATCAAAATTAATTTTAAAGGCTACTTGCGCAGCTTTTTAGTAATTTTAAATACCAGAATACCGCAGCAGAAAAATTTGTAAATGTAAACTTCATAGGATAGAGGTACGTTTACATTTTTGTGAGATTCTCATTTTAGTAAAAAAAACTCTCGCTTATAGAGGCAGACGCAAAAATTATTTCTCAAGCACAAGCAGTGAAAATTTTTCATATAAAAGAACTCTTCGCGTGTTCCGTCAGGAATTAATACTCAAAATATTACGGGCAGTGAGCATTTTCTACGTAACTAAATAAAATAAAAGAAAAAGCTGGTACATATTTGAGCGCAAACACAGCGTTAAAGGCTGCAGCGGTGCTTGCGTCAACCACCCGAAGGCGAGAGCTTGCGCATCTTTCCGCCGCCCTGATCCCCTGAGAATTTTCTTTCCGCTAAAAGAATGTTAATTTTCCAGCGGGACTGTCACTATACCATCGGCGTCGAAAAAAGTCAGTGGCTCTCGACGCGCAATTTTTCTTTGCGTTTTTTTCCAATGAAACTGCCTGTAATGAGCGGCGCTGCTCGCTGAATTTTACGACGAAGGAGGACGGAACTTTTACGACTGCAGTGCCCCACTCGACGCGCTCTTTAATGTTCCTCCTCGCTCTTTCCATCTGTATAATAATAAAAGGAGTAAGACTCGCGGGTAATCCGCTGGTTTTCCCTTCTCGGCTTTTTTCCTTTTCTTCTTACCGCTGCTTGGGGAAGGATAATCGCGGGGATTTTACGGGGCAAAGGACGAGTCGAATGGGTTTATTGAATAGCGAGTTCGCGCCCAATTGATAAGCGACTTTCAAGTGGATCATAGGCAAGCAAGGTCGTCGTATTCTCGAGGATTTGCGAGCGAAAGACGCTGTCTTCAAGCGCGTCGAGTTTTGTGCGAGGGCTTTACAGTGACGTTTACCACTTGACGATTTGTCAGAGGGTTGTAAATGCTGTCTCTGCATCATCGTTGGCCCCCTCTTTCAGCTATATAGTATATATCGTTATTGTCTGTTCGCAGCAAGGCAAGAAGCACTATAATAACGCATTTTCCTCGCCTTGTGCATATTCTGCCAACAGCAAGTTTTGTTACAAGAGCACATTCTTTGACAGTTGACGTTTTTCCATTATGACATTTAATTCAAGCTTAATTTTCCTCAGGTATTTTTTTTATATTATTCGTAAAATTTCGAGGGACGAATTTAAAAACTCTCTTTTATTTAAATTACCAACTCTTAATTAAATTTAAAAAAAAAAATCTTGGAAAAAGCTGGATTAAACGTGGCTTGATATTCCATTTGAAAAAGCCAAAAGTCGCGATTGCTCAAACGAACTGCACTACAGCACACTCATCTGCATTAATTCCCTCCGACGCGATCTGCCTACTCGTGCTCGTAAACATAGTTGGCCCCACACGGACGCACATAAATTTTTTTCAGCAACTACGGCCACCGAAAATAGGATTATCTTTCGCGCCAATGACGTCTCTCGCTTTGTTTCTCGCCCGATTAATTAGAGACCATGACACTGCGCCGCGCGTCCAGATCCGCCAAAAAAACTCTGGCCGCTCGTTCGCGCGCAGTCCATGAGAATTTTTTGCGCTCCCGGCTCTCCCAGTAACTAGTCGCTCGTTCGAGCTCTCCAACGAGCAACGTAATCAGTCGACATGTCGCTCTGACGAACGAGTGTCGCTAATTATCGACTGACTCCCGCCAGGGGGTGGAGGAGGAGGAGACAAAGGGGCCGCAGCTCGATGTGGAGGTAAATTGAGAGAGCGAGACAGAGAGAGAGAGAGAGAGAGAGGAGCTGGATCGTCTAGCCGCCAAATGGTATTGACAGAGAGAGGCCACCGCGCCCGAACCTGCCAGCGGCAGCAGCGCATTCGCGCACAGCGGCTTACGATCTCCGGCCCAATGCTCTGCGTGAAATAATTGCGCAATAAAGCATTGCATCTCCCCCCCTCTCCGCGCTGCTTTCTACGAGCGATTTATCGAAATCGAACTGATGGTAATTAGACCTGCAGTAGCCGCGCTCGCATCAAGAAATACTTTCGGTGTTTCAAACAGTTTCATCTTTTAAACCGGTTAAACATCAATTTATTCCACTTGAATTTCGCGCCCGCGAGAATCTTGAAATTCTCGTAATAAACCGGTGAAACCGAACTCGCAGCCCTCCCAGTTAGTGAAATTAAGTCGAAGGCAAAAGCTTCGACCGTGAAAATGCGTGCGCGCGAGCGCTCGCCTCGAGGCAAGTCATTAGGGGCTTGCCGCGGCGCCGTCGACTTGACTGATGGTTCTTTCGAGGCTGGATTGATATTGCTTAAGCAATTGCCGCGCACTCTACCGATCCCTTCCTAATTTCTCATTAGACGGAAGCCTCCGGGACTCCTCGCAGAGACCCCGAAGCCCCGGACTTTCTCCCTCCCTCTTGAAACTGGTAACACTGCCCCGGAGGCACAGACTCCTCACCCTCGGCACTCTGCTGCGCCCTACTGCACAGACTCCTTATTTCCACTTACTTAATTTGACTTTGTCGCGGAAATATCCGGATCTCGTTTGGCTCGTGGATTTTTCTTGATTAAGATCACTGGAAGTCATTTAAGAGATACTGAGTTTTTGCAGAAGTCGAGTAACTTCTTTCCACTCGGAAATAATTATTAAAACTATTATTCTCTTGGAATGCGCTTAGCTGCTTGTAAAAATAGAAATCTAAATATTTTAAGTAATATTGATAATGTCTTTTAATTTTAATACGTACTATATTCTTATTACGCGCTGCCAAATTAGCTATGAAAATGTTTGCTCTAAATTTAGTTAGGCTGTAATATTTGCCAAAGTTTTAAGTACCAAAGCCGTCCATAAATAACCCGAAAGCTCTTCCAAATAAAATCCCTAACACGCCCGTGGTATTCATCGATCTAATCCTGGCAATTCCGCGATAGCGTCTTAACAGGGTCAGTCCAATTATTTTCCTTCAAAAATATCTAGAATAATTAAGCTCAACTGAACCGCGCTTCCCAACTAAACTAATTACGACAGATTTACTCTCCCATCCAGCAGCTCCCTCCCCTGTCGTCATATCATTGCATTTCCGCTAGCCGGAGTAAGCGCGGAAATTGAATGGGCAGTTCCTCAAGCATCCCACTGTCAGAGAATGCATCATCATCATGATCATCGTCATGCCGATTCTGCCCTTGCACTCTGTTATTTCAGCCATCTTAACTTTTCCTTGCCGAAGCGGTCGACCGAGTCGATATCGGCGGATAATATGCTTACCTGGAAATGTTGGAGGTGGAGGCATCACTAGCAAGAGCAACAGCAGGAGCAGGCATTGATTCTGCAGGCAATTAAGCTCGGATTACACTGGATAGGCCGGCGGAGCTACGTGTCCAGACTAAATGGATACACATAGCTGAGATTACTGCGGCTGCTACGGGCCGTCTTCTCGGCCGCTTCAAATAATGCGATGCACCGGAGCTCCACGAGCCGTTACAGCAGCGACGCGCGACGCTCCCGAAGACGACGTGGCGGAAGCTCCACGCCGGACCTCCCTCTCCGTAGGGCTAATGGCAAACCACCAGTCGTTTCCGCTACAGACGCCCGAGTGCTCGCCCTCAGGATGTAATACCATTGAACGACCCTCACCCTCATATCCTCCCTCCCTGCTGTATATAGAGACGGCGTCGATGCGCATCTAGGCAGGAAACTTGCGCGCTCGCACAATCGCCTCGCATTAGGCTTAAGGATCACGATATAATTAACTCGAGTCGATGTGATCATCAGCCGTCACATCCTCTCCTTCTGCCCTGGCATATCCTTTCACTATGGAATAGTTTTGTCGTCAATTGTTTCCAGGACATTAACGCACTGATCTATACACTCCTTTATCCGGCAAGACATTTCAAGTTGGGTACGTAATTGTTTAATTATTTAACTGCGTCCTGAGTGCTCGAAGAGGCTCATTCATCCTTCACAAAAGACCTTGATCTCGACTTCGAGTAATTGAATTGTAGATAAAAGGCTGATGATCAGCCTTTTATCTCTATTAATTTTTCAAGTAAAACAAGCGATTTGCAACGTATAGAAAGAATCATATTTTTTTCTCGAATTCAGCTTTTTACGTACATAAATCCCGTGACGGGTTTAAATTGCACACTCGACACTTTACTTTCATAAAATTCAAGCTCATGAAAACAACAGAGTCTCAAAAATCTCGGTCGATCGTATCACTCGGCAAGGACATCAAGTCCGATGGACAATAAAGTCCTCCGCCACTGCTTCCACAGCCGGTGTGTAAAGTAAAGTCTCCGTCGGAAGTAGCTGCCGTTGCACAGGAAGACAGTCCAATAAAGTGCCAGGCGGTCAGTTGAATACGGAGAAAAATGGCGATGAACGCCATAAGGCAAAAAGAGAAGAAGAGGAAAAAATGGGGTAGCTGAAATATCATCCATCTACCAACGGTCTTGCCCTATACTATATGCAGGTCTACTACCTTGGAAAGAGCGAGAAATGTCTCGATTTTATTAAAGCCTTAGTAGACGTCTGCAACGCTAATATTAACTTGCTTTTATGAATGACTTGAATGTCCTTGCGTGTCGACATTTTATTTTATGTACATATTGAACATCCAGTTTGTCATATAACGAACTTAGATTAAACTTTTTGTTTCTTCAATATTATTGATTCTACTTCTATTATAAAGAAAGAAATCTGACGCAGAATAATTTTCACCATGAAGTAGACGACATTGGAGAGTCATGAGCGTATAGATATAAAACATTGCTATCTATTTGCACGTTTGCTCGCATCTATAGCCATCGCGCACCATAAACTAGGGACGACGGCAGAAGCAGAAGCAGCAACACCAGTTCCGTAACGAGAATAATGCGTGCCGCGGAGTATCCGCCTCTATTACGCTCAAAATCCCAGTAGACGTAGACTCATCATCCTCAAGCTCGTCTTTCTCTCTTCTCCCTTTCCCGCCCTTAGCCGAGCGGCAATCTACTCTGCAATTTATCTTGCGAATTGTCGGAATGTTAGAGAACTTGATGACACCGCATTAATCTTTTTAACGGGCCGTGCGTCTCCTGGATAAAACGCACCCAGCAACTCTTGCCCCCCACTCCCACTCTCGCAGAGGATAAATTTAAACCAATGATGGAAATATCAAGTGCAAGCATAAGCTACGGATTCCCGTATATTGAGGGGAAATGGAAAAAGTTCTCTTTTGTGACTGATTCGATATACGCGCTATTACGGATATTTCTAATTTATTAAAATCGACTCGACCTTTTATCGACATTCGTCAAACGTTACAGGAATATTTCAAGCTAGCACGTACATTTGCTTCATTTATCATTCCCGCTGCGGACGAAGAAACAAATATTAATCAGAAGCAGCATTACGGTATCGACCTTGTATTATAATTGAACGAAACGCTGCTGCACTTTCTTTCCCTCCGCCCCGTCTCCCTTTTTCCTTTCTTTCTTCGCCTTGATGGAATTACCGGGGAGCGTTCGCTCGCGCGCATTCCGATAGTTTCGATTCGTCCGTGAAAACGGAAGTTTTCGCCGCGTTCTCGCTCCTTCGCATCCTTTTCACGTAACGCTCTTAGACTATATATATTGTGCGCGAGGCCAGAGTGAAGAGGAGAGTGAGATCGTCGTGAAAACATGGCATGGGTGAGAGGGGGTGAGCGTAGAAGGAATAGCGCTGATAGCCAATCTCGCAATAACATCCTGGAGAGTTTATATTAAGAAAAATAAAACGAGAAATTTCTGGAAGAGGGAATGGAAATAATACGCGCGTTAATTCACGCGGAAGAAAATTACAAATGCAATTTTACCTTGAAATAAAGCTGCGATTTATTCTTTCTACACTTTGTCTTTCTTTTAATACCATTTTTAATAAAGATCTCTCCAATTCAACAGCATTCTTTATACGACAGCGAACTATTTTTTCAGGGTAACGATTACTTGATAGTATAATAAAACATTGAAGAACTATTTGCCAACAGTCTGTATTTTTAACGAGAATTTTTAACTGTAGCATTTTTAGCAGAAATGCATACATTAAGCTACTTTCGATATTAAATAAAATAATAATCAAATCCTAAAGGACCGAAATATCCAGCAATATCAGCCCTGTAAATACACACTTAAATGCGAAATAGCATCTAAAATACATTTCATGAAATACGCTATCGACTTCCTTGCAGTAAAAGCAAGTATACCCCAGCAGTATATATATGTGGCACAAGTGCAATGGAAAAACTTTTCCCCGATATCGCGATATACGGAGGGAAAAGATGGCTCTTGCATTTATGCTCCAAGTCGGCGCTTAAGTAGCTCCTCCCCAACCTCCAACAGTCTTACAAAACACTCGACTTGCATCCGCCGTTTTATCTTACGGCGCTCGCTCGATTATCCGCAGGAACTCGATAATTCTCATCAAATTCGGGCCCGCGCGCGTTTGCCTTACGTCAGGGGGCGCCACGCGCGCCTGCAATAAAAGTGCAATAAAGGAAAATTTTGCGCCGAGATTCAGGCGGCATCGGGCGGAATAAGAAGGAGCGCGCGCCCTCTCGCATACGGGCAACTTTTTCTAATGTAAAATGCAGGGCGCAATATTACTGGTTCTGGACGCGATGCGATAAAACTTGGACTGTAAATCAAAGACGTCGATGGAGCGCTGCCGTTTTCTTCCTGCCTCCTTCCTCGGAGCTATCTCTATACTCGCGGCGTATACGCACATATTTTATTGTTTCATAATAAAAGTTTTACTCGCCCGCCTATCTCCCTCTGCTTCTGCGCGCCCTGCTCTTATTCGAAAGGGGTAAAGAAAGTAGTGGCGCTGAAGATGATAAGGGGAATGGAAGCGGCTGAATGCAGGAGTGCTCTCGCTTCTGCTTGATGCTGAGCTGGTCAGAGAGTGGGAGCGTCGTCGAATGACTTTTACGATCTTACAAATCTGACGGGAAGATACTGCGCTAAGTTTCCTCCGCTTTGCTCCTTTTGACGGCTTATGTGATGCTTTGCAGAAACTTTCGAAGCGCCTCGCTCGGCGCGTGCTTTTCTTCTGGCTTCTGCTTTCTCTTCCTGCCCGCCCTTTTTTCGAAGAACATCGATTGGCTTCGTCGAGAAGCTAAACGAGGCTATTAAATTTCAATGGATACGTATTTGTCGCTTCGAGTGAAAATAAAATTTCTAGAGAATTTATAGGTCTTTCACTGATATTTGATTAATAAATCATCCTGTCTGGCTTTTATAGGATCTTTAGCAGACAGCTTTGTTAATTTTTTAATCAAGTTAATTACATTTTATTATTATTCTTTAACAATTTTCAAAGGCTTTATTCAGTAACTCTTTAGGTATTAAAGAAGTTAAGATTTTAGTCCTCAAAGTTTTATTACTTCAAAGGTTTTGAAAACTATCTGTTTAATTCCAAAAGTAGGTAGTCTCCTACTTCTCAAAAACTTTCTAAAGCTCAAAGCCTAAAATCTTGAATCCATTTGAATTTCAATTTAAAATGGTGCAATCTTGTTTTCTTTAGTACTTATAAGAACTTTTATTATGATTTAAGAAAAAGATCAATTAATCGTTTTTAGGTTATAACCAGATTGAATATTAATGTTCCGAATAATCTTACTTGATCAATCGTTATTCTGAACTACACGAAGAAAAATTTTATAGTAAAAACTCCTAAAAATTTCCGTAAAAATTACTTCACGTTTTCAGGGGCACATTTTTCTAGAAAATAACAAACAATTTTTTGAAGTTAAAGCTTAAATAATTGTAAAATTCCGAAATGAGTAACCTTTTCTAGTTCTCTCTCTCTCTCTCTCTCTCTCTGTCTCTCTCTCTCTCTCTCTCTCTCCCTATCTCTCTCTCTCTCTTTTATAAATGTTCGAAAAATATTAATCAGATAAAACAACTAGGCACATTTTATATAATACAAGCAGTAATCAGGATTCGCAAAAGCCTTCGATTTTAAATGAGATAAATCGGACAGAGTAGCAGCCGCAAGTGCGGGAACCCGCGTAAAATACGCGATGCAGCGGTTTTATAAACATCAAAATGCACAGGTGCACCGAGATAGAGCGGGCGAGAAAGCTCGCGCTCGCGCGGTGGGAAAATAGTAGTAAAAGAGAAGAAACTAGACAGGGGGCGAGAGAGGGGTAGTAATTGCAGCGTAAACATTTCCTCCGAGTGCGCTGATTGCGAGACTCATTATTTCGGCGGAGCTACAAGTGAGAGAGAGAGAGACTTGCATATATACAGTCGTTGCCGCGTTTCTCCCCCCCCTCCCCCTCCCTCTCTTGCCTGATTAAGAGAGGGGCTAAGGGGAGAGAGAGAGAAAAGGATTGCGGCACTCATTATTGCTCATAATCAAGATGCTACAATAGGCGAAAAGACGGAGGCGCACAGTTCAATCCGCGGCTTAGCGGGGATCATATCGCTCACCCCTTAGTCGCCGTTTGCGCTTTCATCTTCTTTTGCTCATTTCTATCTAGAGATGCGGCCTCTCTTAAATAAATTTCGACGTGTCTCTGTTGCTTTGTGGCTTTGACGACTGTGTTCGGCTTTCGTCATTGTTACGGAACCATAGTATTTTCTGCTTTCTGTGTGCATATTGGAATGCGGTTTCATAATGCGCCTGAAAGAACTTAGAATTAAAGAAAAATCTCCGATTTAAACGCGCATTTGATGCAGATTCAAATTTTCAACGGATTTTGCAACTCCTTTCACCGGAAAATATTTTTTTTATTCAAATGATCAGGATATATGCATTGCTTAAATCCTAATCTACTCTCTCGCTTTGCGTTAATACAGCTTTGCCTTTTCCCGCCTGGAAATTTCGAATAAATATGGTTTTGCGCGGCGGCAGCGGTGAAGGCCCTCGAGCGATCCGATCCTCTTAACGATTGCACGAGCATCTTTCGACTCCTTATTTCTCCGCGTCTATCTCTCGGCACTCTCCTAGATTAGATTCGAACAATTAAGCGATCTCTTCAGTTGGTCTCTCTCTCTCTCTCTCTCTCTCTCTCTCTCTTTCTCTCTCTTGCACCGCTTCGTTTCTATCAGCGTCTTTCACTTTCTTTCGTCTATCTTGATCTTCGGCAGCTGCGAATAGAAACGGAGAAGATCTTCGAAACTTTTCGCTGAACTGAACTTTATTTCTCGCGGTACTGAGTAGTTCGCTTTCTCACTTGCACCTCTTTCTGTGGCTATTCTCTTCCTCCATTCGCAATTGCAAATAATTCGATTAAAAAGTATCGGATTAGAGAGCTGGAGCGCTCTTTATTATTGAGTTTTACGCTCGTTCAGTTTTTTATATCTGAAAAAAACATTTTCGAATACTAAAATTAAAAAGTTCAAAATCTTCATTTCTAATTCCAAATTTGTTTCTAATTTATTTGCTGCATTTAGAGATGGCAAAAAAGCACTCGAAGTGATTTGAGGATTAAGACCGCTATCCTTTAGCATTCACTTGGTTTCCTATGTTTTTTTTTTTGTATTTTTTCATTCCGTTGGCTTGGAAACTGGTGCACGATTCTCATTCCAGTGTTTCCCAATCATTAATCACTCGCCCAGATCCTGAAACGAATTTGCGGTTGAATATTCCTGACTTTGATGCATCTTTGACGTCGAAACGATGGATTTAACGCGTAACTTTCTTTCAACCTGCTTGCCTTCTGGTTTACGCCCATTTTCTTCATACTTCAACAATATATCTCGTGAAACTTCTCCCTATATTGTATTTGAAACATTTTCCGCATTTTCTTTCTTACTCTGTACTCGCCTGTTTTTCTCGTTCTCTTCAATCTCATCAACATGCTAGTAGCGCAGCAATGAAACGCGGGATATTAAAGTAGATTTCCTGTAATTAGAACTTATCGTTATTTCTGAAAATTTCATAAGTCAGGTATAGCTGCTGTCATTTCTCCCCTAAAGAATTAACACAACATTTCCGATTGGCTTTTATTCTTTTATTGTGTTTGAACATATGGCGGTTTAAATTATTAAATGACTGTCACTGTCAATAATATCGTTAGTACTGAAGCAGTACAAGTAAAGTGCTTTTGATTTATTGGCAGTTTAAGGTAAAATAATAAGTTTTATCGGTGAAAATACCGGAAGCTCACAAATTATAAAAATTTAAATGCAATCAATTTTATTTGTTTTTTATATTGGATGACTTCGCTTAATCCTGCCAATGTTATTCAATTAGTCAAGACAAAATATTCAATTGATCTAATAGTTATTTTGACTGTATACCATTTTTCAGTTAATTATGGATTTCGTTATTTGAAGGAACAATTAATAAACGGATTCAATCACCTTTAGTTATTACTATTCTAAAGGCAGCGCATTAAATAGAAAATCGATCCCTAGTAAGCCAATCGCAGACCTTAAAGAGTCACTAACAAACCTTATTAACCTAGATAGCAAATTCTTGATGTTGAACTGTTCGATCGACAGCATAATGCACCAGCCCTGCTTTACCATTAAATGCTTTCATTAAAACTAGAATTCTAACGAATATTCAAACTCTCTTAACGACTCGGCATAAATATCATTCTTTCCTTGCAAGTTTAATTCTTACTCTTCAGGAGGCAGTCATTCTTTTTTCATGTTAAGCCCCGGGCAAGCGCCGGGCGTCCTTCCGTGTTCATAAAGCGCAACTTGCAAGCAGAAGCCGCTCTCACTCACCTAATCTCTGAGTGCATTCCGACGTTATTCTCCGAGCCGCGACTTAAATACCTTTATTTGGTTCGTCCGTTTAATCTCTGCAAAACAGCGGCTGCACGAGATGCTGGAGGAAAGAAGTTCGGATTTCTTGCAGGAGGATCAGCAGGGACGCAGGCGAGCGAGAGATAGGACGAGTAGGGCAAGTCGCGAGGACCGCATACTAAGCGGGTACACGACTAAAGTGCAGTTTGCAGTTGTGCATATCTTCGAATGAGTCGGCAAATGTTTCTGCGCACGTGTGTCTACAAGTGCTGGGCTGGGAGATTTGAAATTTAGGAGAAGACGGAGGGAGAAATGCAGCAGCAGCCGCAAGTTCCACGCAGCGTTGTAAAGCTGCGCGACGCGAGTTTCTCTCTCGCTCTTCCTTGACGATTCGCCGGCAACAGTCCGAAAGTGAAAATACGTGCTTTTCTAACTTTGGCGCGTCTCGAAGCGCGACGTTAGACTGAGAGTTATGCTGTGCTCGCGATATTGATCTGATGGGAGACGATTTTTGAGTGGCGTGCTTCTTTTGCACTTTTAAGAGTTTTTCACTGAAAAACTGTTCGCCTATGGAAAAATCGCGGCTGTCGCAAATTCACGGATTGATATTTCGTATATCCATTTATTTAGTATTATCTCAAATAATACTGACCTCTCCTTTATGTAACAAAGATTTCTGGAGTGAAAGGCATAGTTGACAAGAAATCAATTGTAGTGCTTGAATAAGATATCTTCTAAAATGGGCTTTATTTCTTTGGCTACCTCAAAGCAAACCGAGATTCTAAATTCATCTCTAAAAATTATTCCTACCAACTTATTTCATTAATTTATTCTTTAAATAAAATGGTAGTTCAATAAAGATCTGATATTTAAGTTTTCGAAAATTTTAATTACAAGGTAAATATTGATCTGCAGAATTTTCCTCTGCAGTTGCATATATATATATATACATATATATATATATTCCATATCGAACCTCGGAACTGGGCCAAACTTGGATCAAACTACTTATCTTTTTTCCCTCCTCTTCCATTATCGGAGATTCGAATTAACAGCTTGGTTCTAACCGATAATCCTCGAAAATCAAGGCTGGAACTTCAAATTCAGGAGGTGCGGTTTTACTGCGACATGAGAATGGAAACGGGCTAATACAAGTTGCAACAATCATATATATTTTGCATTTGAACCTATTTTTTTACAATTGTGAACGTTATAAATTTTAGAAAAATCATAATTACATCATTGAATTTTTCTCCAACTAAGGCTCTTCAATTAGTGTAAATATTTTAATGCAAATAATTGTAAAAAAAAACGCTTAAAAAATCTAGCACACAAAGTTTCAAGCTAAGAAACGCAAGTCAGCACCTTGCTGAAAGCGAATTTTATTTCTTCACTCTTTGTTCCCTCTCTCTCCCCACGAAGCTCGCAACATCAATTTAACAACGCGGATACATTAAATTACGAATGAAAATGAGACAAATGAATGCGCCCAGCTGTTTTATTTATTCGCAGAAGCTCGCCAAGTCGGCTCTGCAAGGCAGCATGGTTATTTAAAGGGGAGGTAGTGAATGCATGTGATGCACGAGTTTTAGGGCAGCCATTAAGTAGTGATGGCCTCGGAGGGTAGGACGCCTCAGACCGCAGTACCGCGGTTGTCGTACTAAATCAACAAGTTGATATCTACTGCTCAACTCGAGACTGCTGCTTCTCGCATCGCAAATAATGCTATAACGTCGATTACGAAATTTTATAACAGCGCGCTTTTTTTAGATGCGTATTTTAACCTTTAGACGCCAGCCGCACGATGGGGAAACGTTTTTCATGCTCTGCTCGAGCTACATCGAACGATTCATTTGTATTGTACAGGTTTATTTCTTAATGAACTAAAGATTGGCAGAAAGTAAAGTTTACTACCCTACCCTGGTAGAAATCTTACGTAGTTTTTGAATAATGAATAGCCAGAAATGCGATTTCTGGTTTAGTTTTGACTAGGCAATGGCTAAGCATTGAGTATTTTCGTCACGCTTTTGAAGCAGAATATGGCTGTTTTCTATTTAGTGACCAATTTTAAATAAATTAATAAATAACGGAAGAAATAAATACGTAAATAAATGAATAAATTAATAAATAAACTAATTCATAAATTAATAAATGTGTTTTTTATTTAAAAACATAGTTTAAAAAGTTAAAAAATTAGTTTTTAAGAGGTTATGTTATCAACAGTGGGTAGCCTGTAGCTTTCAGAACTGCCGCACTGCTCACTAACAAATGCTTAGCCAGAAATTAGAAAATATAAATCTAATGATTGGCTTAAAAAAATTAGGTAGTGCTTAATATTCTAACCAGCAGGGCTACTTTATTTTCTACCAGGGTATTGAAAAAAAAAATATGATATTTTCATCTAAAAAGAACATCCAAGTTTTGCAGGTGTTTTGTGGCCCAATCGACACATGAAGAAATTCAGGTGTTTTTTCAGGTGAAAAATAAAAACAGAAAAATAAAACGTAGAATAAAAATAAAAGTAGAAATATAAAATGTTTCTTATTTTTTGCATTTCCCTTCATAGTTGGAAAATCACCTAATTTAATTAAGTGATACTCATCGCGTAATTTTTTCACTGAAAAAAACACCTGAATTTCTTCATGTGTCGAATTGGGTCAAAGAACACTTGAAAAACTGTGATGTTTTTTTTAGGTAAAAATAGCATGTTTTTTTTCAATAGGGTATGCTTTAAAACAAATAAATTCTATTTTTTAATCAATTATAATCATGTATGCTTAAAAGTAATTTTATTTATATTTCGGAAGTGATTACGGAATATCCTGATTCATTGGTAACTAATCTCTAAACTCGTTCAAACGCGATTCACATAAATAAAATAATATAGAGCTAAATCCCGCCATAATCCGCGCAATTATAAATCACTTCCGATGCAGGACCAACAACTATTTGGGATTAAACGACCTGCACGGGTCTGCACGGTTTTTCGTATGCGTCAACTTGGACCGAGGCTCCGTTATCGCAGCTAGCCTGCATTAAGTCTAGCTATGACAGTCAACAATCGGCTTACCGATCCGGTGGCCCGTCTCGATTAGTCCAAAGACAAACAGCCCCGAATCTCCGGCATCCCGGAACGCAAATATCCCCGACTACACTGAAGATACACATGACCGCATACAAGTATGCGTTCAAGACTTGAAGAGTTTGCCTACATTTTCAACTGATAAATAAAAATGCGCGCTAATCTTTGAAATCGACGGACATAAGGTTTGCAAAGTTTTCTCAACTAGCGTCGAGCAGCAGTGGTAGAGTAAGAGGATTAATCCGCCCTGCAAAAACTCTCTGTTTAACGAATTACAATTTGCAGCGCGATTTATCAGGCACCTCCATTATCGATCGGCAGCCAACATTCTATAAAACCAAAGAATAAGGGAGTTTTTTTAACGAAAAGCTTCGTAATGCTAATAAAGGAGAAAATAGAAATACTACGAAATAGAAATCTGGCTGCTATAACTGAAATTCAGTAGGAGTGTTAATACAAAATAGAATAACAAATAAGTGAATCGCGCCAACAAAGACTGACAAATTCATAGTTAACTTGAGTAGTGCACCAAGCTCGCCAGTCGTCCATATCGCCAAGCACAATATCGAGCGTAGTTCAAGATAGAAAGAAAATAGACGGGGTCAGGGTCCCCTACGGGACATTGAAAGTAGAAATGTATTAATCGATTATGGAAAGGGTCGCCGACAAAAGAAAGAGGAAGAGGGAGAAGAAGAAGGGAGAGAAAGCAGAAGCGCTGCAGAACCTGGCGAGTAAGTCGAGTCTACGGCCGGCTGTAACGCGATCGGACGTTTATTGGGCACTAACTTCCTGTCTCGCGGAGCGCGCAGAACCCGGTCTAACCGATAATAACTGTTACTACTGGCGCTTTACGAGACGACTTAAAACTTCCTCGCGCGGTATACTCATTGCACTAGTGGGAGACTCGACCAATTCAACGTTACCGCGCCACTACGCTCTTCTTACGAGACAGCGATGTCCACAGGGCCGGTGAATCCCGCCTTTCTGTGCTATACGGTGTTTCTTTCGCTACGTACCTCGATGTTCGTATCTTGCGGACGCTCGGGCTTGCAACTTGTTAAAAACGTGGTCAAGATAGATTGAATTAAAACGTGGCCGAGAAAGACAGATTAAATTAAAGCTTAAGTGCCGAACGAAGTAAAAGTTCTGTTACAAATCAAAACTTTAGTGTTTGATACTTTTTTTAAATGATTAGCGGAGAACCAAGTGAAAATATCGCGACGAAGGAAAGTTTTAATTTCTCCGCACACCACGAAATGAATTTGGCGAATTAAATCTTGTTTAATTATTTCAAGGAGGTAAAGTTCGAAAGAAAGCGCGAAAGACAAACGCAAAAAGTAGTAAAAGAGCGGCGAGCGAACCTTGGCAACAGCTGAAATCAAATAAAAAGTACATTCTCAGCGGAGCAAGTAGAAGAAAAGTCCCGCGACTACGACTGCTGGCGACGACCCGTTTCTTTATCCTCCCGCATTCCTCCGCACCGTTTGTCTCTGTTAAGTCATTTTCTGCAAAGTTTTCCAGCGGCAGCGGTCCAAGGACTCCGGGACGCTACACAAGCACCTTTTTTCCCGGGCTCCTTCTTTCTCTTTCTTTAGGTGACTCCTCAAAAACTCGAGCGCGAAATTTGACTCTCCGACAAGAGAGAGAGAGAGGGGGGGAGTTTTGCGAGGCAAAGCCGCGCGGGTGGTAAATTAAAATTCCGCCGGTAATTCGTTTTTCCGCGCTCCTGCGGAGGACGGAGATAGATATACAGACCTAAACCCACACTGCAAAAGAGAAGTAACATTTATACGCGTTCTCTGTCGCTCTTTCTCTCCCGCTGCAGCGTTACGGAGCGATATTTAACGAGGAATTACCGGGAAGAGTAAGCCGAGCTTTTCCCGCATTATCTCGTGGAAGCGCGGCCTGCGCTGACTCAGTTTTGCCGGTAATCCGGCACTATTCTCGAGCGAAACGGAACTCGAAACTATCCCGTGAGCTTTCTCCCCTCCTCGCTCCCTCTTTCTGCTCCTATCCGTAGTGAGCTTTGCCGCCCCCCCATCCTCCCCCTTCTCCACTTCACTTGCACGTCTTCTTAATTCCCCCGCTTCTTTCGTACTGTGTTTTGTATCCGCCGAGTGCAGCGCGCACTCGCTCTACTTTTTTTGAGAGGTTTTTCCTTCTTTGTAACTACCTTTTTTAGTCTTCTCTCCTATACTTCCAGCACAAGGTAACCCGGGTGGTTCGGAAGTGTGGGAGATTAAGAATTGTTCGCTGCTTTCGAAGTCAGCGGGCTTAAAGAAACGCGCATTGTACAATTTCCTTGATTCCCTGAGTAATTACTTATTCAAGGTTGGTGCCTACCTCGTTTGCGTCTACTACTGATCTTCATTCATTAAATAAAACATTAATTTCAAGCTACAACACCATTTTTCTTAGTAAAATTACGCTGAAAATCTTGCAAACAGTTAGATTTGGATTATTTAACAAGAATTCATCGTAACCTAAGCCGGCAGAGTTTTGTACAATGCAACTAGCTTACCATTGAGTCCATCGTTACCTGCTTTTCAGATTGGCGTTCTACACGATCCAGAGCTCGACTTGCAAAAAGCACTAAAGACAAAAGTGCGCTCGCGCTCATACGCACAAACGCGTTACGTATCCATTTGCGAGTTTGAAATGGCATTGCGCTTGGCGCTTTTAACACTCTCGCCCTCTCAATGGCGCAAACGGCCGCGTGGCTTTTAAACGTTAGCGCCGTGCGGTTCACAATGACGCGAGGTCGGCCATGCCATTATGCTCAAAAGAGCGATACGATGCGGCGCTGGTCGGCCCAAAAAGAAAGCTTCTCCTATACGTATTAAAAACCCGAGAGGAAAACTTCTCAAGGATGAAAAGCGCAGCTCGTGCTGGGAAAAAAGCGGCGAAAAGACACTTTGCCGAATGTTCCAAGGAGAAAGGGAACTACTTTGTCGCCGAGGCATTCAAAGCTTGCGATATGTTTTGCGCTTTCTTTTGCCGCGAGGATAAAGGACGGATAATGATGTGTGGAGTACAAGAAAAGCAAAAGAATCTAGATATAATCTGGTGTTTCAAGATAATCGCATAATTTCTGGTCTAAAGAAATTAAACTTAAAAGTTTACATATTTTTCTTTCGTTAACCTACTTTTATATTCGAAAAAAAATATTTCAAACCCCTTCTTTATATCTTATCTACAATCATTTTTTTCACTTTTAATCCGTATATAATATCTCGAGCTCGAGCAAAAATGCTGACACCAACGTTATAAATGAAAATTAAAAACCGTCATCCTCAGCCATTCCCCTTTCACACTATCGTGCATGACTTACTTTTTATCTCTTTCCCTCCCTTCCGAGCTTGCGCCAATAGTTTATGCTGTTATTGAAAAATCGATTTTGCTGGAAAGCTTTTATAAGAAGCGCTTAAAGCTCGCGGAGAAAGGAGATTTTTGGTCTCTCCTTTTTTTTTTATTGCCAATGAGAACATCTGTCGTCGTCCGGCGTCTACGTATAAAAAAGGGACTGGACGGCGCTGAATTTGCACTTTTCTTCTTTTTCTGCTACTCTTACCTTTTCCTACGTATATACGCTCGCGGTGTGAAAATAACGCCTGCTTCGGTGCGAGGGAACCCATATTTCCTTATGAAAATTCGAGCGGAAGGGCCGCGCGGGCACTCGTCAAACTTATTAAGATCCCCCGCGCACTGTCCCGCCGATCATTGTAATATACTTCGAGGCGCTTTTTTCTTCGCTCGCAGTTTTATCCAATTTTTCCTTCGCTGAGCGGAATATTCCCTCGCCTGGGAATGTACGCGGATGTGGCTGGGGTACTCCGATCCTCTTTGTTTACAGCTGACCTATTGGATTCCTGAATTGAAGAAGGAGCGTCGATATATATTGGATTAAGCGTTGAAGAATTGCTGAAATTGTCTTGAGAATTTCATCTATTGTTGAAATCGAACACGAATTCCATTAATAATGCATAAATAAACGAAAGTATTTTTAGAGACGATTGAATTAGATTTTCGAAATTATATTACTTACCGATTTGTTAAATTCTACTGAAACAGTATAATTTTGTACTAAAAGGACTATTAATTAAGTTAGTTAAAAAAGCGCTTTCTTCACTATTTTCGATGGAAATTAATGAACGCAAGTAAATTTCCTTAAAAAAGTCCGAGGGCGCTCGTAATTTCCGGAATATTAATTGGAAATCAATCGGGAGAACTGCGGAGGAGGGAAGGGAAGGGAAGGGGGAGCAAGGATCGTTAGCGTGACAAAACATCGCTCGCGACGGCTAGCCGCGTGATATATTTTGCTGGGCTGCGTTGGAAAATCGGAATATCATTTGCGTCCGGCGCAGATGTAATTTGTACACGGTCGCACGGAGATGGAGCGCATTAATTCCGCGCGATATGTCGCTTCAGCCCTTCTGTACTCCGCTAGCATCGGTTCGCCCGGAAAGACGGTAAAACGTTGGCGCTCGAAGTCGTTGCCATCGCCAACGAAGCAGAGTGAGCGCGATAAATTTGGCACACGGAAGGCACGAGTTATAACTTTGCCTGCGGGCCGCGAAAAAGGCCGAGATTATACAGCTATGACTTAATATTCAGCTCGATTAACTGTAGCAAAAGAAAACTTCCGCATTGATACCCTTAAGTTTCAACCATTGCACTACTTTCAATTATAGTGAACTAAAAGTATTTCTTTTAACAAATTCCTCAGGTTAAAACTCTTTCTCGCGTCACTTGTCTGCACAAAAGGAATTCGCAGCCGACCATAATATTGGTCGCGCGACGCGATAGAAGGGTGCAAGAGCGCGCGAGTTGAGGAAAACCCGAGGCAGGACCGCGAGTACACGCTTAATAGACCGCGGCGATAATTAGTTTAATGTTACACCGATGTCGGAATATCCGCTCCCTTCTCTCTACCTCCGTATTCGTCGGCGAGAGTAGCGCGCTGCCTCGCGATCGCTGACTCAGCTGATGCCGCCTTGCGGAGAGTTCTATAAATCGCATAAATTAAATAAGCCTCCACTTGCTGCTTGCCGCCGTCGCGTTCTCCTTAGCTGAGTGGACATCTTAGTAAGTTTATAACTTGATCACTGCACCGGTAGCGGCACAGTAGCAGCAGCTTCGACCGGTCTGCGCCCGTTCTGCTGCTGCTGCTGCTGCTGCTTGCAACGGTAGAGGCCTGGGTAGTTTGAATTAGCAACTGCTACTTAAATACCTGTTAGTAGTCGTCGATTCGCTTAAAGAAATTATGCTACCAATTAAAGTACATTTAAGAATGTTCCATGTCCGAAGACCTTACCTTTTGGAGTTCCTTCCACGCGGAAAAAAAGCAATTTCTTCTACTTCATCTCTGATGTGGACCGAAATCTGTGCTGTCAAATCATTAACGTCAAAACTCAACTGTGTATAGGGAACTCATTTTTGCAACGAAAAAATTAAGATCAGAAAGAGACCTTATTTTTGTAAAAAGTGATATTTTTGTAAAAATTTGTTCTCTTTCAAATTAAAAGTTCTAAAAAGAAAAAGTATCTTATTTTATTTTCACCTAAAGAAAATTTTCCCCGAAAAACCGAGGCATTACTTCGCTCGAAATTCTATTTTCATCCACATCTTTAAAGGGTACCCGAAATATTTTCAAGCCAGAGAAAGAACAAAGAATATCGTTCCAATTAAATAAATCCTCAAACCGCCTTACATTACTCTCAAGCTGAGGACTCACTTGAATTAAATCAAACGTCGCGGTCTTAAAATAATCTCACCTCATTCTCTATTTACGGAGCTCTCGCGAAAAGTTTTTCTCACACCCCAAAGAAAATTCTGGGTCAACAGTTCCGGCACTCGCAGAGGCAGCTGACTCAGCTTACGCGCCCTCACCTAGAAATGCAATATTTAAATTCCAACGTGTTTATCTTGCCGAAAACGCAACAGCAAGCTCGTCTTCCATCCCGAACGGCGGCTCCCTTTCAGGGCCTCCAGAGGCTGTTATACGAGCGACTCTTGCGCTGGTGCACTTAATTACGACGCGAGCCGGCCGCTATACGTCCCTGCCCAGCGCGGGCGTTATCTCGGTCGTCATCGCGGACGCCCGCGGATTCATAACTCCCGCGAGTCAGATAACTCTCCGCTGGGCGGGAGGCAGCCGCCGCGCCAAGCTGAATTACGAGCAAAACCCTGGCGAATGAGATTAAAATCATCCCGGAAAAGCGATGGAAAGTTTTTAATAACTCTTGATTCTTGATTAAGTTACGCCCGAGTACCTCGGAAAGTGTCGCCTCGCTGATACGGAAGTAGCTTGAAGGTTGCCCGAGCTCGCGGAGAACACTTTAGCGTCAAAATCTTATGAGAGTGTATTAATAATTACCACCGGTACTTCAATTTGTCCAAGTTTTAAACTACTCTTTAGAATTTGTAAAGTCCGCTCGGCGCTTCTTTAAAGCCTGATGAAAACTGACGTTGTAGTAATTGTTGTGTAACTTTTATTTTTTGTAGGTTTATGAAGGTCTACATATTGATATATATTTACCGATATCTTTTAAGAATCCTAATTATGTCTAATGTTATAAAATATACATTCCTCGTTCTTTTTTTACCAATAATGAACCAAATCTAACGCTGAAATTGATTTGCCAACTCAAAGTCCGATTCTCTTTTGTTTCAGGTTTCGGCTTCGTCACGTTTCAAAGCGAAGACGTCGTCGATAAAGTGTGCGAAATCCATTTCCACGAGATCAACAACAAAATGGTGAGTACCCGAGAGAATTTGTGCACGGACCTCCGTCAAAATTCTGAGAACCGTCTGTTTGTCCTCTCTTCTTCGCACGAGGAACTCGACAGCTGGAATTAATTTCCCGTATAATTGAGCTTGGGATCATCTCCCTCAGCACGCGCGTATATGCACGCATACTTGTCCGCAACTCTATTTGTATTTGGCATACAGGGCGAGCGTCTGGTACGCGACCGTCTGTGTATGTGGGCGCGCGCGTTGGAATACACGCGGGAGACGACGTTGGACTTCCATAGACTCGTAGATGCGCTCTCGAAGTGCTTCCCGCGTACCGTTCTATGGGACCCGAAAGTGTAGTAAAGCTACTTTGTTTGCGGCAACATTTAGCTCCTGCTCTTTCGGTACCTACCGCGGCTCACGCCACTGAATAACATTTTGTTCGAATTCCCTTCTTATGTACCCATGATTCGGTTTGCGGCTCCTTATTTTCTCATTATTAAACCCATTGATTCACTTCTAACTTCTTTCAACAAATTTTTCTATTTTATATCAAGTTTAGCGTGTGCAAAAACAATGTAATCTTTTAAAAACTAGAATGAATTCACAATCTTAGAAGTAAAGCAGAATTATGTTAAATATCCACTGTTTTATAAATGTAATTTTCAAAAATTTATGTTTTAAAAAACGCTATAAATAAACCACAATTACTCTCATATAAGAGTAAAATTCTTCACTTAAGTAGAACAACATAAATTTAGTCAGACATTGGAATTTACGAAAAGCATGCTAGTATAAATAAGCAGTTTAACTTTCATAAAAACCGAATCGATTTTATAAAGATCTTTTAATTTAAACAATCGTTGAACGTGTTATTTTATATTTTCGCGAGATTTTAAAATTTTCAAAAAAAATAAATGTAAATATTTTACTACTGAACCGTCTGTTTCAGGTTGAGTGCAAGAAGGCGCAGCCTAAGGAGGTGATGCTACCAGCAAACCTGGCGAAGACGCGGGCAGCCGGCCGAGGTGCTTACGGTGAGTTGGTGATGGTCGCCCAGCCCCCCGCAGCCAACGCCACCGCGACTTACCGCTACGCGCCGTATCCACTGCCCTCGACGGCGGCCGCGGCGGCGGCTGCGGCCCAAGCAGCCGCGGCAGCC
>JAWWEM010000010.1:5554878-5607426 GCA_035582935.1 Ormyrus thymus
CCCACCACCACCACCACCCGGCCCACGCGCTGCTCGCCCCCACCCTCGTCAGCACGGCCCAGCCGTCGCCCGCCTCCTCGGCATCCGCCGCCGCCGCTGCCGCCGCGAGTTACCAATACGCGGCAGCCGCGGCCGCCGCCGCCGCTAATGCCCCATCCGCCGCTGCCGCCCAAGCTGTCTACGACGTGAAGAGGGCGCTGGCAGCAGCCGCCGCTGCCGCGGCCTACAGGCCCCATCCGAGTGCCGCGGCTGCTGCCGTAGCCTCGAGGGCTGCCAGCCTCACCTATTCCATGAGCGACCTTTTGGGAATGCAGGGACTGGACATGAGCACAGTGTATCACCCGTTAGGTCCAACCATTGGGCTATGACCTGCGACAATTCTCACGCCATTGTCGCGACCTCAGTAAATGAGTTTTGGCGGAAAAGAGGTTTTTTCTTTTATTTCTTGAGAAGTACATTCCTTTATTCTCAAAGACTTTCTTTCAGAATAATAAATCAAGAAAGTATTATTTGGCTCTGTTTAGTAATCGAAGTAGTGACATTTTGTTATTGTTTTTTCTTTTTTTTTTAATCTCGTTTAAAATAGTTTAGGCAAAGCAGAATATCAGTTCCCAGAGCCTCGTAAGAATTTTGGTACAACGACTCAATTTCTTGTGATTTTCTAAAAATGTGCCAATTAGTAGAAATAGATAGGCAACTGAATTGCGTAGATAAAATATATAATTTTCTAGTATATATCGCCCTAAAAATGACTTTATTCTAAAGAAATTTAAAGTATAAATCTTAATTTCTAAAAAACTACCGTAGTGAAAAAAATAGTTGATTCTAAACAAATATTTATCTAAATATTAATATGGCAAACAGATCAACATATCAAAAAGTGCAATCATATCGTAGATAGCAGATAATCTTTAAATTGGATTTAAAGAGAAAAAATTTTAATTCTAAAAAAAGACTGCTCGACGTATTCAGTTCAGGAACACTGTGATCGTAGTGTCAGATAGAAAAAGTAATAGATAGAGTCGTATGTAGCAATAACTAGCTGATAGTCAAATAATGTAGTTACCAATGGGGCCTCATTTTTGATAGTTAATCAACAGAATACTAGTCAAACAATTACAAATCGCGTGAAAACGGACACATCACGAAAGACTGGTAGTGATTTCTAGTATTTAGTCTCGCGAAGTAGTAGGACAATAAAAAAGTGTTCAATAAAATAAACGTCTGATGGTCGAAGTTCAAAGATACAAAGAAAAGTAAATCAAAGCAGTCGAAATATAATTGAAAATATTTAATTATAAAATAATTTTTTCAAATCTTAGAGAAAGTTTACTGATATTAAAATTCTTAAGAAAATTCTGACAAGTAAAAAAACGTATTTAAATATTTAAATCCTGAACGCAATTAAATTTATAAAAAGCAACGAAGCAATATTATATTTTGAAACAAATTTATTCAGTACAATACTTCCTAATCTTAGTGAATAAACTGTTGATTCTTAGTACTATTTATAGATTATAACTTAAATCATTTAAAATTTAACTTATAATAGATCAGTATTTTGTTTGCCATTAAAGAAGAAATCCTAACAATTATTTGTCCAAAGATAAAATTTTGTCAACGAAGGAGAATAAATCTAGTCTTTTTGTAGAGCCAAAAATAAACGAAAAAATAAGTTTTCGTTATATATATTTTTATAAGCATTCCTTTAAAGTCTCCTTTGTGAGAATCCGGACGTGTAAGGTATAAATGCATAATTTAGGGCGTTTGCGACGGATTGGCATATACGAAAATGTACGTGCCAACATTTTCATTCTTGCACGAAAGAAGAATGAGAGAAGCACATTTTTCACTCTGGCGCCAGAGCCAACATTTTTCTCGATTTTGCGCACTAAAAGACGCATATGATATGTACGCACACATGCACGTATATTCCAAATAATCTCCACGTGTGCAAACTTGTACCATAATTTATTTTTTCTTCTCTGCACTTTTTTATTTTAACCGGTTTTTAAAGCCATATAAAAACATCATTAAACTATTATATGTACGACGCACACACCATGCATAATTAACAAGCAAAATTAAACTGAAAATAATCTCTCAAAAATTTTAAGACGATGTTATAAGCCTTTAAAATTTTCAATAAACTGTTAATTACTGAAATAAATTTAATAACTAATATGGTATTGCTAAATTAGCTAAGAAATTAATCAAAGTACAGTTTAACGTTTTATAAAAATACCTTTCTGAAATAATTTTTCTTTAATGTAGCGTTAAAATTGGAATCCACATATTCCTGGGCGAAAAAAATAATATACATTTGTTACAGTTTTGTTGAAGTGCATTATTAATTTTTTTTCCAAAATTAAGCGTATATGTGCATATTCATAAATGCATACGCACGTAAGCGCATGACTTCAAGCACAGCTATTCGCGAAAAAGAGGCACACGTAGAGGAAAAGAGAGAGAAAGAGAGAGAGAGGGAGAGCAAAGAAAAACGTAGACACATGTGCTTGGGCGGAGGGAGAGAAATAGTCTCGAAAGGGGTGGTGGTGACGAATGGCGACGAGAAAAGCGTCGGAAAAAGGAAAGTGGCGAGCTCGCGTTTTCTCTTTACTCGCGCTCGCGCAAGAAGGTATTTGTGCGCGAGTGCGAAAGCAATATGGGGCGAGCGGCAGCAAAAGAGAGGCGGGGGAGAGGAAATGGTGAGGATTGGCGCGAACTGTTGTACTTCTTGTTCGCCACGCCTTTTGAGATATTTTCGCTAGTATTATATGAATATATAACTTCATGAAATTTCATAATGCCAAGTGGAATTATAATTATGATAAACATAAATCATTGAACGAAGAACAGTATTATATGAAATATATACATAATATTCTATATATGAAAATGCCAATACATATATGTACTGTATCTAGATATATACATATACGTACATGTATATACGTCTAAAGTTCTTATACATGTTTATATTATATTTAAAAAAGGTTTGGATTTGATATAATTATTTATACAATATGTATACATATATGTACTTATATTTACAAAATCGTTTTTCGTTTTAGACAACGGCAACATACTGTTTTATACTTTATCTAATGAAACCATATAGACTTTAATATTATATATTAATATTGATATATTTTATGAAAGCAGTATTATTATTACTCATTATTACTAGATTTTTTTTCATAGTTCTCTATATCATCGAAATATTTAGGTTAGGAATTTATATTTATATACAAACACCAAAACACAATTACACAGTTTCACACCAAAAAATTATAGGGAACATTATTCCTCTAGTTACATAAAACCAATTAAAATTTGTCAAACACACTACACTCAGAGAGTAATTTACTTAATTTAGATAAGCAAATATTTATTACATAGAAAATGTCAAAATAAAGAAAAAACTATTCTTTTTCAATTAAATATTCAGGAGTACAATAAATATTTCAAAAAGCTAAATTCATCAAAACGATATCGGGTTTTGAATACAACAAAGTAATACAGAACTATTAACTTGATCTCTTATGTCCAAATTCTTTCAAAACAAACATGGATAATAAAATTAGTATGGATATTTCTTTGATTTAATTATTACTCTGTTTTAAAAAAATATTCTCTGAGTTCAAAACTATATAAACACAAACAAATTAGTCTTAAATTATGTAATCAACAGATCTAGGAGATCTAGGATCTATTTAGTTAGACAAAAATATAATTTATTTGCGTAACAAGTAATACGTTCCTAAATATAATTGAGATTTCTAGAGAGTAAAAATATAGATTTTGAGGAGAGTCATTTAATATAAATGCCGTTAGCTTTAGCAATATGTCTTAGGCATTTCTCGACTGGAAGACTACTGAATTCTTAAATGCCAAAATGAACATATCATAATTTAGCTCTCATGATATTCTTTTTTTGCGTTTATTGTTAATGACTAGCAATTACTAATTGATACGTTTTTTTTTTAACTTTTTAATGTTTTTCGACAAACAAAAGCTTCTTACTTTTAACTTAACTTTTATAAAAAGTTTCTTTATACTTAAAAAATAAAAATACCTGCAACATCTTCCAGAGAGAATGCACAAATAAGCGTCTGTAAAACCTAAATATATTTATATATATATGTATATATACATATATATATATACACCTATTACTTAACAATCTACGTTACATAGTTATATATTCGTATTATTATCATTATTATTACTATTATTATACCTTTAAAAAGTATAGATCAAATACATATATCTATATGTAAACCTTATTTATACCTATAATACCTATCCTCCTTATTACTTGTCATAGTATTTAACACTTCTAAGCTACATAGCATCATATCTTAATATTAATGCGTGAGACGTGTGTCCTAGAAAAGTACGTACTTTGCCCGAGAGGCGCAACACTGTCAGTTTCGTAAGTAGAACTTAACCATCAGGTTTTTTTTCGTTGTTTAACTATGTATAACTATTTTTTATAAGCTTTACATAAAAATATCATGGGCCGGATTTTGATTTGTTAAATGCGTGAGCTGAGAGACGATTTAAAAAATTGTGGAAAATGCGTTCGCCCGTGTGTAAAATGCCTGCGTCCGAGTCTCATTACGGCACAGTGCGAGCGCTCCGCACATAATGTATGTGAGATAGAGATATAGTTTTTTTTTTGCACTACATTCGACTTTTCTCGAAACGCGGGATTTTTGAGCACTCGGTGCGATTGTGTAGAAGCACGGAATAAAAGATTTCATTTGGTTTAATGAGAAAGATAATATCTTTTTTCTTTTTCTTTTAGCTTTGACATTTGAGTATTTTCTCTTGAAACAAGCGAACACTAACAGAACTCTAACTCTAATCGTTGATTTATTGCTTAAAAAATTTCAATATATTAATATATTTGTTTAATTTATACACTGGGTGCGGCGCCACAATGAATTTGGTAG
The DNA here is from genome assembly GCA_035582935.1 of Ormyrus thymus. NCBI lineage: Eukaryota > Metazoa > Arthropoda > Insecta > Hymenoptera > Ormyridae > Ormyrus > Ormyrus thymus. Next base: position 5,559,840 of record JAWWEM010000010.1, read on the forward strand.
ACTACTTTCTCTGTTTTGGTGCGTAGAATCCCAACTGTAAGAATTCGACATATTAAGGCAACTTGGCATTCACAGTTTTGAAAAGCTACGCTTCAAAATTAAGAGAGCAGTGACATAATTCTTTTACTAAGGACATTTTCTCTTAATTAGTTTATAGCTCCAAATCAAAATAAAACAAAATAAATAATTGATGTCACCAATGCTTGATTTAATTGCTATTTTTAATCCTTAGCACAAACGTAACATAAATGAAAATAATTATTAGTTTAATAACTAGAATACGTATTTAAAAGCTATAGACAATATAAAACTATTCCACTTTTGAAAATTTTACTTTCACTGCACCTTAGATCGCAAAAGAAAAACTATAAATTCTGTACAAACACTTTTCATGTAAAATCCTTGAAACTGGGCAATCTTTCTTCTCCGGCACACACAATCCCGCTCGGCGCCTATACGCAAGCGTGAAAATTTTCGTATTCAATGCGGAGCGCCTGCAGTGTGAATGCAAAGTTCGCTCGATTGAAACTTACAAAAAAAAAAGAAAAAAAAACGTTTTTCAATGAATTTGCTTAAACGCTTTCGTTCATTGCATATGCGTGCAACACTTTACGATAAATACGCGGGCGTTCGCATCTTTCCCGACCTTTTGAGCACAACACAGCGAGTAGAAGAAAGAGAGAGTGAGAAAACTTTACGTAGATAAAGAGAACCTGTGTAAATTTGAAGGATTGACTTAGCTCTCTACGAAAAGCTGAAGAAAGAGAGTGAAAGAAAAACCGAGTAGCGACGCAGTTTTTGAAAAATGGAAAAAATATGAACCACATATTAATAATATATTTAGACGACAATGAAGTATGTAAAAGATTGTACGATTTTAATTACTATAATCACTCATTTTTTTCAAAGAAGCTTAAAGTTACACGTTCACTTTATTATTAATATGATTGTATAGTTTTTTGATATCTTAAATTTTTTTCAATAAGTGTGATGATTTCATATGTTGTTAATTTTGTTCTTGAAAATTCATTTTAAAGAAAGCATCGTAATTATTGCTTGAATCTGTATACCTTGAAAGTAAAAACGTCTATTTATAAATAATCTATGCAAGTATTTAAAAGATAAAATAAAGAATTAATAATTCGAGTAATAATGAACATTAAATTGTCTTTGGTCTTATTTATTGCCAGTTCCATTAGTTTTTTGTATCGTATACAGATAATGGATAATGAGAAAAACAGAAAACTGACGTTGTGTGCTTGATGTAATCGAAAACCAGCCCGGTAGAAAATTTAGGTACGGAATCACTAATACTATTAATATGTATCAGTGTATCTCATTGATTATAGAAATATATAAATGCTCAATACTCGTAAAATTTGCGTATGCATACTGCGCGAGCAGTATGCAAATATATTATAGAATAGTTTTAATAAGCTAGTAGAGTAGATTGTGGTCGGTGTTTATTTAAATCAATATTGTATCGTCAATATAAAAGAATAATGTATATGTCGTAGTAAGATTGTCATATGTTCCTAATGTAACGGATATGTTATATACATAGTTTTATTACAAATTTCTGATGAATAACAGATGTATTAAAAATAATAAATAGCTACCTTAATTTATAATTATCTAATTCTGCAAATGATATTTCGTAACGTTGGGAATATTGTCAATCATAGTCAATATCTAATAAGCTACATTAGAAAGCATAGAAAACTATACCTAACCGGTAATTTTACAATTGACTAATATACCTTACAGGCTATAATAACCATAGAAATATAGGAAGGTTTCTTTTGTCGTAGATTGAGATATATTTTTTATGAAAGCGCGTAGTAATTAGTTACCTATTTATACAGAAATTAGTCAAACGCTAGTCGAGCGATATAGTCAAAGTCTTAGTTGTGTGGTCTTTAAATTAGTGTCAAATTATGAAATTTCATGGATGCATTTCTTTTTACTTTATTTCTCGTTTTTTTTTCTATTTCTAATCTGTCAATCTATCTTTCTATCTGTTTTCACTATTTTTCTCTTATCTTTCACTTTTTGTCAATATCACATCTTTTTTAACCTAGTCGCTTTTTAACCCACATGATTCTTTTTCACTGAAATTTTTATTTAAAAAAAAATAATTTATACGACTTCAAAATATGCATTCTTTAAATGCTTTATTTCGCATAAAATTAATGTTAATACATTTTTTAATACAATTTTTTACGAAAAATCTTGTGTGAATTTATTTAAAACTTAATACAAATATTTACAAAATTTATATTATATTCAAAATTGTATAGAACAATGTTATGTACAATTTTTGAAATATTAAGAATTCGTGGTAAAATAATATTGAGCATTATAAATCTAATTAAATTTGAAAATGATCTTTTACTAATCAATATTTATTTTTTTCCTTATAGATTTCATGTGGTCCCTGGGAGCATTACCAGATGGTAAGTAAATAACACATGTTTCATTTAACACATTTCAAATGACCTTCACAAACAGACACTTATTAATTTTTAAACAAACTAACTTAAATTGAAGATATGCATATTACACATTCTATTTAATCTATCAATTTTTATCATTTGTTGAATTATTGTTCACTAATCTTACACATATTCCGTAAAATTTTTAGATTATATTTTTGACACTTTTATTAATAGTGAAAATTTTGATAGCATTACTTTTAACATTTCTAACTATTTTCATGAAATTTTGATAATACCTAAAAGGAAACACGTTTTCTATACCAAAAAGGATGTTAGGTATGAGAAAGCAAAGGGTAGCTCGATCAAGCAAACATCCCCCATGACACAACGTATATTGCAAGAGCAAGTGTTGCTCAAAGACGACGATACTCATTGTAATGCAGAAAATTGCGCCATGTTCACAGGTTTCCCAGCGGCGTACGCGGCATACGCGGCGGGCCGCGGCTACTCCGGCTACCCGAGCTTCGGACTACCTTATCCAACAGGTAACCATCTTAGCCTTAACCAACTTAACCAACTGAACCACCATAATACGGCAGCCCATGCTCACCATGTCGCCCACGCGCCCCTCAACCTCAACTTGAATCATATACAGGCGCCCGCAGCGGCCGCTGCCGCGGCGGCGGCCGCCGCCGCAGCCCATCACAATCCCGCCCATGCAACCCCTACCGCACTCTTTTACCATCCTAATTTGGACCTCTACAACGCCATGCCTCTGTGAACTAACTCCATTGTGACGATCATGATAATGATGATGACAATGATCATAACAGTAATGTCGATGAGAACAATAATGAGCGCACGCTATACTATTCTGGCCTATTGCTACTACTTACTACTAATCGTGCTAATAATACGTACCCGCTATGTGGGGGCCAATGAGCGAGGGGACGTATGTAGACGTGTGTACATATACGCAAATGTGCGTGTGCCAACGAGTGCAGGCAGAGTTTGTCTCACTACACTAATTAGGCTTTAATCAGCGTTGCTTCTGCATCTATCTTTTACAACGCAACTGACTGCGCTTCACCCGGTGAGTGTGTGCTTGCATGCACGAATGTGTTAAGAGCTTTTTGACGGTAAAAGTTATAACGAATGGAGGCCAATTGTAAGTTGCGACCTGGCTTTGTCGCTTTTGTTACAAGTGCGCATAGTGCGGGGCGGGTCGATAATCTCATACGCAAACTCATGCACGCACACACTCAATTTCGATAGATGATAATCCGTGAAATGGCGAGGAGATAACGGACGTTAGACGTCGTCTTTTTTCGGGGGATTATATCAAGAGATTCAACGAAAGGCGGAATGTGCGCACACTTAAAGAATACACATCCACAGCCACTTATTACCTTTTGAAGTCAGAGCTTTTTGTTTCCAGATCAAGGAAACTGTACAAAATTATTGCGAGTTCATTTTTTTGAGATGGAAGCTGGGGCTTCTAAAATTAATTCGTCTTATTTTACACAGCTTAAGTCTACAAATAAATATACGACAACGAGTTTAACAATATAAATACTATTCAAATAACCGATATACGTTTATTGTTTATATACCGTACAAAATATAAAGCAAGATGGGGTATGAGTATTAAATATATATATATATATATAATATTAAATACATAATAAGATATACACTAATGTCCTTACACGGAACGCCAACATTAAAATAACATGAATAAATATTTAAAAATGTATTAAAATATAAATAAAGATTTTTGATGACCAAAGAAAGGAGTCCCACGTTTATTCAATGTAATCAAGATATTGTGCCGAATTAAAGGTCAAAGAAAATAAAGATTTAAATGATTAATAACGATTAAAATGTACGTAATATATACTAAACATATTTTTCGTATTCATAAGTCCCGATTTTGCTATACTTTTACATTGCGTTCTTGAAGACTTTTTTAGACGATTTTGCGTCCGTGGGCGTCACGGACACTTTCATATTTAAGTAAATGAATTATAATTTTTTATCTTATACTTTTATGGAAATCGGAAGATATTGATCGAGCAAAGCACTCACCCCTCATCACACATACATTTATATCGGATCGATTAAAAATTTTACGTACGGAGAACGGCTTCCGGCGTTTGTGCGCATACTATATCTACTTAACGTTTAATGCAGAATGTTTATTGAATGAGACCGAAACCCGGGGTATAGAATTTGATGAAGCGGTATCGGCAGTCGTTCCCCAAGTATAATTACGTTTCGGGTCAAGAGCTTTCGAGGATATATAGATGCGCGCGCGCGTTTCATATCTACGGCATTGATAGGCGAAATGAAAAAAGGGGACAGGGAGGAAACGGATGGGCCATCGGCGGCGGATATTTTCACGAGCAAACATTCGCGCGCAGACCTGTTTCCAATGCTGGAAAGATCGATCGCCGTTAAAAAATGGAAAATTTCGCGTCTATGGTGAAAGAATCAAGAATTGTTGAATTTTTATTTTGTCTGATTTATCGAGCATTACTTTTTTTTTTAATGGAAATATTGCACGACCTTCACCGCTTGTTCATCTATCGATCAGATTCATTTTTTGAGATTCAAAAAATTTTAATAGCGCGGAACGCATGGAAATTCCGCCGGTGCGTGGATAGAAAAATGTAAAAATCTATGGTAAATAATGTCTAAATTCATAGAAACCATCGGTTCGATTACTGAATTCCCCTTTCGCGCAAAGTACATGCGGATTTGCAATTCAAATCAAAACACAAATAACAGTCCAATGCGGAAATAAAAAATGGTTTTCAATACTTTGTATGCCTGCGCGAAAATTCGCTTGCCGTCGTACTCGGAATCGAAGCAGAACGGACCTTTAAAGCTGTTTTTTTTAATATTTTTCAGAAATCGCTAGAAAATCTTTATTAACGTCGATCCTCGTTCGCGAAAAGACAAATAGCATGTGGTCTCGGAGTCTGAACGATAGCAACGCCAAGGGAGTAATAATTCCTCGGCGCCTTTGCCAATCTAGTCCGACGATGCTCGCATGCCACACCCCCTCACCTCGTCCCAGTTGTACCTCTTGTTTTGCGCCGTTTTCTCTTTATTTTGTTTGTTTTCTCTTCCTTCCCTTTTCCCGTTTATTTGCTCGGCGCTTATAAGTCTCTCTCTCTCTCTCTTCGCTCCAAGTTCGTTTTTTCGAATTTCTCTTTTTCTTTCTCACTCTTCTTACCCGTCTCGCTCGCTTAATTCCATCTTAATTCGGGCTCGTTTGCCTCGGGCGATTGTGCAAACGTATGTGGTACGAAGCTCTGCGGAAGAATGATGGCGACAGGCCAAATTGAAAACGGGAAGGAGGATATCGTGATTTGGCCAGCGTAGAAAAAAGCGGCGAGATCTTTTGGGGCGAGGAGAAGAAGAAGAGAAAACGAGAATTTCGGCTGAACTAAATCCCAATTTAATAATGCACGGAGGCAGCATGTGTCAATATGACATGACTATACGTGGACAGCCGTAATAAAACGCCAGACGAAAACTGCGACCTCATGATAAGTATTCGCCTATAATCGCTCGATTTTCGGTAATGTAAAGACAAAGGCCAACGTTTCCGCGGGGAGTTTGTTTCTCTTTCTTCTTTTCTTGTAAGCAAGGGGATGAGTTTGGATGATAGGCGGATGGGATGACGAAATGTCTCATAAATAATGCATAATGTTTTTCGGCCGTTGGCGCTTTCTTTCTCTCTCTTTTTCCATCCTTAAATAAATTCTTTTCCTATACCTGCATGCCAAAATCCATCGGAAGAAGGAGAAAGAAGAAATAGATTGTTCCCGTTGTATCAAAATATTTATCTGACACTATTTCCGGTCCTCTTTTACTTTTTCAATTTCCTTGAATACATAATGTGATGTTGTTAAACCAAACCAAAAAAGTAGCTTTTCAATCATTGATCGAATCAAAGATATTTAAATATGTTGAATCGGATATGTTATAAATACCACTATCAATAGATTAATCCATTTTTCGATAACAAGATATTTAAAATTATTTTGACAAATTGAAAAAAAAAACATAAAGCTACTTGGCGTTTTTACTCGAGAAGTTTACTCCTGTAGATTTCCTATTCTTTAGGAGTACATCCCACTTTACTTGGGGTAAAATCCTTCATCCATCGTACATATTGGTAAGCAGCATTTTGAATTCTTTGCAATTGAGCAAATAGTATTGAAAAAGAAAATAGTTCACGAGGCATGGCCGCGGTGCGTACGTACAGAGGATTGAATTCCTGGCAGGTCGAAGTGTACGTCCGTACTCGCGCACGTAAAAGAGCGAGCTCGCCCATTGCGCGATATTTCGATGGGCGGCCCTCATACGCGCGCGCGCACACTGGGCGCTATCGAATTGTAAAAAGAAAGAGAAAGAGAGAGAAAGAAAAAAATAGAGGACCATTTGCACATCCAGCGTATTTCCCAGTAGCACAACAGCAGCAGCAGCCTCGCCAATGTCCGAAAAACATTACGCTCGCGAGTCGCCGCGTGATTGAGAGTATCCTCGCATTCTTTTTACGTTTTGTTCTTCCGTCTCTCGCTCGCGCCATTTCTGTGCATTTTCGAAAAAAAAGTCGAAAGAAAGAGAGGGAAAAGAGAGGATGGATCTTTTTATTCGGGGAGCGGCCCGTGAATTTTTATCGCGGCTAGCGGCGAGCTTTGATTTATTTGACGAGCTGTCAGGCTCAAGCTAAACCAAAAATGCTCTTTTCGAGGATTCGCTCGAGCTCGAACATCGTTTGTGTGTGCGCTTTATTTTCATTCGCCGCGGGCAAAGTGAAAGGGGAGGGATGAATCGCATTGCGAGATCGCATTTTCTCTGGCGCTACCGCTTTTTTCTATCCCGTAATACAGCACTACCACTCCTTTCTGGATTTTTTTTTACCTTTCTACTGTTTGTTTTGTGTAGCTAACTTTGTAGTTTGTAGTGCTATTTTTTTTAACTCTACCAGTAGCTTCCGTATCACACGTGTCAGAGGGACAGAAAACGTAACGTGTAATGCAAATGGCGAATGCAGAAACGCTGTTTTTTCGAATTACTGTAAATGATAATTCAAAAATCGCGTGTGCGTATTCGTACTGCAGAAGCTAAAGGTAATACGTTTCGAAAACATTTCGCGAGGAAAAGATTTTTTATTGAAAGTTTATCCGTTAATTAATATGATTTCATGTTGTTTTATACAAAATTTTCTGCTTACTTACAATAGATAATTACAGCGTTATGTATACAAAATATTAATACATATTTTTTAGTCGGTTTGTAAATCTTTTGAGTAAGAAATATGAGAAATTTATTTAAAATTTTCGGTTCAGTAATCCAATGTTACGTCAACTAATTATTTTCTCTAAAAATCTTTTTCTCCGCGTGCGAAAAAAGAATCAAAGTCTGAAGATCATAGGGACTGAGGGGGCTTGGTGGTACTTTCAGGTGCCTTGGGACTACCACCCCTCACTACCGGAGACACATCGCTTCACAGCTATCCGACAGAGTACAGAATCATTCCCGAACAATGAGCCCCACGTGACGAAAGTCGCACCGCACGAACGAAAGTGAAAAAGATGACACAGATAAACGCTGAGTCTATGCGTTGTTTTGCGCATATGGAAATCAGTAAAAGACTATAAGAGTCCGGTTCGATTGTGCATAGAGAGTTAACAGTTTACCGGAAAGAAGTCTTGTTAGAGTGAAAAAATGAATGTCTTTTTTCGAAAGAAGGAATACATGACAATGAAATGAATTTTTCAGAATTTAATATACAATTTCAAGTATTTCCTCTTTTAGATGTGCAGAAAACTGGAACGCGAACCAACTTTTCTTTAGGGGGTGCGATATTTTTAAAAATGTGGCGAAACTCATTTGTAAGGTTTCAGTGATAAATGTATACATTGCAAAAATATTTATTACGAGTAAAAAGAATAAATTGATTTTTTTATGGAATTAAAATTGCGCGTCAGGAGCACGTCAGTCTACTGAAAATACATTTCCAGCTGAAGTGTTTTATCAAATTTTTGATTCAACGTTAAATAAAAGTGAATAAGAAAAATAAAAAAGAAGTCTAATGACTGTATTGTGATCAAAAAATAAAACGAAGCATATGAAGCAAACCTTTATAATAAGCAAGGGTTTTATTTCCAAACCAAAGTGTTCTTAAATTACATGTACTTGTTTTATGTCTTCATAAGTCATAACGAATTTAATAATTAAGGTCACATTTATCAATTATAAAACAGTTCTTATCTTACCAGATTAGATAGCACTTTGCCATACTTCAGTTTAAGCATCAGTGTCATCGGACTACATTAAAAATTAAACAAATTTAAATAAAATATCAATATTGTACAAATATTGTTCAAATTTAAACCGTTTCGTTCTGAAATGCTCTAAATTTTTCCTTCTTTCTCCAATTTTTTTTTTTTTATGAACTCATGCTCAGATCAGCGGGTCTAAATTAAATATTCAGGAAAAACTATTTTATTCGTAACTTTTCAGTTTTTTCGAGATTATTTATTATTACTCCACTTTACTTCATATGCATTTGTTTTTTAATTCACATTTCGTGACTACACATTCCTCAAAACAAGATGGCGACCACGAAAATTCAAGATGGCGGAAAATGATTGGGTTATCTATGATATTTTGTACGTATGAAGAATTGATGCATTCTGCAACTAAGTTGGTATTCATTTTTTTGAGAGGTTTTTAAGATCGCTAATTACTAATCTGCGGTTAAATTTCATTAATTGAAAATGTCGAATTGAATTAAAAAGTAGTGTATATAAAAAGTTCAGACAAAAGATACAATAAAAACAGTAATTTCAAAGCGATTCATTGATTTTCCATTTTTCTTTAAACAGCAGACTGGAGAATAAAAAGGAAAAATTTAGGGCATTTGAAGACGAAACAAGTTAATAAGAGGTTAAATAAGACTTTCAGGGATTAGATCATTCAATTTCACAGTAATTACCTCAACAGACCAATGCAAACCACCGTTAAATATCAAAATTTAAATCGGCCATAAATAGTGGGTTACCGTTTTTATGCTGCGTATACAAATCCGCTTTAAGGTCCGACGGAAACGCTATAATAACTGATCGGGACAAGAATGGGCTTATTGCAATGTCGTTGAAGATTGTTGGAAGTTACACGATGGAAAAATACATTTTCATTAGATATGAAGAATTCATAATCTTAAAGTCAGTAACTCGAGGATCATTTTGATTAATATTTATACATGTGGAAGGGATATAATATTATTCAAAAAAAAGATCATTCGCGAAATAAACGTTAATGATTCAAATGGTACGCGCGAAAATTTTGCAAACATTACCTTAAAAAAATTCTAAAAGTTGGGAATTCATATAAGCCATCACAAGAACAATATATATAGGCACAAAGTACGCAGGAAGCCGTTCCTCGATTTATTTGGCCTTTCTTTTATTTCTATTCTCTGTTTATTCTATCTTTTTCAGTTTCCACTCTCCATCACTTTGTTTTCATTTTTGCCGCACGAGCAGGAAACTCCAGTCTATGGAGTGGTGGGAGTAAGAGAGAGAGAATGCTAGTTGGATTAATTTGCGCCAGTTTGTTATGCCCTTTTCGCTGACAATGTTTGTTCATTTTTACCGCTACGTATCGTTTCTCGCTTAAGTTTTGTTTACTTCGGTCGATTTCAATTTTTCACGCATTGTTTTAGCGGCTTTTCTACCCTTTTTTACAATCACACCGTAAAGGAACGGTAGAAAGTGAAAATGACAGGGAAACATTTAATTCTTCTGCTCGCACTTTATCATACGAAAAGCAGTGGAGCATTGTAAATATTGTAAACACACGTACTTGCACGCGTAACTTCAAATTTCGACATTTTGTTCAGATTTTCTTCGGAAGCCCTTTTTAAAAAATATTTCGTGCAAAAAACCAAAAATGAACAATGATTATTATAGAGAGCAAATTCAAAGTAAAATTTTTAAAATGAATGGCATAATTCTGTGCGGATGAAATTGGCGTTTAGTGCGCACTCTAACTGATGTGATTTGCGTTAAATTATTCGTCCAAAAACTTACATAAAGATTTCAAATACGCTAAAATCTTATTATTATTGCATTAATAAGTATAATATTATAATTAAATGCTTTCAACGTAAAAAAAATTAATAATGAAGTGATCAAAATGTAATGATTTACTTTTGATTGCAAAAAGTAAACTTCTTCAGAGCTTTAAAGTTAAAAAGAAGCTGCAAATGTGTGAATGAGAGTATAATTTGTTCTAATTATAATTAGTTTTTAATGAAAAATATCGTCTTCTAATAAAAAATAACAATATATTGTTAAGATAACTTAAATTATACGAAAATGAACAATTTAGTCCAATCGATCGAACAATAATTATTTATGTAAAGATAAATAAACTTAAAAGTACATGATGGTAATATACCAACATAATGTATATTATAAATAAATAAAAATATTCAAATTTGTTAATAATGAAAATTAAGTTTTTCCAATAAACAAAAAATGTTATTTCAAAAAAGTTGAATCTTTTAAAATTGTTTTTAGGAACTAATGCAGTTATACTACTTTCTTATCAACTTATTTACGATTACTATATTTTCTTTTTAAATGTATCATAAATTATTTTTTGATTTAATTCGTTTAAATAATTAAAAATAATACAATATAATTTTTTGTACTTCATTGGAAAATAAAATGATAATAAATTTTACAGAAAATCTACGGAAAAAATGTATCTGTTTAAACACTTTTACGTATCTGATAACTGCTATAATATTAAACTTAATGCACAATAGAAATACAAAACAATAGTCGACAAAAAAACTTTTAATGCATAATATAGTTTATGCTAGAAAGTTTTACACCACTATAAATTACGTTAAAAAATTATAACAGTCAAGGAAAGTACAAATATTTATTTCGGTTTTTTTTTAACATAAAATAGTCCTATAATCTTTGATTTTTCAAATTTCTCATTTGAACTTTAGTTAGTTCATTTCATCGCTAAGTATAAGTAGGCAACAGAATTTAAAAATCATTCAATTCGAGTATGCTAAAAAAAAGACAACCCTGACCGGAAGTTAAAAAAATGTTCACAGACGCATGGCTGGCTAACTCTGTGGTCCTTCGTCAAGCAAAGCGTCGCCTGCCTCTACCTCCCTTCCATTAGGTAAACCAACAAATTGATCGAATAACGAGAGACGTCGAAAAATTCATTGCGACGAGAGACAAAGAAAGAAAGTGAAATCAAAAAGAAAAGGATGCAAATTATTTGTCAATTTCCAACTCGAGTATTTCAAGTATTATCTGTTAAGAGCAATGCAAGTATGGGAGAAAGAAAGGATGCGAGCAAGAGAAAAAAATGACAGCTAGTATGTGCAAAAAGGCTGCGTGAAAGATAACAAAAGCTGTTAGGGCTATCGGAGAGGACAATTGTTGTTCTTATATATTTTTTCTCTTATACAATCTTTTTTAATGTGTTTATCGATTGATTCTAGTTAAGAATGTGCAAATCGTGCGGTTATATACTGTATTTTTTTAGTTTATTTTATGGTTTTTAAAAATGAAAATAAATGAAACGTCCTAATGAAAATAAAATAAAAACTGAAAGAATCGAAAGTCCGATGGCACAGTCCTATGTTTCAAAAAATTTCCAAATGTATTTCTTGTACTGCAAGAGAGACGAAAAGCTTGGTTGATATTTTTATTATAAAAGTTACATTGAGTTATTAAAATTCTATACCGATTTACATTTTGTTTGTTTTTCATTGAAAGTGAAAAAAAACGTCTCAAAAAGAAAACTTGTGTAACGCCTTCTATCTTACGCTACTTGTTTTTAACAGTAGTGTCAAATAAAGATTTGCAAAAATAAAACATACTTGGAAAGTTTTAAGTTCATGTTACCAGTAATGAATGTTATAAGCAATAATAGAGATAAATTAAGTATGCAGATTAGCAATTATATTAATTATTATACAAAAACTTGACGTATACGAGTTTTCTTGAATCGCGGAATAAGCCTTGCAAGACTGTTTTCAATTATTTCTCTATAGTCGAACTATCAGCAACAAAGAATAATATCCATAAAATGAAACATTCTTTATCGGGGAAACTAAACTGCTGCGACAAATAATCTTTAGATATAAAAGTTTAAAATGAATCTTAGCTAAACTCCTTATGTAAAGAGACTCGCGTGGAATTAAATTTTAAAAATTAGAGAACTTTCAACTATCTAATCGAATTTGTGAATTGGAATCCCTGCAAAACACAAACGTTACCTAAAACTTTAAGCTATAACAAAAATAAAATACAAACCGGAATTCTTTGAAATAAAATCCACCTTTTCTTCTAATGAAAGGAATGGGTATAAATTTTTGACTACTTTTTTCTGAGCGCAGTCATGCGCTCTACAGTAGCATAATAACGAACGAAAACGACCGCGTGTGTCAATTTTCTTTTCTGCTATATAAATTTTCTTCACGCAGAAAGAAATCCCGTTTCGTTACGAATGCATATACTCTCTATCTCTCTTTATCTGGTTTAGAAGCATTACTCCCATCTAAAATCCTCGGGCCGGTTTTTTTTTACTTCCTCATACTTTACCATCCTCCGGACCGATCCACAGCGGGTCTCTAAAAACACATAGGAAATACTTTCTATCGTAGACGCTGTTCGTAGATAAAGCGAAATAAAGACTAAAAAATGATGAAAAGAGCAAAGCGTAAACGCATTAAACATTAGTAGACGTTATTATAACATGTAACCTCTTATAAGCTAACCGTGCAAATCTTTTAATCGAAAGAACTTAGCATATTTAGGTCTTATAGACGCGTAGCGACATAGGCGCTCATGGAGGTACAGAAGCTCGTCCTGGAAGTGCTGCTGGTTTGTACGCCCGTTTGCGGGCTCGTTAAGAGGATTTGCCATAAACCTCCGTCGGCGTGCGCGTACGGATGTGTATCGACTTTTTTTAATTTAACCGTGCAGCTGCACAATCAATTTCGCTCGACGCACTTTTTTCCTTTTAGCCGAAAATCCAATCAATCGTTCGTCACCATAAAATGAAATTTTCATCGCAGAAAAAATAAATTTTTTGTCACTGTACAATAGAGTTATTCGTCGTCGAGGAGAAAGAAGATTTTTACGCCGCGATACGCGCATCAACGAATAGAAACGAGTGATAATTGAACATTTTGACTCCGCAAGAAAAGAATATAGCTTTGTCGCAAAGCCGATTTGCCCGTAGGCGGCGTTTATTGCGATCTGCACGTTGGAGACAAACCAGCAGCGAACGGTAGAGCCTACGTGACTCTTTCGGCGTTTATTATCCATGAAAATACTAACTGATAATCGTAGAATAAGAATTAAATCATTTGAATCCTCCTAGACAAGAAAATAATGGTATACTTCACTTTTGTTGAAATAATGTTACCGCGCGTACGGTTTAAATCGTAAAGTCGGTTGACTACACCGAATATGCGTACATATAAAATGATACGCCGCAGCTCCCCTCATATAAAACGCTTTCTTGTTTTAAAGTACACAACGACTATCACTTTGCGCTTTGTGATTCTCGAGTTCCCGACGCGAATTATTTATTGTCCGAGTTATTCCTTCGATCGAGGCACGTGCATTCGAAGCATTCAGAAAACGAGAGCTGTGATTTGATTTTTCAAACTATAAGTTGAAGAAAAATATTAGAAATGCAGAAAGAACATATTAAGCGCCTCGTTGCTTCAAATTGCTTGAAAATTCGATTGTTTACCGAAGGTGTGACTGAACAGGCGGGAGAAAGAAATGTAAATTTAAAGTCGAACAAAAGGTAGAAGGACGATGCGCGTCCGTCCGGGTTATCAAGTACTTACATGATTAACTAAAATGTGAAAAGAGGGAGATAAAAGTAAATTGTAAAATCGATGAAAAGATAATTTTTACTTGTTTATAACAAGCATTGTATTCATCGATTGTTTGCGATAATTGAGAAACTACGCTGAGAAACTAGGAAAATTCTAGGAAAGGATTAAACAATAGGAGGGAGGGTAAATCGAAAGTGAAAAATCGAATGGGAGGAGAAGCCATCTGTCCTGAGCTTCAATTTGTTATTATATACGATGCTTGACGATATTATAATATTTTTATGTGCACCTATAGTTCGTTCGCGTTATCTTCACTGTCTTCTTATCTAAGACTAACAGTTGAAACCCAGAAAAACAATGCTCCATAATTTTTATAGTTTTAAATATTTGTATTTAAGTTGTTTAAATTGTAATGAAAAATTTCTAAACTTTTAGGAAGGACTCAAAAATTAACAATATTTATTGTAACCGCGATGAAGCTGACGCCACCGAACTATGGTTCAATTGTTGCTATTCGTAAGATTGTTGTTATATCGCTGTGATTGCGTGCGGATCTAATTTATAATTGCCGAGTCTTTGGTAGACTCGTACCGATCGACATACGCGATCGACGTGGTGGTTTACTTTTAGGTTTACATTTAGGTTATTATGTTACATTGACAAAAATTTTCGCGTATCCGCATTGCCTTTAAAAAATTTCAAGTATCTTTCATGGCACAAAGTCGTTCGTTGCCTCAATCGGTCGAGACTGCTGAGACTAGAAGAGTTTACACAAGACTATGATAAAAAATGTAATGAGAAAAGTGATCCTGCAGGCGTGAACGTTTAATAAAACGGATCGACGCCACTCATTGTAAGTCCTTGGAATAAATTATAAAAAAGTCAAGTCGCGAAGTACATATTATCACATAAGTTATTACGCTACGTACGTTCACAATATGGACGCAATGTAATAAAAATCGCTGAGACTCTATACCGATTATCGATTTTAAGAATTATAAATAATTGAATGTCTGTAATGAATAAAAATACCACGCAACAAAACAGAAAAATATTGTCGACGATCAATGATTTTCTTAGCAACTCCTTTCGAGAGGCTTGACCTCTTCTCTTATTATTTTTTCTGTTAAATCATAAATTAATTATATCATCCAAAGAGTAAGGCAATTAACCTCAACTTTAGTACAATCCGTTAATACAAATCTGCCAATTATAATTGCATATTTTTTGAACCAGAAATTAAAAAAGAAATTAACAACGCTAATAAATTAACGTAAAAATAATGAAGTCAGCGACTCACTAGTGGATTATTACCGTTTGGTCACTTTATAAAGTAACAAACAATACGACCTCGTGAACCCAATATTACTAGAATGCACTTGGCATGATTCCAGGTGAATTTTTCGCTAGATTGGCAATATCGTTTTGAATCGCGCAATCTTCATGAGGCATCGCGCAGCGCGGAAAAAGGCAAACAAACAAAGAGTCTCGTCCGTAGCCCGTTCTTATCTCCACTTCTTTAATTCCATATCACCCTTTACCTTTCCACTTGTACCATTACAGTAATTTAGGATTAAATTTATTTTCGTCATGGATAGTTTAGTATTTAAGCTTTATTATGTAGCTAGAATAAGAAAAATAATCTTTTTTAATCAGCTAACATTTTTGAGATTTTAAAAATTATTTAAATTATTGAATTTTAGATGCTTGCAACACAAGAATAGTATTATTAAGGAAGATAAATACCTTATAAATTGAACCAATCAAATATACTTACAATACTTTTCAGTGTAGAATAAACAACGTCATAAAATTTAAATTATTTCCATGATTTTAGGACCAACCTTTTTAATTGACAGTTATTAAAAGAATAATTATTTACTTATTATTTATTAATATTTAATAATTGTAAAACTTAAATTATTCATTTCTGTAAATTAAAAAATATTTACTTGTTAAATTAAAATTTGGATTTTATAATTAAAAAAAAGCTATTTAATTTTGCTACATTTTGTTAGCTGAATAAAAACTTAGATTAATGGATCTGCAAATTTTTTATGTGGTCAATTATAAAAAACGGTAAACAACTTTTACCAATTTTTTTTATATTCAGAAAAATTTTAATTTTGATAAATTAAAACATTGCCGGTTCTGATCAGCTTTTGAAAGCTCTGAAATTTTTATACATTGTGATGTGAAGCGTAAAATTGGAAATTTGTGATAACCTACCAGACTTTGAAATTTAAAACGGCTCATTCAATAGGTTATAAAATCTTTTTTTAACGCAAACTTTATTTCTTGTATGTTCTTACATTTACAGATCGGAAAAAATATTTGAATAAATTCAGTAAAAAATTGCAATTGACCTTAGCAGATCTATATTTTACTTATAAAATGAAAACTAACTTAAATGATAGAGTGAATAATTATGTTCGAAAATGTATGAAAGGTTGATCTGTGTTGGGATAGGAGCGGTCGTGTACCGCGCAGTGGGACCAAGAGTAGGCCGAGTGTCCGTCAGCCCCAACGGGGGTTGTACCGGTAAGCCACAACCCCAAGATATTACGTTGTAACGCCAAAGTTCGTATACATATATAATGGCTCGTGTTGATCGGTCACCTTGAGCCCTAGTAGTAGTAGTACGTATCCAGTTTTATTCAAAAATCCCTTATGCATCACACTTTTTTGTCCCGAAGTATCGATAATTATGCATGCATTCTTCTAGTATTTATCAAAAAATCGTCTCATTATTACGACAATTTCAAAATATTATAGATTTCTGATTAATTTTTATAATTTTAATTTGGAACAACCAATAAGTTATTCGTCACTGTATGATTATTCCCAATTAATTAAATATTGGAGTAAATGCATTTTGACGCGGACGACAAATGACTTCAATTTTTGTAACAAACCAAATAAAAAATGTATTACTTATAATTAAATATTTAAATTTTCGAGTTTAAAGAAATTGATTTTCTGATAATTAAATATATTAACTGGATACGACTTTTGATCACTATTACTGGATAGATTTAACAAGTACATCTCTAGAATTTTAAATTATAGCATTAACAGTTGTTAAAATTTTTATTGTATCATCGTTATAAATCGTTGTGGAATGCTTAGGATTCAGATGGTCAAGTATTATTAGCAATGCATCTTTTATGGTTCTTAGAATTGATTGTAAAGCAATGAAATAATAGTCACAATGAATCACGCTCAAAAACAAATAAGAAATAACATTTTTGCAATTTTCATCAATTAATTCATTCTAATTAGAACAAACAACAGCTTCATGTTCATTTAAAAAATCAAGTTCTTAGAAAAATTTGTTTGTTTTTTATTCTAATTATTTGAACTACATGGATCATTTAATCGAAAAGAATTGTTAAACTTTTTCCAGTTTTTTCTTTAAAGCGCGAAAACTTGTTCGATCGCATCGCTTTCGCGCGAAGTTTTCAGAGCTACAACTCCAAAGCAATGAAAACTTAACAATGAGTCAATTCTATCACATGTGAAGCATAAAGCCTTGCAAAATTTAATAGATGACAGTTTTTAAGTCCATTCAGACTTAAATTACCTCTAGTGCATTTTTCTCCCACTCTAACCGTCTCCTCCCTCTTTTTCCAAGAATGCAACAACACTTACAACGGAGAGAGAAAAGCGGGAATACTTCTGTGAGTCGCGCCTTTTCTGCAGTTTTTTTTTCTTTTTCTCGGAATGAATCTTTCCGACGACTGGACCGTGAAATCGTCTTTTCCTGATATTTCTTTAAGACCAACGAAAGACGAAAGGATTTTTGTATGTAATACATGCCCTGCTGCCGACTACATATATACTTAGCGCGCGAACGCAAGACGGATTTTATTTTTGTGAGATCAATTTCCCGGGACGTATTAGAGATATCTCGACAAAGCACTAAAAGTGCTTAGCCATAGAGTCATTGGTTTTCGTGTTTCGTTCACCTCCATTCACAGTACACAAATCTCAGATGATATGATTCTGATCCTCTTGCAGAAAATCGAGAAGCTAAATAGAATGTTTTAAGAGTATTCGTTTATATTTATCGCGAATAGTTTAATGCTTTAAAATTTTTCATTTCTTAGAGAATAATTAACTGAATGTTACACGTATCGTCACTTTATATACTCGATAGTAATTTAGAATAGATTTTAAAAATTAAGCGACGCGGTAATAATCATGAATATACTTGTAATATATTTGTACCGTATGTACATCTTTACGTTGTACTGATGTTGAATGATTGCCTAGCTCATAGCGAATAGTTAATTTCAAAAATTTCATCTACAAGCGTTTAATTTTCAAATCATTATGTATGTATTAGTTTTCACTAGAACTTTATTAAAGTAGATGAATAATCTTTATCGTTAATAAAGTAAGATGCCACGAAATCTATTAATTGAAATAACTTTTACATTTAAATAAAACATGGAGTACTCTGTTAGTTTTATTTAAATTTCTTAGCATTATAATAATTAGTGTATCTCAGATGTGGAAAAACGCATGATCTTTATAACTGAGTATTTCTGGTGAAAACTGACTGTTTCAATTGTAAATCTTTACGCAAATTGAACCCATAGCCAGATGTCAAATGAAAACGTTTTTCGATCATAATCGTTTCATTGAAAGTTTTATTTTTTCCTACAGCTTTTTATGTTACTTATTAATTTATATTTTATCATAATTTTAATCTTCATTACCCAACAAGTGAATTTTCTTCTGAGAAACGGCGATACTGATCTTGGTCCAGTGAAATCTTCAGTAGAGGATAATTTCGCGTATGACTCCAAGGGATGACCACGAAATTCGTTTCATGAAGGCTATGGGTCACTATCTTCTCTATGTTTCCCTAATTTCCTTTAAACAAAACAAACAAAAAAGCAAAAAGACTACCTTGAGTCTAGTAAATAAGGAAGAGATGCATTCCACTGGGAAACTCTTAGGCCTTGTGGGAGGACGAAGACTACCGCACGAAGAAGCTGTTTCATCTTGGGGCGAGTAATCTACCATCTACCTAAACCTACTGTCTCTTAGAAACGACGTCGTGTACACTGTGTTTATTTATCTATATAATACACATATAGACTATAGTATTCCATCCGCGGGACGATTTAACGAGATATTAAACGATCTCTGATATACTAATGAAATATAACTAATGAAAAATACATAATTTTTAAAAGTGTTTGAAAAATTACAGTAAATAATTTTAGAATACCTAATTTGGGCGCAACTTGCATCACACGCGAGCATTTTTTGCTTTCTCAGTCGGTATTACTAACAAGTTCATAAATTCATCAAGTAGAATCACTTGGTATTTTGAAGTATTGTTATTGCATTTGATACTAACAATTAATTTGAAAATTTGAGAAGTAATTATGTATTGTGCTCTCAATTGAGCACACACTAACATTGCATAATTTCAAATGTCCATCACAAAGCCTGAGTAACAAAGCAATTGTAGATCTGATGTGTATGTACCCGTATACCTTTCATCCACTGCCTAAGTTTTCCCTGCTTGATATCTCTGGAATCGTCCTGCGGAGAGACGGAGTTCGTAGTTCGGTGTAGAAGGTCGGTTAAAATTATTGTGTCATTATTTACATCTACGAAGCTAAATAGACTATTTTACATTAGTACGTGAAAGTAGTTTCGTAATCTTATTTATTACAGATACACTCTTTTACTTATTGTTGTTCCACTAACCTGTTGTAAAAGTGTACACGAGCAGTTAACTTAGAGAAGTTAGGTTATAGTGCAGATAATCCGTAATCCGTAAAGTATGTATCAACGTCTTTAGGTAACCAATTGACTCATATTCGTAACGTGTTTTTTCCATATTACATCATGTTTATTATCATTATTATTAGAAATTAATATAAAATAAGCAGTAGTACCAGAGCGTCACATTAGCAATGGCGCGTTAGTAATAACTTCGTTAGTAATAAGCACGACTTCGCCAGACAATTATGAGCAAATATAAGTACTCTCATGCTAAACTGGCGATGTTGTGGAGTTTATAGTGGCGTTTAGAAACATAGATTATTTTTCTGTTTCTTTTTTTCGTAGAATAGATTACGTTTATATTATAATGTAGATAGTTACGATACTTAACACGAATAATATGTCTTATTACTATGAGTGTCGTGTGTGTACTTTTTGCAAACTAATTGTACATAATAAGATTTGATAAGTTTCGATATTTATACGTTTAAGTACTTAACTATTATATAAAGAATAGTTCATACTTATGTTTTATTAATAATACATAGGCATAGTAAGGTATTAAATAATTTGTTTTAAGATTAATAAGATTTCGCTGTTGATATTACATTGAATAGCGCTAGTGAAATAATTAGATTAGAAGATGGATATTTATCATCTTGAAATTAACGTGTAGCATAGACCTATACCTAACAATAATTACGTAATACGTTGATTAATATACATGCTGCGTGTGAGTGTGAGTGCGTAGCATAATTTTTAGGTAATAATTAATTTGATTGATTTCTTCTATTTATTATACATGTTTTTTTATAAAGTTTATTATTTACAAATTTTGAGTGTCAATACTAACTAAACTGACATTTTTTATTTATTGATATTTGAAAATCTTCGCCGAATCACAGTCCAATGTGTTGTTCTACTTCCCTATTTGAGAACCAGATAAGTTGTTTATAGATCATAAATGCACTTTAGTGCTTCTCTGATTAATATACTTATATTATTATTACATTTTACATTTTTTTTTATTAAGTCAATTTTAAAACAAAGTTTTAAAGTTCTCCTTTACCAATCGCTCGTTCAAAAGTATGCAAAAAACCCTTTAACCCTTTATCAATGCAATTTAACAACCTGTTCGAAAAAGTAAAAGAAAGTATCAGCAACGCGAGAGCTCTGCCGATTCGCATGCTAGAGCCTTTTATTTCCATAGATATTCCACCGGAAAAGTACTCGAGCACTAGCAGGCAGAAAGCGCCGACTGACATTGCCGTAAAGGAAAAATTTCTTTCGGCAACCGCCACGGCGTAATCGAGGCTCGAAAGATCAAGGGTTTCGCGAATTCGGGGAACTTACTGGCTGCATCGGCACGTCTTCAGAGATTTTCGGATAAGAATATTCGCGCTATAGGTGTGTTAAGTAAGCGAAAAGAGGAGAGAGAGAGAGAGAGAGGGAAAGAGAGAGAGAGAGAGAGAGAGGGGGGAGAGGGGGGAAGCCCAGCCTTATTTTACAGGATTTCACGAATATTTGTGCCCGCCCTTATCCGGTGTCTCGATCGCTTTTACGTCAGTAGCGAGGTGGAGGTATAGAGAGAGCAATGCGCACTCGAAATAGATGAACTCTTGCCCTACATCTCTCTCCTTCCATCTACGTATAAACAGCTTTTCTCGTGTCTAGCTTCTTTCTTGTCTTTCTCCCTTCCTTCTTTAGAAGTAACGCGAATCGACTCAAAAATACTAAAGTTGCCCATACCAAATCGGCATGTTAGCCGGTTGCACAATTTTCTAGGCTTACATTCCTCCTGTCAATCCAACTTATTAGAGATTGGTCACCGAATATGTTATTGATAGATTCGACGTAAAAGTGATTCATAAGACTTTTTATTTACAAAGCAACAGAATATACAATCCTCTCATAAATATAAAAACTAAAACTGAATCTTTCAATATCTATTATCCATATCCACTATTCAGCTGCAGAGTAAAACATTAATATAATAGTTAAAACTTTATTTACCATTATCGTAAATCTATAATAGTAACGAATCCCTTCCCGAAATAGTGCTTATTTGCCCGAAATCGATTATCCCTTTGACTCCATTGGTTCAGGTGCTCGCCCAGATCTGCGAAATATTTTCTAGCTGCTCGTGTGCGCACCCGTCAAGCCTCGAAATAGCTGCAATATCAAACGAACACAAATAAAGAGAAATTGTAAAAGAAGTGGGTACGACCATGCACGTAGCAGGAGAATCGCATTATAGTGTATTATTTATCGCCGATTGTCATCGTCAGGCCCGGAACGTGACACGGGCGCCCCCCCCCCTCCCCCCGCGGACGATGACACTTCGTTCATCGAGCCGGGAAGCCTGTATTGAAATTTCTGCTGCTATAGTTATAGAATCGCCGCGACATTCGATTTCGAACTTCCGCGCACTGAGAGACAAGTCACTCTCTTCGTTAAGTGTTCTGATAGGTATGTGTGTTCGAATCAATGCTCGATCCGCCAAATTACGAGGCGCGCAGCCATAATACTGTCCCGGTTCTCTCTCCCTCGGTCATGTATGCGGAGGGAATTCAGTACATAAATTATGCAACCGGTCGTTTAACCATCCTGTTTCGATGCTCTTCATTGCGCAGACTTTCGCCGGCTTTTACGACGGGCTTTATGGGATGCGTTCACGATTTGATTTTTAGAACTTCCGAACTCTGCGGTTGAAGCTCAGATTCGACGTTAAATACGTTTGATTAGTTCCTCTATTATGCACACTGTTGTATTCTCAGTCCTATTATGAGTTCTTTGCTTGCTTATAATTTAAGTTTCTTTCACTATGTTGTTCGATAACTGTAACCTCATTATTACTTCGCTCAACTGCATGAAAGACTTTCTTTCTGCACTTGTTTGGAAGCTTAGGTTTGACCTTTACCTAATAGCGAAAATGTAATATTTCACATTACCTTCCACCTATTTTCAGTTTTAACCCAAGTATATTAAATTTAGCAGTTGAATTTAAGCTGTTTTTTATTTCGTACGTTATCATTAGCATTATTCTTTAATTATATTAGGAGTACTGACGATGTGCTACCACGGGAGCGGAAGTGAACCTCGCGCATATTCAGAGTCATCAATGCGCCAAATCCAACCCACTGGGCCGCGGAAGAAACGTATGAAGGCTGTAAAATCATCCAATCACTTGCGAACAGCACGATATACATACATACCATAATATTCGCAGACATTTATGCGCCTGTTATGCAGCAATAATCGATATCACCGATTAACCCTGCCCATCGATCACCACGCGCGTCATAATACTGTCGAAAACGCGATGGTTCTTTGATTTCGTGACTAGAGATTTATAACACGGTTTGGCGCACGTCGAACTGTTACTAACTCATAGATCAATCGTATTCGTAGATTTGTAACTAATACTAGTAGAAATTTGACTGAGCTACACATGACGTTCATCGAGCTTTATAAGACATATGCATCGTAGGTTAAACTTACCACACACTCATCTGCAACACATTGGACTACTGTGAATGTACCTTTCCGATTTTTTTTTTCCATTAATTTTCTTCTGTCTCTATTTCGTTTAATTTCGTCACTGTCAACTCTTTTCTTTCTTTGAGTTTTAACAATACCTTCATTAATACAAGTTTTTTGGGAGATAAAGAGTAAAATGCAATTATTCGGGGCAGAGCGAGACGCTCAGTCGGAAAACAATTGTGATCAGAGTTTTGTGTTTCAGTGGATCTTACCAATGGACAACTGACCCCGAACAACAACACACCTTTGCTCACGCAAGCTCTTTCTGGTACGTTCATTCTCTCTTTTACATGTGACTTGTGTGATCGTTGCAAAAAAACTGATGAATTGACTAATTGAATATCCTATTGTAGTGCATTTAGCTCACGTTTTGCACGATTACTCAACGAAATTTTTTCATTTAATGAGTTTTACATCAAAGATTTGATTGATAACTGGATGAACAAAAAGATTATATCAAAAATTACACAAAACCTATCCATTCATTACAGTCATAAGTGAAACTTTTGCATGATATCCGAAGCGGTAACAATGCTTATTAAGCCTTGATAACCATATTCATTTAAGTACCTGCATTATCGACGACTAAAAAACAGAGCTTCCACGCTAAAGCGAAACTCGAATAGTAGATTCATGTGAGACATCGCGAAGCGCCTTCGCCGCAAGCTCTCCGATAAAGCCTCTCACTCTTCCGCCCGTCCTCCTCTCTATCCGTGGTCTTCTTCGCCCCTTTATCCCTTCGACTTTCCCATGCCATTCGCAATCTCCTCTCAAATAAATCAAACTTTTGAATCGCGCTACGCCACCTTCGCCATTCTCAGGCGAGACTTCGCTTGCCCTCCTGCCCGCTGTCTCCCTCTCCCTTTCTCTCTTAGCATTGGCAGAAAACTTTGTAACCGGCTCCAGCATTGTCCAAGAGTTTAAAAGTCGAATGGGTTTTTAGATTGTAGACGAAGTCAAGCGAGCGATCGGTTTGCCATCGATCGTAAGCTTTATCCCTCCCACTCTATGTACAGGAACAGGCTCGTCCGGCCCCTCCTCCACCTTTTTATTTCCCTTTTGCGCGAGCTAGCGTTGTGCCTGCTATCGAGTGTCCATAGTCGCGAGGTGCAGATATTTTTCTCGATTTTTCCTATTTATTCGCCCCTTTCTCGGGCCATTGGTTACGAAGACGCCCGTAATGCAGGGCCTTCGATTTCTCTTTTTATTGGATTGAAAAATTTTGCTTCAGAAGGATTTCCTTAAAGCTTTAAACGTTCTATCTGAGCTTACGATTAATGTACAATCCTTCCAGAAGATGATTTATTTTGTAAATTAATACACTACTTCTAGAACAAAGTTCAAATAGAATAATTACGTGTACTTGAAACAGTAAAGTACTACCAAATTCAATACTGAATTATTTACGTTTACATTAAGCATATACGTAAATGTACAGTTTTTATATTCACAATGATATATACAAATATGGAATTTATTAATGACCCGTAATGGATAACCTCTATTCATCAAAATACTTGCACAGATTAATTAAGGACTGGCGCTGATTCGTGATGTTGGCCTCGTTTTCATTCATTAATCTTTAAAGTCTTTTTCCTTCCTATGTTCAATAACAAAACATTTTATAATCCCTTTGAACTTCGCGCATTATATAAATAAATATTTTTCCCTTCCTCTGCACAATATTTTCAGTCAGTATTATTTGTACTAAAATTGACTCTTTCGGACGTTGCGTTGAACCACTGGTCAAATATCAAAAGAGAATGGAAGTAGAGATAGGCTACACACAAAAGATTCGCATTTTGCCTCTATGAAAAAACTCGCACTACTACGTCTAGGACATCGTGAAAATTCATCGAAAACTACATTTTTGAATTCTCTGCGATTTATAGCTATATATTCAATACTCGCAGCATAAAGGATCAGAGAGCTTTTTTCTATAAGTGAAGTGAATAATTGACGCTACATATAATTACAAAAAACAGGCGCCAGTTTATCAAATTCTTATTTTGTTAAATCACATAGAGAAGAAAGAAATTTAATTGGTTATACACCTACAGGTATTAGTAATGGGTTAATAAATCGACTCTTAAAGGGTTAACTTTAGATAAATTGATTAAAATATTGTACAAAATGATCTATCATTACATGTATAGGATATTAGTTGATTGTTTTAAAAAAAGTTTTACGATTGAATAGTAGATTGGAGATAACACCCCTACCAATAGCGGTATAAAACTTTCAATGCCGAGATAAAAAATCGTAACCCAATGAATGAGAACCACGCCTAAGCTTTAGAAAATCCCTTTCAGTCATTCAGGAAAATAGAATTAGGAAAATAGTTCTAAGATAGCTACTCTTAAGATTGTTAGATTAATCAGAGAAAGTTCCATTGAGAATACGAAAATTCTAAAAGAAACAATTTCGTTTGCAGTGATGAACAACTACCAGGCGGCAGCACAGGCCGGTTTCCCACCGGCGTCGCCGCACGGAGCCGGAGGTCACGGTGGGCCTCAGGGCCGCTCATTCCCGGCTGCTAATTCGCCAGGACCCATCGACATGTACAGTTCGAGCGCCGCCGCAGCGGCGGCCGCAGCAGCAGCAGACTCGGTGGCCAGCTACGTCCAAGCGGCCGCGAGCCCTCAACCACCCACCACCGCGTTTCCCGCGATTGCTGTCTCTCGAGCTCCGCTCAATTACAGTCCCGTAAGTTTGCCCATTCTCACCTTTTTATCATAAATATTGCTTGTCGATTTGTTTTATTTTCTTTTCAAGCTTTAACGTTTAATTTCGTGTTTCGTAAAAGTCTAAATTGGCAAAAACGATTACCAAAAAATGTTACTCCCGCATCAATTTGATCGAAAGCACACTGAAAGAAGAAATGTAGTAAAAATTGCAAATAGTCATGTAAAAATGACCATACTGTCTAGTAAAGTCACAACAGGCAATCAAAACCAAATAAAGTACCGTACTTTGTAAAAAATTTTACTATACTTTTACTTTAAAAAATTTTCCAATATTTTCAGTAAAATTTCTTATAAGGTATAGTAATTTTTTTATTTTGGAAGCCTGTGGTCGCTTTGTTAGACAGTATAATAATTTTTACTACGCCTTTTCTGTCAGAAAAAACTAATTTCACTGCGCATATTAAAATACTCTAACTATTATGCTTAGAGAACAATTTTGATTTCGTAATTCCTGCACGCTAACGCCCCTCGAACTCCACCCCAGATAGCAGGAGCGAAAGGCAGAATGAGAGAGTGAGTGAGAAAGAATAGGAGCCCCAAGGGGTGTGCCCTGCTGATGCCTCTCGTGCGCTTCATTGACGAATCATTCGACTGTCAACGGAGCTGCACTTCCATTAGTCACGAGTAGTCTCGTGTCTACCCACTGTTCCTCTTTCCCCGCATACAGCTGATGTAATATTGGGACTTGCTCTTTTAACCTTACGGGGATTTACCGAAGGAAACTTTTCTGCTTTTTCCTTTATCTCTCTTTTAAAGATTAAAATGAAAGAAAGAATTCCGTGGTAGAGAGAAATTACGTTCCAAGAAAGATTAGAGTCTAACTGCAATCAGATACATAAAGGCGATAATTTACTAATAACTATAATAATGTTCAGTATTCATTTTGAGTAAAAATATTTCTACGTAAGTAATTTAAAGTTAAAGCTAAAGGCGGATGTTATTGTAATTATTCCGACTGTGAGAATATTAACTATAGAATCATCTTTCATCGTTTGAATGTTTTACTACACATACCATCTGACACAACACATCTTACAGTTATCCTCTGCTTTACCAGGGTTAGTTCCATTTTTATCCTTGCCTATTATCATTTTTTATCTTTTTAAATATTTCAAAAAGTATTTATTTGTATCGTAATCTGGTATTATAGGGTCCTCTGATACCAGCGGCATTCACTAACGGCTACCATTGAACGTTATTGAGACCAAACATCAGGTACGTTGTTGTTTAAAAAGACTATCTTTTCTTGATTGAAAAGTCGGAATAGTTTAATTACCTTCAAAATAAATTTTTATTACCTTTTTTAAGAATTCTCACCAATGCTGCGAATAAAACGATGTCTAAATTTAAAGCACATAGATATGTTAATAAAAAATTATTTTATCAGATTTTTTACAAAATAGACTAATCGTGTCTTTTCAACTGCATGCAATAAAATTTACTCACTATTAGTTATATTAAAAGAACAGATTTTAAAAATTCTGAAGACATTATATAGTGTGTATTGTTTCGTAACTTCTTACCAAAATGTTATTTACAAAATAAATTATTATTAGAGACAAAGCAAAAATATTGCCACTATTTTGCAGGATGGACGAGAGGGCAGAGCGCAGCACGGTCGACTAACGGCATTATAATTCAAGCAACGCAAGAGCACCTGCTCGCGATTAATTAAAAAAAATTATACACATATAAGTCGCGAGAAGCCAATCACGGGACTTGGTATTCAACGCACGGAGACGGTTATGGAGAGCGAAAAGGCAAGGTAAAAATCGTACGCAGTAAAACAACTATCAAACAACATACAAGAAAATGGAAAAACCAACAAAGTCTTCAGAATTAGAGAAGCAAGATAAAAGGACTTGTCGTCAAAGTAAAAAAAGAGCAGACAAACGCAGGAGAAGCTCGTTTTCCCGTGGGAAGATCTTTTCAAAGAAGCTTCTTACACCGGAAGTGACGTCGAGTTGTCGATTGTGCGCAGACGAGATATAACGCATACAGTTTTATTGGTAAGAAGGAAAAGCAGGAGAGAAAAAATGACCGAAACCAAGCGAAAAAAATAAAAGGGAAAGGAAGAAATACGACGTCGGAGCGAAAGAGAGAAAGAGGCTGAAAATGCGCGTATGAGTGAGTGAGACTGTTGGCGCAAGAGCAGAATAGTCCAAATTGTATAGCGCGTGCATCCATGCAAAAAAGCGAAAAGGTACATTTGAGATAGAAAGTAAGAGTGTTATGACAGTTGGAAACCGCGAAGGGTTGGGAACGATAAACGAGACATAAACATACACACATCTACGTCTATACAGTAATAAGAGAGGGCTTAAAATTATTAAGTAACGTTAATAACAATAATATATATATATATAACATTATACACACGGAACAATCCCACACATTGACAATGTACTGCGTGTACCATCCTGCATTAAAAGAAATCAACGTGGTATAAGAAACGGACAGTCTCCGTCGCGACCGAACCTGCGATTTGGCGCTAGCCCATTCTCCGACATTAATAATTAATAATAATAGTAATAATATAATAATGAATTAATTAATAATAACAATTATTATTAATTGCTAAAATAGATAAGCGGCTAATTATATGATGCGTGTGTGAATATATATTTGACGGAGGAGATTTAAAAAAAAATAATATATGAAAATAAAGGAGATTTTTTTGAATATATACGCATACACTGACGACCCACAAGTGGTAAGAAAAAACAATTGAATATTTAAAATATAGATGACGTGCGATCTTAGCGGCTAAGCGGAAGATGGGAAATATCGACTCACCTACGAAGATAACGAACGATGCAAAACTGACGTGGATGTAACAATATTGAACGGTAATAATTGCATCATCATGGCGTATTAACGAATTGAAGGATCACTTTTCGAAACGTGCAACCATCTTAAAAGAAAACGATGAGCCACCGAAACACGCAAACTTACATATGAACAAAAGTAAGAGGTCACGTGCAAGAAAAGACCATTACAAAATTAGAGTTTTTCGCGAGTTTAAGAAAGCAACGCTGAACACCTCTAATAAGCAGAGCGCCAAGGAAAAACATAAATTAAATTCTGAGGGTTTAGATGAAGTGTAGAATCATGACGAGAATAAATCGTGCCGCCGCGGTAAAGAACATCAAGGAGGAACGAACAGTGTAATGCGAAAACTAAAGAAAAATGAAATGAAGAAAAATGAGGCTAAAGAAAAGAAGATTAGTGGCGTTCTCGAGCTCTGAAGCCGTGTCTTCGACAAACTTATAGATCGTAATGTCGCGAAGACCGATCGATGATCTTGCAACGCATTGGGGCAGGGAAACGACTGCTGAAGTAATTTAATTAATAATGAAAAAAATTTTAAAAGGCGAGAAAAGCGGCGAAAATTTTAAAAACAAAACTCGACGTGTATAGTTAATCTAATTAAATTATTCGATTTGCTCCCCTTCCAACCTCAACCCCATACATACACGCAACGCAAATGAATGAGCACTACGATTTTATTACGGATCTTACACTTATTATTGTTGTTATTAGAATTATTATTGTAGGACGCAATACGATAAGTACTGTGCAAATATTATATTTTCATTGTTACTTTGAATTATTTTAAAAATTTTTTAAATTCACGCATAAAACTTGTTACGTATATGTTTCTTTTGTGCTTTTATTCAAGCGTGTATTGTTCTTAACAGCAGATATACCGGATAATACCGGAGCAAGAGTGGAATAAACGAGCATGAGAACTTTAAAATAATAAAAAAATACAGTACGTATTCCTAATTATAATAATCAAGCGATACTCTCAAAAGTCCGGACGAGGCGAACGACTTAAATTTTTGTTCGTTCGCCCTTCGGGTGAGAAACACACGTGGCGCGATTTACACGGCTATATAAAAGTCGAAATTTTATGTGAGAGAAAGTGAACGAGAGCGAGAGAGAAAAAGTGAATGCGAGAAAGCGAAATATACTGCTGTACACAGTAAAAAAAATTAATAGCCACACGTTCCACTCGAATTTCAAGTAGATTTTCATTTCCGCTACTTATGCGAAAGCGAATAAGCGTTTTTAATCCCAGAATTAGAGGGATAGAAATGTTTGTTTATCGCGAAAGTGGGCGCAAATTCGAATTTACGAGAAGTTTTGAGCGGATAGTTTGTAAACCACTTTTTTTACCGTGTGATGAAGATACGTCGAGCGTAATATTTGTCGTGCGCGGCGGTTATTCAGGGTTCCGAGATTAGATTTTTAATAAGTTAGATTTTTAATTAATGAAGGGGGCAAGGGGAAAGCTATTGGGCGTGGGAGAGCGATTGGACTTGTTTTGTTATGACGCGATGACTATTTATTAATATTATTATTAACTCTTTATTATTATTATTATTATTGAAGGACAAAAAGAATGAAACAAGTGCGAGGGATTCTGAGAAGAATTTTACAATAAATGAATTAATATGTATGATGATTATAGTACGGTTATATTATATTCCACGACAGGGTAAACAAAAAATAGAACAATTTTCGGGACGTGTGTCTCAATGAATAGCAGCCATTTTGTCCTTTCGATACGTATGCTAAAGTTTTTTGATGTAAACGGTACGCGATAAAAAAGTCAATTTTCAATAGGAACGTAGCAATATATTTGAGAAATCCAGCACGAAATTGAAGGCGTCGTGAAAAAGAATTTTACGAAATGAGAAAGAAGATGAACGTCGTTAAGAAAATGTTAAAAATTGAGAATACATGCGGGTTGAGGAAAATGTTGCTAGCTGAGTCGTTCACTTAGATTTTGTAAAATTAAACGAACAAATCCTTGTGAAGCGGCAGAATAAAGTAAAAAAAGTCAAGGCTTAATTTCGCCATTGAATAAAGTTTTGCGCGAAATATCTCTGTCAGCCTGAAACAAAATGGTAGCTAGTTCAGTACGTCCCAGTGCTAACAATAAATAATAAATGATTGTAAAAAATTATATGCATCGGACCAAATGTGGTATCCAGCAATGTTTTGCGCGATGATAAAATTAATTAAAAAATAAAAAAAACACTAGCAAAGAGAGATGCGGGTGCGTGCACGATCTTTTCTATCGTGCGTCGCCGTTTGCATCTGCTCGCCAATGTGAGGCTACAAAGTAGTTTTGAAAAAGTTAATTAGTATGAAAAAAGTAAAAGATGTTTTTATTTCTTTTCATTGGCTAATTTTAACATCGTTTTTTAAACTTTTCTTTAATGACGTACCAATAAACTCTCCTTGGAACTAATAAAATAAGAGGAATAACAAGCGATTGGCCTACAGATGACATTTTTGCAAGTTTTAAATCCATTCGTACTCAAACACGACTACAATAGACCCTCTTTCCATTTGCAGGGAAAATTTACTTGACAAAAATGTGTAGTAAAAAGGAAAAACATTCATGTTACACTTAATAACGAAGGAGTATAATAGCAGAGTATAATAGCAATCGAGGGTAAAACACCAGCTCCATGATAAATAATAACACATACAGTTTATAAACGAAAAATAGAGCCGGCAAGAAAGAAAACAAGAAAGTATGTAATGCAGAAGAAGAAGAGCAAGTGTGGAAGGAATCAGGTGGATAAATTTGAATGCTAGAGAAAATTTATAACGGTAATTTGGTATAGATCTAGGGATAATGTCAAGAAAGATTTAAAGCCGATCGTCGAGTGTCCTGGTTTCTCTGATCTTTTTCGGCTCCAAATATAGCGCACCCACACTGTAGTTCTGTTAAATAGCTAAATCCCGCGTGATTTTAAACAAGACTTCCAATCTTTAAATGGGTGCACTTTAAGGGAAATCACCGACATAAGTTAAATGCAAGAGAAGGCGTTTAATACAGAGAAAACATGTGAAGACTACAGATCGATGAAACCAAGGACATTCCGTACGCGAGAAGTACAAGAAAGGGTCTTTGTTCAAACAGTCGTCCAAGATCCTCCCGAAAAATAAGCAAACATGTATAAATTATACGTACAGATTCATCCAGTGATTATGATCAATTATTCGATGAGCCGATGGGAATAATGGGGAACGTGCAAGCCAGGGAGTTTTGACGACGAAGACCGAAAAAAGGAGAAGCGTTATAAAGTAATTCTAAGGAATAGGCAATAGTGAAAAGGAGAGAACGACAATGTAAAACCAGAACGGCTGAAGTCCACGCGTTTATAAATAAACAAAAAAATAAATAAATATTAAAATATTACGTCTAATAATCTACATTTAGTACATATACAAACATATACATATATAAATATAATAAATGATAAGAAAGCAAAAAAAATATATAATTAATGTCTAAGGCGAATAAAAATAATACCGATTATAAAGGCGAAAGAGAATATTGACAAATTGTTTTATGCATTTGTATATAATTATTGATGTTTTAAAGCTAATATACTATTGTACTGTAATTTGATCATGAATCACACAGACACACAATGAAAGAAAATGCATGGTCAAAAAGGGCGCGAAAATCTAACGATAGTGGAAGCGTGAGAGATGGCGCGAGAAAGGTTGTAGGGCTCGTTGAGCGGCGCAGGCTGATCACCACTTCGCTGCTTTTTTACAAAGAATAATAATAATAATAAATAACAAATTTGAAATCAATTATTAATCGAGAGAATAGATGAGAGAGAAAACAAGAGGATGGCATCCGCCGCCCGCCATCGAGTTCTACCCTCCCTTGCGCAAATATACATATATAAATATATATTACAGTATAAATATATATAAATAAAAAGCCCAGTATATAATTATTGCATATATAATAAACCGAAAAACGAAAAGTAGGCATTCAATTGGTGAAATATCGTGCAAAAGAAAAACGTGGAAGCGGTTGAACGAAGTAAATATAATTAAATAATTAACTTACGATCCTGCTCGATTTTTCCGATGCAATTTCAGACCGGGAAAGACGAGCAAGATCTTTTTGAATAGGCGAAAGATTTAAAAACCCGAAATCTTCACTCGGGAAAGTGAAAGCGAAGATAATGGAATATTATGAGTTTTCAAAAGAATGGTGAAGAATACACAAGAGGCGATAAAACGTCCTTAGTTTAATTGCAATATACACATTGCGTTTTGACTCAAGTGATGGAACATTACTGATCCTTAAAAATTAAGAAAGAGGACTCAAGGGGCAATAAATATATCATTTTTAGCGTCACGGCAATTTTTGAAAATTACTAATAAATAATAAAAATTTGTATTTCCTGCACAGAAGCGGTTCTGCAGTTTAGAAAAGTGTACAAAAAGAAAAACGAAGATAAACGTTTTTGATTTAAAAAGCTACAAGTGCATGACTGAGTAAAAGTAATGAAGAAGCAATATAAAACACATCATCATCGCATGAAGCTGCAACGATAAGCCAATCTCGCGTAATCCACGACCAGTCAATATTAACAGAATTCGATCTGTGCAGGAGTATTTATTTTAATAGAAGAAATCTCGAACACCTCGACAATGAAAATATATAAAAAGGCAAAAAAGGTATAAATATAATAGAAGAAGAATTAAATATAAAGCGAGCACGAAAAAGCGCACAGTTGGCGTGCAAATGAAGCAATATTGTAGCAGTTTTTTTGGCGAAAATTGTAGTAAAAGTAATCAATAATTAAAAAAGCTACAAAAATTTGTACACACGGAGTAAACACGTGAACTGCATTAATGAGAATTACAATGGATTATAAATGGGAAAATGTTGTATGCTCGAACTTTATAAGCACAAAAAGTTAACGAAAAAAACTATTAATAATAAATAATAATGAGGGACTTAAGTCACGTATAGTCGCGCTTTCGCATCTATAGCTGTTCTTACTGAAACAAAGCGATAACTTAAAAGATTTCTCCTTCACGCAAACAAATTTGGTTAGTTAATACATTATAGATAGTGACAAGTTTTTCGAGTCAACGCAAAAACAGCCTAACGCATTGTGTTTTCTTCGTAGATTCTCGCTATCAAGTCAATATATAGTTAAAATAAAGCAAACAAAATTAATAAATAAAAACAAGAGAACAAAGTACGTGAAGATTTAAGAACGCATCTTCTGTGTCTTGCCTCTTGAGTTGAATTCCTCCGCGCCGCGTGGACTTGCATATATATATATATATATATATATATACATATAGTTTCGCATCATCGATCCAACGACGTCGATCGCTCTCAAAAAAATTAAAAAAGAGAATTTTATTGCGTATATACTCCTTGAATTGAGTCCTATGTAATGTTGCTAGGAAACGTCTAGTTTAGTTAAAAAATAATAAAGAAGTGGAAGAAAGAGTCGATGATAAAGTAAAGATGGAATCTTTGAGGTTTAGCGAACAATGTGACGTTTCATATGAGATACATAATTGCGTTCTTACTTATTTGTTATTTCGCCGAATGCAAGACTGGCTTGTACAGCAAGAAAGGAAAAATGTTGAAGTATGGAAAAAACAGAACTGTAGTCGAAAATATCATAGCGGAGTTGATTAAGAAAAGGAGAATGAGAGAGTGGGAGAGAAAGAAATAAATTGAACGAAACCGAAGGGGGGTTGGGGAGCGTAGATAGATAGGTACTTCTTGACAATTTGCGAGGCATGTCGCCGAGGAGTGGCAATTTTATTACTATTATTACATTATTTTTTCGTTTAACTTTCGAAAAAATTATTAACTATTTCACTGTATCTTAAAATCTTATCCATAATGACTATGTTTTCTTTTTTCTTTTGTTTTATTTCTGTTGACTTATTATTATTTTTAATTTGATTGATTTAGTTAATTACTGATATAATTCATGATAAATATTGATCTATTATTACTAATTATTAAAACCCGCTTAAAATTAATATAGAATTATATTTTACTATATTTTTATTATTATCATCATTATCTCGTCATTATTCAAATCATTCTTAGGTAAGATTTTTTTTGTATTCGTTGATTATGATTAATTATTGTACAAGTGGTCGGCTTATGCACGCCCGATGACTTCAGTGCTTTCGACATTTTTACTGTTCCTCGAACGAAAGAGGCGAAAGCGAAAAATAGCGAGATGATATTAGCGTTATAGATAAAGAGGACAGAATAGAAATCGACGAAAAGATAGAGGGGTTCGAATCGAAAGCGACGTTACTCTAATGTTATTAGGAATTTAATTAGCCAGGCAAAAATGAATTAATAAATCGAATTTATACTATTTCTATGATTAATGAAATACTTAAAAAGTAATAATTTTCAACTAATAAGATGTATATTTTCAATAAGAAATTTTATTAAGTTTTGTTATTAATTTATTTACAAATTAGTTAAAGTCAAGACAACTTTTAAGTGAAATCTCACTTTTCTTTTAGAATCGTAAAATCTGTTTATCTAAATAATTTAGAGAGAACGGGTGCACGCTGCTGTGTAAAAGCAAGTGCAATGTGCGAGGAGAGTTTATATTGTAAAGCTATTATATTTTTTCTTTTGTTTTTTTTTTAATGGTGAGGCGGCGTAAGCGTAACATGCCGATGCGCGTACATTTTAGGGTAACGTCATGCAATATGTACATACATATAACTATGTGGATAATAGCACGCGTGCGGGCAGAGAGAAAAGGATAGAGCAAGAGATGGTAGATAGGTAGAGAATGCAATGATAAAAAAGGTGAGAGAAGCAAAAAAAGGTGATATAGTTTGCAGTTGGCAAAGCAAAAATGTAGAAAAAAAGCGACGCGTTGTCGCATTTTTCTTGTTGATATGCATGTCGACGATACGTTACTGCGGTTTAAAGATCATTAACAAAACTTTACGTTTGCTTTTTTACTATTATACCTTTGTTCATTTCACTCTTTTTTTGTTTTTACAAAAAATAAAAGTTTTTACAGTTGGTCTTTTTGCTCATAAAGATGCACCAAGTAAAATATGAAAATGTGTAAACCTCGATATAAAAGTACAATTTTTATCGAAATAATTTAATCATGATTAAAAAGATGATTCATTTCGAATGAAAAATACACAGTTCTTTAAAAAGGGCCTTTCAAGAAAAAATTCGTTAGAAAAGAAAAATGTACGTGTATTTTGTACCTCTAATCATGTTTACTTAAAAAATGATGCCAAGTTATATTCTATCGACTTTTGCCTCATCTTTTCTATATATCTTGATGAATTTTTCGTACTTTAATTACAATTTTACAATCGAACTATTTAACTGAACTTTATTACGCGCTCTATATGCTTATGCTAATATATATATCTCTATTTGTAATAGAGAAAATACACCAAAAATTATTTATATTCTGCTCATCGTATTAAAATAAAAATAATTCAAACGTAATACATTGACTTAAACTTTCATTAGACTATATTACTGACATATATACACACAAACAAAACGATTTCTTCCAATA
Source organism: Ormyrus thymus (assembly GCA_035582935.1). Taxonomy (NCBI): domain Eukaryota; kingdom Metazoa; phylum Arthropoda; class Insecta; order Hymenoptera; family Ormyridae; genus Ormyrus; species Ormyrus thymus. The sequence goes on from JAWWEM010000010.1 coordinate 5,596,621, forward strand.
ATACTCATTTTTTAATAAAAAAAAAAACTTTTGTAAGAAAATTTCGATTCGAGCCAACAAAAATGGGGATAGTAAAGAGGATGGATTGATGAAAATTGTTCACTATTCGTGCGTATCTAAACCAAAGCAATACTAATTTGTTAAACGTTTAATTTTTATTGATTTTAGGTAATCGATCACTTTTCATTTTCGATCGTGCGTGTAGGTAATTTATATAAAGATATTTGTTATTACATTTTAAACAGGGGAAAGGACAATTAGAAAGCCTAACGTAAATTTAATAGTCAATTAAAGAAGTAAAAATAAAAGTAAATAAAAAAAGAAACTTACCGACGGTCGACGAAAGAAAATAAACCGCGTGTGGAGGCTAAATATCCCGATCGCGATTGAAAAACTCGCCTAACCGATTGATTGGTTCGACGATATTGCTCAACCGTATAATCAAGAATAACTCTTCGACGGAATTTCAGTTCCTTTACTTTTGATGTTTAACATATCAAATTGATCTTTGAGATCTAAAATTCTTTGTAACGCGTGAGCTATAATCTGATGGGAATAAACATTAAAATGGCCAATTATTTTATGCTTGCGTTTACATGTATGTGTATATGATTGAGCGAATTGCACAAAATGTTTCACAAAATAAGTCGCATGTTCCTTTTTATTTGAATATAATTATATAAAATAACAAAAAAGATGCGGATAAAAATTTGGCATCTTTTAAGTTTTGTTGAATTAAGTAAAAGCGAAAAATCAAGTTATGAATGAGACTTTAATGTAAATGTAATATGTAAGATGAATTTGGTAAGACGAACTGTTCTTTATCACTTAATCAATTATAAACCATGTCTGAAAAAAGTTTTTATAAAATGTAAAAATTGCTCCTGTAATAACGAAAAATGATATCGTGATTCATCAGTTGTTAATTTTAAATAAAATTTCAAAGAAGCATGGCGTATAATTGCAAGTGACTAAAATCTGTACGTCGACCAAAATAGTGTTCTGAAATCCAGTATTCTGGTATTTTAGTTAAATTAATGTGCGACAAACATAATACTTAAGTTGTAATTGTTAACAATGATTTGTTTACGATAATTTTATGCCTGATCGATTTGATAAGAAGATTAATCACAATTGCAATTATTACGATTTTTTAAAGAAAAATGTATTTTTTCGCAAAAATCGAACGGTCTAAGTAATCCAATAGCAAAAATGTTTTTCATTGAATTTTTTCGAACTCACTGAAAATGAGGAAACGCAACTTACCGATTTACACATGTTAAAAAATAATCATTATACAGCGCGGAATAAGGAAATTTAAATTAGAAAATGTCGATGTAATTCTTTCGATTACTTCTTCGACGAACTGTGAAGACAGGCAGCAGAAATGGTTAGTTGAGAAAAAAAATGGGGCGCGTTGACTTTTAAACAGGTTTAGGATTAAGCGAAGAAAATAATCGCAAAATCAAATATATATGTCGATTGGGATATGCTCGATGACACGGCACAGCGAGGATACTTGCAATATAACAAGCAATAAATAGGCCGCTCTTAATTCCATTGTATACTAAACGATTACGTGAATGCTTAAATGAGATTAATTGAATTTAACATGAAGGAAACAAGAAAAATACCAATTTTACATCTTCTTACTAATTGTAACGATACAAATACGTATAGCGACATATTAAAAATTACACGATTGTGTATTGCGATTAATGGAAATAAATGAAAAAAATATACATGATGAAAATAAACAAGTTTAACAAGCAAAGCAGAAGGTAATCTACATCTAAGTACGTAAAGTTTCAATTTTACACTACTGATAATAATGACATAGATATAAGCGAGTATATAAGATACAATGATGATTTATAATAATTATAATGCTGTACAGAATATTTATGAAGAGGCCTGCCTTTTACAAGAATGCCGAAAGAGAGTCGATCGACGACAATTAAAGCTTTATCTGATACCGTAATTATATAATTACTCGGTGAACGAGATGTTTTTTTGACTATTATTCAGCACCGTATTTTCAAATATGTATTATATGATGATTACACAAAAAATAAATAAGAAAACAAGTTGAAAAGTGAAAAATTGAAGCGCAAGAAAAGCCCTATCATTGTTAAGCGAAACAAAGTAAATCACTGATTATTATTCTCGCGTAAAATCTGACTATTTTAGATTTTTTAAATTTTAATGACGAAGAGCAAAGAAAAAATAACACAAAGTAATAAAAATAATGAAAATGCGAGACTTTTCTCATTATTTTTGATGAGCGTCGTTTTTTTATCGGTGCACGACTCTCATTTTGAAAACCGTAGGCCAGACTAATAGTGGATGTTTTGTAAAATATTAAAAAGAAAATAAAAATAAAAAAGCAGAAGTAAATGCGGGGCGATATTCTGATTAGGTGCGTTATAGGCGCGCCAAAGTTTGAAATGTGACTGTTTCACTGGGAGAAATGTAGGAAAAAATAATAAAATAATTATAATGCGCATTATAAGCACAAGGCGAGATTGTCAGGCCAAATCGTTTTTCAAAATCAGATCAATTCGATTTTCCACAAGGAATTTCGAGATGAACGATGTGGCATAAATTCAATGAGAAAAAAGCAAGCGAGACAGAGAGAAAGAGAGCGAGAGAGAGAGAGAGTGCTAGACAGTTGGAAAAAGAGCGAAAGAGATTAGAAAGAGATGCAGTTAACGGAGTGCGAGAGAAAAAGAGCGAAAGAGTGGGAGAGAACTTTGAGTGAGTGAGAGAGCGTGCGAAAGGAAGAGATCAAAAGCGTTGAAAAATAAAAAAAGCGTTAAACGGAGCCCTCAAAGAATATTATAAAATACAAAAAAAAAAAACACAAGTTTGACGCTGAATTAGTCGCGAATAAGGAGGGCCGTAAATTTAATTAATTGTGTATGTATACAAACAAGAAATAAATATAATATGGCGATTATAAATATGACACTAATACAACAAATAACAATATTGTACCCCTCTGTAAATATAAATATATTATAATACAATGATTATTACTATATGATTTATTATATATACTATACATATAAAAAATATATATATATATAAATATATATATATCTAATGAATTCATATTATTACGTTTATTATTGTTTTAGTTAATATTATGATTATTATATTATTATTATTATCGCGACGACGAAGACGACACGACGACGATGATGATGATGATGATGAATATTATTATAATTATGATATTATTATTAATATTTAAGAAAAGGTTCACAACGTGCCGTGTGTATGTGGGAATAAAATATATAATATAATGGACATTGTTCAATTCAACCTGATAAAAGTCTTTATTTATTTTCCTTAACTAATCCGATTTCATCTGTAAAATTTTATTATTGGATATTATTTTTAGTTTTTATATGTTTATAAATGCATTTATGTCTTGTTAGTTTCAATAAATGTATTTCATTTCCTATTTTATAAATTTTTTTTAAGTTATAATTTATCAATAAAAATAAGCAATTTTAAATTTTTTCTTGAACTTTATTTTTGCTTTATAATTTTAAATGAATATAGAAAATCTATTTGCAATAAAATGTTTGAAATAAAGATAATACATAAATCACAATTTTAATGAATTAAAAATGTAACTACTGGTAATGAAAGTTTTACAATAAAGTATATATACCTAATATATATATATATAAGATATATTGTATCGCTCATACTTACCACATGCTGATAACGAAGAGAATGATAGGAATGTTATTACGTTACCGACGGTTCATTTGACAGATGTCACTTTTGTATGCCTTAAAAAGAACGCAGGGTCAGATCAGAGGCAAGCCCTTTTATCATGTAACCTAAGAATTTTTCATTTTAACACAGTAAATTCTTTTCTCTTCATTATCCAAAGAAAGCTAAACAAAATGGGGATATTCTTTTCAAAAAAGAAACAGCCTAGTAGAATAACTGATCAAGATAAAGCTGTTTTGGTATGTAATTTTAAAACTATGTTTTTATAACCTCATTTTTGAATGTAAATATTACAATTTTTTTTCTATTATATTAGCAATTAAAGCAAACAAGAGATAAAATTAAGCAATATCAAAAACGAATTGAACAAAACCTTGAAAAGGATAGAGAAATAGTTAGGAAATTGTTGAAGAAAAATCAAAAAGAGTGAGTGCTTTCATAATTAATCTTTTTTCCATTTTAAATAAGTAAGTCTCGAAACTTCTACATTCTTTCAATATTATTTTTTCAATCAGGCGTGCTCTGCTTTTATTACGTAAAAAGAAATTCCAAGAACAAATTCTAGTCAAAACTGATGGCCAGTTGGAAAATTTGGAGCGAATGGTACACGATCTTGAATATGCACAAATTGAAACAAAGGTGATTGACGGGCTCAAAATTGGCAATGATGCACTTAAAACATTACATGGATTATTATCAATTGATGAAATTGAAAAAGTTATGGATGAAACAAGGGAAGGTATTGAGAAACAACAAGAAATTGATACTCTATTGATTGGAGCATTGACTGATGAAGACGAAGGTGAGGTTGAAGCTGAACTGGATGCTCTTATATCTCAAGATACAGAGGTAAAAGCACCTGAAGTGCCAACAGATGTTCCCTTACCAGATGTACCTCAAGATGAACCTAGCAAAGAGAAGGGTAAACTTGTATATTTTTATTATTTATGGTTAAATGATTAAATTATTATAAATTTACTAACTTTGAATTTGTTTACAGAACTTAAAAATAAAGCACAAGAGCCTGTTGCTTTGGAAGCATAAATTTTATATTATCGATTGTTTTTATATTGCTTATCTGTATATATGTACAGCTAATAATATTTAATACTTTAGACTTAACAGTTTGTAAGTAAAATGGATTTTTTTAAAGATTGTATCTTGTAAGTGAACTTTGATACATGTAGATTCAAAAAATGAAGATCATTTAAATAACTAATGATCAATGCACTTTGAAATGATTATATAATGTACATCTTGGATGACAGGCCTATTCTGGCCCAATAAAGTTATCATTTCGACAATATATTGTGATATGACAAATATATTAAAATTCATTTGAACTTTTATTGTTTTAATCGTCTAGCTGTATGTAAAATATTTGTTTTTTTTTAAGTATATTCAGATTAAGATTTGACAAACTATGTAGTTAAAGAATAATTTAATTATAAGGAAAGAATGTAAAGCAAATGAATCACTTATTTTTGATTTGATAATTGTTTACCAATAATTATAAAATTTTGTATCTATGTCAATAAACTTAAGTGATACTTAATTCCTGATCATTGTTAATTATCATAAGTAAATGAAGCCAATGTATACTTTTATTGTTTCAAACCATCCAGAATTTTCAGACCAAGAATTCATAAAATATTTACTAATTCTGTATTTTATCAATGCACTGTATAATATCCATAAATTACCTTTTAATTTGTATTATTAAGTATTAAATTCTATTAAATTCGAATATATTTTAAAGTATATCATCAGAGAAAAAAGTTTTTGCTATCTCAAGTACTCTCAAATAGTTGCTTTTAAGAAAATGAACACCATTTTTGATGTTCACAGTGCCGTGCATTAAGTCTATTAACGTCTACATGTTTAAGAGTTATTACGTATAAGAGGTGATTTTTAAACTTATTAAAAATATTTAAAATAAAGTTTTAAATAATATATTAATTAAAACTAACTTAAATAAGAAATAACTTTTCAATACAGAAATTACACGTTATTGTTATTGGTCATTGTTTTCATTATTTTCGCTCTTTCATCTACATGGTAAGAAACCTGTCGCAATCGATTAATAGATATCCTTGGTGAATCATCCGATATGTAATACCTGCAACATTTGATTCAAAACGTCTTAAATTTCTATTGAGTTTGTGGTAGTAAGCAATGTCGTTGATCTGCAATTTTCTTCCAAAAATTAAATGACAAAGAATCATCGCTTCGAGGTTCCTCGAGGAAAATTTTTGTTTCAAGCGATACTGGATTCAGGAAGTACTGAAGATCGAAATTACGTTTGCGATCCCGCGGCGCTTCCTTATATTTGCGAACGCGACTCGCTGACCTTCGCGCTTGGAGGAGAAAGGTAGACGAGCGCTCCGGATATCAGAGATGCTCGCTTACCTCGTGCATTTCGTTTGCAACGTTGACACAAGTGGCGGACCACCTCGTACAAGGTGAGTGAAAGAAAAAAATTTTCCGCGATGTCGTGTAAACTCTGCAAGACGTCACTTAAAAGTAATTGAATTTTAATTTTGAATCTGTGCTTACGTAGGATGTTGGTTTTTTGTTCTTAGGAAATGATGATCAATGCAAAACTGATGAAGATAATTGAAAACAATGCAACGCCTTCGGCAGATATAAATAAAATGCAATTTTTAATAAAATCTTTTGTTTGAGTTTAAAAAATTATTAAATACAGCATGGGGAAGCTATTCAGATTATGAATTATTGAATGATTTGCTTGAGTCAAAATTGTTTTTTTAATGATTTTAATGAAAATAGGTTTAAATAATAAAAGTTACCGTTAGAAGTTTCAAAAAAATATCTTTAAAACACAAATATAAATTCTTACAATAGCGTATACATAAGGCTTGCACTAGATATATATTTTTTTCTTTGAAGTGTAGAAATCTAACGCTATATTAAGGAAACAATTATTCATTGTTTTCCTTGTGAAATTATTAATTAACTCGCATTTTTATAATGAATTTTTAACTTTATGTTTTATACGAGTTCTACCGAGATTTGAAAAATTTTTATTCACGAACCAAGTTTCGTACCTAGAATAATCCGTTAAAAATGATTGAAAAATATGAAAAAAGGTTCCAACGTTATTAACGCTGTGAGGCAGTAAAAAGGTTTATTTGAAGCAAAATTACTTGCTATTGTAGAGTAGATTTTGGGGGCAACACTGAGAAGTATACAAGGAACACTATTAACTAATTGACCATGATGCATATAAAAAAGGGACCCGCATTGTAAATTTATGTGAAGGTCTTTGAATTGACCTCCAATTTCGACTCTAAACGAAAGTTACAATATCGACACCTCGAAAAGTCAATGTAAGAAGTCTGAGGACTTGTGGACTAAAGAGATATAAAATACTTGAAAAATCCGAGTAATGGTATCAGTTGGATTTTACTCGTCTTTATCAAATCTACTTCAGAAAAATTTGCGTGATGAAAGAAACGTTTCTTATCTTATTATTATATTATTTTATTCTATTCTGCCTTAATTACTCCTTATATGTAATATTCTGAAATAAATAATAATTTTCTTACATAAAATGTATATTTTTTATTTTACGCATTTTATAAAGAATGTTGGTATAAATTTCTAATTCATTTAAGTAGTCGTCAAATTCGCTCTGTATAAGAAGTACTAAATTTAAATTTTAAAATCCCATTGTTTCCTTGCTATTTTACATAAAAATTTCTAAATTGAATTTCTCATGTCCATTTAAAAAGGTATAGAAATCGAATGATTTAGTCTTTTCATTATTGAAATAAGTATTTTGCATAAATTAAAATATTTATATTAAAATACGTTTAATGAAAATATGTAACTATGCATAAATCACAGTTAACCTTTACTAACCTAATAATTTTCTTTGTTTCCAGCTCTGAGCATCTAAATCACAAAAAACTTTTTCATCCGAAAATACAAAGACCTAAATAAAAAATTCATGAAGATAACCAAAAAACCAATCTGACGCAAAAACACTTCTGCAGTCTACATATTTTAATCCACATAAACGAAAGTAAGTAAAAAAGCAAACACGCACAAACTTTCTTTCTTCTCTCTGGTTTTCGTCGGGCTCAAATTGAAAGATTAATGGCTTCCAACTACACAATTAACAAATCGTTATCGAACGTAAAACACGAGTCCTCCTATATATCTCTCGATGCAGATGTAAAAAAGATACCTGAAAGCCTGTATCTCTCTTATCCGTCGTCATTTCTGGTTAGCCAATGCCGCTAAGTTTAGTGGCCATGTGATTCCTTAGTGCAGTGCGTGCACGATTCGGCGGCGCGAATCAATTATCGTTGTATGTCGCGTCCAGCGTCTGGCCGGCACGCGGCGCGATGATCTTCGACGAAACAGTTTGCCACGCGCATTCAATAAAGCGCGGACTTTGCAACTGTTAGAGCACGTGAATAAGTAGTGCTGAGAAGTTTAGAAGGGTTTGCACGAGCAGGATGAGATTTCTACTACCCGGGCGCTCAAACGCATCAGGTTAGCTTAACACGTTTAATTGTGATTAGCACGGTGAGTCGCGACTGACTTATTTTAATTGACGTTATATTTGAATGTTTAATTTTTACCGTTTTTAAATGGCTGTTTTTGTAATTTTTATGTCTCAAGTGTTATGCGGACAGGATTTTATAACTTTCGATAGTTTAAATTCGTTTCTCAGTGAATCACGATTCCAAAAACGATCGAATCACTATTAAGCAGACTTTTGATAAACACGGCTTTTACATATCTCTGTTTTTAAGTTTATCTTCATTTTACTATTTTTTACACTACATTTATTTCATCACACTTATTAGTTCGAACGAAAAACATCAGTACAATTTTCAAATGGATACCTATAATTGTTAAAATTAATATATATTTATATATTTATTTCCTATCTTTTTTACTGTTATTGCTCAACAGCTTTCTCAACACATTCCAAGGTTTAGATAACTTTTTCTCTAGAATCTATAATTGAACTTTATTAGATCTAACTAACGATTTTTCTTATTTTTATTTTGTACTTCCGGCCATCACATTCATATCTCTAATACACTTGTGTGGTAATAGCTCTTGGGATTTCTCAATTATCGACTTTACCTACAACTTTGATACCTAACTTTCTAATACATTCCACTCACGAGTAAACATTACCTTTACATTCAGAAACTTCTAAAAACTGCCAGCTCTATTCTGTCTCCTACCTTAGTTAACCTGGCTTACCTATATTTACACTACTCATTGTCAAATTGTCATTACAAAACTAGTAATGATTTAATCAACTTCTCAAATGTTTATGGAGATTAATAATAATGTTTCAAATAAATTAGTTAAAATTGAAAATTATAAATAAATGAAATCGATAAAAGACTTGTTAACAGCAATTATTTACAATCTCAATTACGTAAAAGAATTTATTAATTGCATCAATTAATTTTCTCAAGATTTTTCTTTAATGTGGATGAAAGCATAATAAAGCGCGTATCTATAAATCCTAATTGCTTGACGTAATATTGGAAGGAAATTAACACTTAAGCCTTTTCGCTCGTGATATTTTAGGAAGCAAACAAAGTTTAATTTTAGATATTGTATATAACTCATCGTGTAAATCTATACTGTCGATACTCTGAAAAGTGAATTACCTAATTTTATACATTTTAATATTGTGCTACTTGCTCTTATTACAAAAATTTAGGAACTGTTTGCAGCAATAAAAGAGCAAATTGTGTAACTAAGAAGGAAAAGTGAGTTTTTCTAGCGAGGATGATGATTGAGCACGAGTAACTAATGAGTGCTCAATATTATCATCCGAGTCTGAAAAAGTCAATTCCTTCCTTATTACACACTGTAGTTTTTTTTTAATGAGTGCAGGGACAGACATTTTGTTTACGTGAAAACCGGATGGGGGATCGGGTACCTTGAATCGTTTACCATATCAACACAAACATATTTTTATTGACTTATATTGTTATAAATTATTATTTTCTGTCATTTGTATAAAGCAACCGGAGGAAAACACTGAATTGAAAAGTACTTTTTCTCTCGTTACCCAATGTAAACGTTGGATGTGGTCGACTTTTCATTCGTTTTTTTAGGTAAAAAATAGGTCATCTTTTTCATGCACGAAATCAAAAAAGTATATTAATTATACCACTCAATAATATGAGCAACGAAAGCAAAAAATAGGGGCGTTAATTTTTGAATTATCCTAGAAAACTGATTCTCATTCATTTCGCAACCGGATAAAAATAGCGAAACAACAATTCACCGTTAATAATGGAATTCACGCTCCGTAATCGTAGAGAAAGTCGTTACGGTTCTTCGCAACAGCGCTCCGTGGCGCGGCCGCGCGGCATCAGGTAGATGACCACCGCTTAGAGAAGAAAACGGAACCGGAGAGGCTCGAGTCTCATTCTCTTTAGCTGCCAGCGGTGCAAGATTACGTCGTTAAAGCATAAGCAAAGCAATCCGCGCGCTGGCCCTCTTACTTCATCCGGCAGTTCTATAATTTCGCCTTCGGCGAACTGTGCGCACGCTGAATCATAGGCTCCCGAAGAGACGCTGAATCCGGCAGTAAATGTCCTATACCGCGAACGGAGTGAACTTACTCTAGGGGGGAGAGGTTATATATCTAGGGGTTCTAAAATACCGTGACTATTTTAGCACGGCGTACAACGCTGTACGTCTATGAGCGAATTCGCGGAGAGGTATAACCGCTACGGCAAGAATAGGCCAGAGAGACGAGCGGATGACAGCAAGGCTGACGGACTTTCGTTGGGGGTTTGTTTATTGCCGGGGAACAGATATGCCGGATTATAAATTATTCAAATGTTTACTTGGATTTGTACTCTGGAATTTACAGCTTGCTGCCAGCGCTGTCTTTTCAAATGAAAGCGACATCCCCAGAAGCATTAGTTGTGCATAATTTTGTTTGACACGATTGATGCATGTTTTATACACGGAGAGAAATACCTGATTAAAAATTAGTATAGTCTATCGTAATCGAAGGACAAACTCGCACTATCCTGA
>JAWWEM010000010.1:5607526-5655895 GCA_035582935.1 Ormyrus thymus
TTGCTGCATAAATCAAGTTTGTCTCCCGATTCATAAAAAATATAGCAATTTTAACTTAAACATTTTTCTCCGTGTAGGATTTGCTGTAAATTATTACATCGTTAAGTTTATGAGTTTTAAATTGCCATAAAATATCTTATAATAATTAATGGATAAGCAAATTCTACCTTATACGATGTATTAAATATTAGATTAAACTTTAATGTTAGAATGTTGTTAATAAATGATTTCATTATTGGTTAGCACAAATATTAAACTATTATCCATTGTTCACGCCAAAATCAGCTGAATCTAACCAGTTTGCATATCTGCTAATATCCTATTCGACTTCGCTAAATGCACTCGTGACCTCGCTCGTGACATTAATTTTTTGTCCGATTTTGCTGCCATTTGTAATTATATCTTTCAGTTCATGTCTGTATAATGTACTTGACTTTAAAATACGCTGTTATTTAAAATTTCTTCCTTAATAAACCTGGTATCACAAATAAATGATTCATATATACTTTTAAAATAACTCAAAAGTATTTTCTTTGAACCCTGTTTACATAATAATAAAAAATGTATCTCCCATTTTTAAAAGATGAGTCGTCAATGCTTTGGGAATAACCGAAGCATTCATTCGCAGCTTCGCTCAAGCTCACCCAATAGTGAGTATCTACTTTATTGACATCTGGTAACGATTTTTCAGTTCCGACGCCTGTACACAAAGTTACAGAATTTCCACGTTATCAAGACCACACTTCTTGCTTTTTACCTTTACCAAATCACTCAACACGTGATTTCTATTCACAGCTGCTGAAGCTTTCCTGTCCTGTCCCTGTCGAGCAGACCTGGTAAAATGGTGCAAATACACAAATATAGCCCGAGACCCATATCAGATATTTTTTACCTTCCTTATATAATTTTATAAGGTTTTATCTAATCTTTCCGACAGGGCAGAGTTCGGGAAATATTTCAATAAAATTGGTAGTTCATTCTGCAAAACTTTGTCATACCGTACTCTTAATTCGGAAACTCGAAGAACAATAACATTATATCTTTCCGATATAAATCTAAATAGACAAAGCTTCGATAGAAGGTGACCTCGCATTCGCAATACTACGTAATACATCGATTCGTGGGCGAGCGAGGATTCAAGCAGATAAACCGGTCGATTGCGATAAGTAAACTCGATTGGAGAAAATTTTATTTCGTGAAAGAAACTCAGAAAAATCAGGACGGGGTACGCGGATTCATTGACTGCTGCGTGTCTCGATGGTATAAACAATTTACATTTCATTCGGTCGCTTCTTCCTAGCCGCGCCTGTGTGCCTGTCTGTGTGTGTCTTGTTCTTCCCCTTCGTCGTGTCTCCGCCCGGCTGCGGGTTTATCGCAAAGGGAGGGGCGCCGGAGTGTATTAAAGAAGTGAAACTGACGGCGTGCCTCGCACACTTAACTCAAATTCGCTCATAAACAGTGCATCTTCTCTGGCTACTCGAAAAAAACAGTGAATTTTCGCTCCGTCGGTAAAGGAGGACACCGAGTATTTAAGTGAGAATTCACTACTTTCAAAAGTATTACATTTTAGATTAGTGTGCCCGTATAGCAACTTTCCTTTAATTAATTGTAACAATGTGCCTGTATAAGAAGATTTATTGTAAAGTCGACTTAAATGGTAGATCTTTTGGATTTAAAATCAAAGATACTTCGGTATGGAGCCTTTGACACCTTTAAACAGTTTATATTTATATCTCTTACTCATTAAAAAAGTCTTACATTTTTTATACTAAAAATATTAAGTTACGATGAATAACAGACCAACTCAGCAACCGGCTTTTCTCATATTTGGTGAAGTACCAGGTATTTATTGATATATTTTTGTTCCTTTATAGATGTAAATTATTGTCAAAAATTTATTTAAAATATTATTATAACGATTTTAAACGTTAGTTTCGTTTCACTTTAGAAAAGGTAGTGTGTTTCATATAAAATATTTCTATTTGATAAAAATTTCTTATCTCGATACGAAAAAGATTCTAAAGATTAAATAGAATATAAAAAGAATTTACAACTTGATGTAACACGCTTATCTTTCCTATTCTAAAGTAATAGGAACAGGAATTATTTGCTTCTATTTTAATCTTCTATTGACAATTTAATTTTTTTTGTGAATTATTTTTTGGTAATAATAGACGCAATAAACCCCCTACGTCAGGCAATAAAACAATTAGTATGTTATTCAGATGAGAAGTGAATTAAAAGCTCTTCACAACGATATACCATTTATATTAACAACGATTTTCCTTATTGATAAGAACTCATGCGTACTTACCAACACTTACGCGTCATCACGTGAACGTGATCCTCTTGTTCGTTAAAAGTAGACTACAAAAAATTCTTAACACGATAATCCATTAGTATTCCTAGAGGGCTTAAATGATCATTGCAAAATCATAAGTAAATATTCGACGAGCTAATCAACGAGTAAAAGGTAATCATTAGTACCAGAAGAACTTTCTCATGGAATAAAAGCAATGTGGCATCCGCTGCACCCTTATCGTATAGTTATATATTACCTCCGAGTATCGTGTCACCTCTACCGGACGTGTACCACTTGTTTTCCTTACGTGTTTGAAACGTGCAAAATGATAACCGCCACTTATCATTTAGCATATCATTGTTAGCTTTTCTAATTTTCAAGCAAGGCTTGGCTTTTTAGATCATTTTAAATTTGTGCTTTTTTTATCGTTGAAATGCAAATACGCTGTCCATACTTCTGTAAACATTTTTTTATTAAAATATTCGGCAGATTTCTTATAAGAACATGAATTGAAATATTTACTTACCTTAAAGTATGCCAAAAATCAAAATTTATGATTGCAATCAATCCATAGTTTCTGAAGAAAAACTTTATTAAATATTCTAACTGAAATCAAAGTTCAATGGTCCCACTTTTTTATGAAGGACATTTAATGTCAAACAATAAGGTTAATTTGCTTTGAAAATATCAGTTTGTTGAATTTTACTCTGAGTTCTTTCAAACATTTATTTTTCTCGCTAATGTAAACTGTATTTCTATACTTACAATATTTGCGTAACTTTATGACGTAAAAATAAAACTTCTTGCTACTGCAATTAAATATTGCATTATAAGGAATTACATAATATTATTATGGATTACAATACTTTTGTTTGATATTATAAAAGTTATCTAAGTAATTATTTGATTGCACACTTTAAAGTAGTAAAAGTACACGTTTCCATGACATACTATTATTGTTATTTCATTATATTTCTTATATTATTTATGAAGTAAGTAACAAAATTATTACTAGGAAAAAACAGCTTACTATTACTTTTTTTTTATCCGATCAATATCTTATGGCTACTAATTAATATTAATTAAAATAATTGTCTAAAATTACTTAGTATAGATAACATTTTCCTGTTCCTGAAAGTACTGCCGGAAGTAAAAAAATTATAATTTTCAATACCATCGTGAAATTTTGAAAAAAATTTTGAACGCAATTGCACGTAATTATGAAACGAGTTTCAAGAGTGATGCATAAAAACGTATTAAAATGTAAAAATAAATATTTTTTAATCATTAAATAATTTTAATGTCAATAAATAAAATTGATCTAATTCTCTATTGCTGAAATATTTTAGAGAAGCCTTTGTAGTCAACTGCAAGACTAGGTTCACCCAAAAACCGTAATCGCACAACCCCTTGTTCGTATCTATTCATAGCAATTGCATAAAAGTCCTCATATACGTTGTTCGTGGACGGCAAAGAGATTTTCCTTCGCGATTATGCGCAAATCGATGCTATATAGTAGGATTGCCGAGCCTCCCGTGAAAGATTTGCACACGGCAAACAACACAACGCGCTCACTGGCCTTGAGCATCCAGAGATTACTTTGCTTGTACGTGACGTTTCGAAATTATAATTAATTTCATGTGCGTGTTATGCTGTGCTTGTACGTGTACAACTTTAATGCATTCGAATACATAAAAATATATGTGCACGAGAATTTTTACTGCGTTCTTATTTGTTGTTCGTATATGACTTTATTTGGACACATACACCGAGTATTAAATTTTTCATTATGCAATAATAGAATTTTTTTCGTTGTGATTTTCAATCTTACCTTCAAGATTTCATTTCAATTTCAGATTAAGTTTTTAAACAGTATATGTTTTTAAGATCGAAAACTTTATACAAGTTTCATCTTTATGTGAATATTTAGTCTGAATGTGATTTTAGTTTCATAATTAATTCTCAATTTTAATTTTTATTTCAAATTATATTGAAAATAAAAATTATATTAAATTGAATATAGGATTAAATGGAATGTAATTGGGAGTCCCTGCTTCGTAGGTTTTGTTCAATAAACAATCTTATTGTAAAATTTTAATCTCGAACTTTGTAATTTACTTGATTGCCCCGTTTCTTGTTTTTAGCGAGGCCAAGCAACTTACGTTACAAAAACGGGAGAGGTATACTCTTCCTGGAGTACTCCGGCTTTTGGACTCTTACTTTTGATTTAAATTAACTTATGCATTTGCGACTGAATTAAATAAGCATTGGACATGGTGGATTCTCGATCCGATATCGGGCTTAAGGAGCACGTGATGGTTGGGTATTTCAAATAATCAACGCGGTAGTTGTTTTATATAAAATCCACATTCAACATTTATTGATTATATTTACATTCGATAAATGCGACAACTTAAAACTACACTTGCTTCGGTTGGAATAACAAGACTGTTCTCGCAGTTCAAAATTGATATTTATACTAATCTCGCATCGTGGTATTCGTTATATAGTTTCGCGCGCATTTCTTGTCAATTTCGGTTATGCTTGTGATTTGCTTGGATCAAAGTGTTACTCGAAAAGGACGGAGAGATAATTGATTTAATAATTTGGTGATTGTCGAGCTCGAACAACGCGTTTGAGAGAGAGAATAATCAAATGCTATCTGCTCAGAGTTTTATTAGTTACACTACCTCACTCGGTGTGGTTCTGCCTTCCTCGAAGGTACCAGGACGTGATGCTTGGCGAGATCGTCCTGAGTGCCGTGGTTAAACTGCCTCCAGTTTACGGCGGGCTACAGGACAATGGTAACTTCTCTCGCTCCGGGCGACGGGGACGATTCTCTGGTCGTGGTCTCGGTCCTCCGCTCGTCTGATGGAATTGAACGGCTTTCCCTCATGAAGACGCCAACTGTGGTCCGGTTGCTCTCATCTACAGACATTGCTCGCCTTCTCAAAGAAGGGTGATCTTCTCCAGCTCTATGCTAATGAGTGACTAATTACTCTCACCAGGGCTGTCGCGAGTGCTTCGGGTTCTCCCTACTTCCTCTCTTCTGTTTGAGAGTGTTAGTTTTTGTCTAATATCGGTGTTTCTCGACGAATTCCTTTCGTGCTTACTTCGCTCCTGCGTAAGCTATCGGTGCGACTAAGTGCTCTTCGTCTGAATTGTTTACGTGTCCGACGACGTCTCCCGACGCTACTTCTACGTGGCCTTGAACTATTTAAAAGTAAGTCTAATACTCGGTTACAGGAATA
Organism: Ormyrus thymus; assembly: GCA_035582935.1. Classification (NCBI taxonomy): domain Eukaryota; kingdom Metazoa; phylum Arthropoda; class Insecta; order Hymenoptera; family Ormyridae; genus Ormyrus; species Ormyrus thymus. The sequence continues at coordinate 5,613,080 of JAWWEM010000010.1, forward strand.
ATCGAATTTTTGTAGAAAATAAAATTTTTATATTTCTAAAATAGATAGATTATACATATTTTAGAGTGTCATAATCTTGATTTACCATACATTTTATGTCGCTCGAAAGTATTGTTAGTTTTTTTAACTATTTTAATGATCTCTTTACTATAGCGACGAAGGGTGTATATTTCTCTTGACCTTACATTACCGTGCAAACAAAAATATAGAAAAATATACATTAATCGCACATGCAAACCTTTTGCAAACTTTGCGTGCCGCAATTACTTTTTTCATTTATATTTTTTAATGGCCAATAAATTGTCCCGTGAGATATAAAAAAAGTGATCAACTAGATATTAATCGCTTGATAAGTTTCAGATTATAGTTTTATTAAAAAACACTTGTTTTATCATAGAAGTATCTATAGATATAAATTAATCCAAAGCGGAAAAAATACATCATTTTTTTAAACTGTTTTAACTTGCCTATGATTTTTTTAGATAGTTTTTCTTTTTTCTTTAAATCATTTTTCAAATAAAATGTTAAATAAAATACAGGACAACAAAATAATCTCAGTTAAATATGTAGGTGAGTTGAAAGAAAGCAATTTCGATAATTAATTAAAAACATATTTGCCTGTTCGCTTTGACAGTTGTACTTTTGACTATGACAAATGGATCAAGGATTCTTCAGCTAATAAATCAACAATTTACTTGTATCTAGAAAGACGTAAATAAAATCATACTTTAGGCAGATTGAACCAGTTGCAAACCAGTTGAATTAACTTCTTCGCTATTCAATGGCGAGAAATTCCACACGTTGAATAACGCACAAGAGAAACAGTTTCGTGATAAAGTTAAGTTAATATAAAACTCATCTTGTTTTTTCATCATTTATAACACCGAAGTGCCTTTATAATTGAATGATTAACGGCTAACATACTTTTAGTCAAGAAACCGCTCTCTCACGTTTATACACGACTTTTTAACAATGATAGTATAAAGTTTCATCGTATTATTAAGATTTTCATCATTTGCCCAATCGGTTTAATCTAGAAATAGCATTATAAAGTAAAAAATAAATGTTGAACATATTTATCTAACCAACTAGATAAAATAAACATTATAGATTTTATCATTTTTAAGTTCTGTAGAATTAAACGTACTATTTACAAAAATATTACAACAGACTAAACTTTTTTCCGAAAAAATTTATTTGATACAATGTATTGTACAAAAACTACACTTATCGAATGCATATCGTTTTCACTTCTGCATTAAAGAAATGAAATATTGTAAAAATTACTGAAAATTAGCTCATGTGGTAAACCACCATATAAAGTACTCGTGGCTACTGAAGTCTCTGGTCTTTAGCCAGCGCGTGAAGCGCAACTTGTCCTAATTACCAGTCATAACGCGACTTCGCTAATAGACTCGTGATGGCTTCTCTTGGCGAATGTCAGAGTTAAAAAAGCTGTAGAAACAAACAATAGGGACCATCGCGCCACGAACAAAGCAAGTGTCTTTAGGTGTGTCCAATTCTGGCTGGAAATTCTTTGGGGACGCATTATTTACAAAGGACTATCGCGTTCTTGGCATTACCTTTGGCGTTGCTATCCCTTGAAGGAGGACACGAGAGTGTCTCCCATTGTTCATACAAGTCGCTGACCTACTTTCGCATCCGCCGGACTTCGGTGGACAAGTCAAGACTGTTTGATTTATTGAAGGTGGACAGAGTTAGTAGCTTGAGCGAAGGGTTGAAGATGGGATTCGAATGCTTTTAATTCGACTCCAACTGCTTTCGCCTGATAAAAATTAGTGCACTATCACGAGTCACTCCATTTCAAGAGATATTTAGGTTACGTTTGGATAGCATTCGAAAGGTTTGATTGATGTAGACATAGATAGACCTTTTCCTTTTGCTCACTGCTTTCAAAGTAATTAGAGTGCTCCAATTGGCCTAAAAATTCGAAAAAAAGAACTAATTAAAATGATTAAAGAAACGAAAGTTTAATCCAGAGTATCCGGTATCAGTTGTTTTTTAAAAGGCCTCGAAAGCTGAAAAGACAAATAAGTGCGAATTTTTTCATTCAATTTCTCTTTTATATCCTCGGTCGATCACTCTGCATGCAAAAGTGTCGTGAAATCAGTGGGGTCGATAAAATCATATTATGCAATAAACTGACGAACGCGAGAATTAGATGAAAGGCTGAAATAAAGGGAGAGGTAGAAAAATTGATTTTAATACAATGTCATAAGTGAACGCCTTCGAAATCCAGTGCAGTTTATCGAGCGCTTTTAATCTGCCCCGCTGCATCAAAGCTTTTTTTTATTGGTCGCTCGACAATGTCAGCTTATCAACGATCGCACAACTTTAAATGGAACCAATGAATCATAGCAGTTTATACACACATTTACTGGTTTATTTAGTTTAATGTCAAATTACTCGCCATACACTTTGAATACAATTTTGAAGAGTAATTAACTTGTTACATGTTGAATAGTAATTAAACTTGAAATTATCAAAGATTTTTTTTACTTTGTTGCCGCATTTAAATAAGATTAGTTTACTGATACAGTAAGCAAGATAATCTGAAATAATTGTTTAACTTCTTAAAAATGATCTAAATTATGACACTCGAAATAAGCACTAAAAGTTAGTAATTTAAGTTCATCGCTCTCGAGACTTCTTTACAGTATTCAATAAGGAGAATAATCAATTGTGACATAAGAATAATGAAATAAACGTTCAGTTTTATCTTGTTACATAATTTTACAACTTTTATATTTATTTTGTAGCAAATAATTGGTCTTGTAAAATAATTAGCTTATTATTAGTTCTTTGTATCATCTTATTTAAAAATTAAGCTAATAACTCATAAAAAAATCATTCCTTTAGTGGAAAACGACAGCCAAAAAATAATAGTGAAAAATTTGAGTGGTTTCAGCAATGACTATAGAAGAATCGCGGAGATCTCAAAGGCCGTACAGATATGGCATGGTCCTGCTGTGCGTCGGTGCCCTTATAAATTGGCTAGGCCTTGCTGAAAATTATGTTGAGCCCGTGCGGTATGTTGGAGTTGCTTGCATTGTCGCCGGAGCTCTTCTTATATGTGCGGCAATGTGTTGTTGGCTCCATGCACCTCCAACCAGAACAAGCTCGCAGACTGTACGAACAGCGCATCCTATCACTGCCCAGGTAAGACTTTTTTTCAAATATTGGAATTTTCATTTCATTATAAATCCATAAGCAACTTGTCGCCGATAAATCATCATTAATCAACTTGTAAGAAGCTTTTACCATTAGATAAATTGAGGTAAGATTGTAACTGATATCATACGTAATCATGTACATAATAAAATTCAAAAGATTCAAGCTTTGAAAGGTAGTAAATTAAAAAGATAAATCACGGAAAACTTAATTTTAAGAAAGTTCAGGCATGCGGAAATTTGTGATTTTGTCAATTTACGACAAATTATTGACTTTCAGTTCATCGACACAAATTAAACAGAAAATCATACAGAAAAAAAAAATATTTCTTGACAACGCATCATAAATATTATACTTTTAAGCTTGTAAGAGTAATCGCGAGATAGGCAACTTATTTTTCCACGTTTCTATAGAAAATCTTGTTCTTATTATTAATTTTAATAGATTGATAACAAATTTAATATTTAATTATATCATAAAAATAGTACATTAAATTATTTTTATTGAATTAAAAGTAGCAGGATAAAATGAACAAAAATTAAGATCTATATATTCTTTTAAGGAAGCTTTTTATACACAGTAATTTACACTGCATCCAGTCTAACTAGAAATTTCTGGAATACGCCTGGTTTGATTATTTGGAACAATAAAACTATAGATAAGACTAACTGATTTTGTCAGGAGAAATCAAATTTATGTTCCTTTAATCAATAGCAACGCTAATCTTATAAAAGATCATTTAGCACGCGGTATCCACTAATAATTATAATAGTTTATAACGCGAGTTAGTAAAAACGAAGTAGCACTTAACCGTTGTACTAAAGGCAAAACGGTCACGCATTGTCCTGCTTTTCGTTTGTGCATGCAGTAAACGTATCTATGCAGATTATGTCCTCTACCCCATTATTTTACATCGAACCAAAGTTTAAGCTTTCTTTGTATTTTCTTAAATTACAAATATTAGCACTAAAAACGAATTGTTCTTGGGAACATTAAAATTGTATTATATTTTTATATTTCCATATTAAATTTGTTTTTTTTTTTTTCTATTATCGCATGTTTCTATAATTTGAAATATTACAAAAGTTTTGACGCGATTTTATTATCACATGCATTGTTTAAGTTCAGAATACGTGTAAATCGTTTACTTTTTAAATATGTACATAGTATTTTTTCGTGCACAGCAGCCAAGGTTCTTTACAAAGACGACAAAAGAATTGTTAAATATATGAACAACCACGTTACTCTTTTAATTAGAAGTATTTTAAAGCAAAAAAGAACGTTTTAATGCTTCAACAAATTTAGTCTAATTTACATGTTTTATTTGTGAATGACGTACTTAATTTGCAAAATACACATGCTTTTCATTGCTGGCAATAAATATTCCTCTTATCATCCATCATGTACTAATTCGAGCCCACTTTTTTGTCAGATAACTTTTTGAAGATGAAAAATGTATTTAAAAATAAAACTTTTTAATGGAGGAATAAGACGTAGTAATGAAGTTAAAGTTTTTTGTGAATTCTTTATTAAATTTTTTATTTAGGGCAAAATTGCAAAATGGATAAGATACATTAAATTCTGTAATAATAAAGTCGCCAAACATTCATTATTTGCAAAATTGGAATTTAAAAAAAGTATTTTAGTGAACGTCTTTTTATTAAAGAAGCGATTTTGTTTAGTTCATTTTATGAAACTGATATAAAAAGTTCGTTCATCTTCACTTCTTCCACATAACGATCTACGTTATGCAACTGACAGAAGTCTATTCGAACCAAACTGGGCAGTGACAAAAGAAAAAGTTGAAAAAATGCAATCTCGTGGCCGCGTGATCTCGCAATGCAGAAAAAAAATTAACTTTTAAAAAGTTCCTCTAACAGTCAAACAAAGCCGAGAGCGGTGTCTATTACGCGAACAATCCGCTCTGGCCCAGCAATATCGATAGACCGTGTTTAATATGGCATTTCGCAGCAGCATTTATCGAATCGCAATGGTTTTTCATCTTTATGTGATTTTCAACGCCTCTAATTCTCGCGTAAATGATTCGATGTTTCTGCAGTGATTCCCTGTATTTGTTTTTATGACTGTAGAGTTATACAGTTAAGAATCGACGGTTTCCCCAGCTAAAAAATTTGAAAAGGTTTTTGTCTTCATTGTTGTTCGAGTTTTATATTCAATTCTACAATTCTTTTATGTCTAAAAAATTTTAGAGTATTAGTTTTTTATTTACAATTAATTTTGATTAAAATAATGCATCAAATAAATATTCTGTTTATAGTAAGTTTTGAAAAAATGGGTTTTTATTGAATATTTTAGAGAAGTTGATTTAACTTTACCTTTTTATTTTCGTTTTTAGTCAATTAAAATGTTACCGTTTTCTTAAAATATATATTGATTAATTCCAATGTTATAATATTGGAAATATGCAAAAAATTTTATGAAATTCTGTGCTAAAAATAAACAATATTGGTTGAAAAAAATATAAAACTATGATTGCAATTTTTTTTCAATTTTTAATATGAATGCAATCAACTAATAACGCGAAGCATTTTTAATTGAAAAAATAAAATAGCATGAAGAAACATTGCTTTTAAATGAGATAAAAAATGTATTAAATTGTTACTATTATTATTTAAACTTTTATTTTCATGAAAGTTTACAGTAATATTAACAAAATGAATAAGTATTCTAAAAAATGTTGGATGCGATACATTATTGTAATAGTCAATGATACTAAATTTTTCACGTGAAAAATCGATATATTACGATGCTTACTAAATAGGTATAATATCCTTCAGTTACTTCATTGTTACTAAAATTCACTTTTACGCTAACTTTTAGAAGTATGAAATTCTATAGTAACATTTATCATACCATTATCATACCATGTAAAAGGTGCAAGACAGAAACTAAAAGAAAGTTAGTGTTTTTACACAAAAAAATTAACTGATTTTAACGACGTCCTGGATTTATCATACAGTAAAATATTATTGTTACACTATCGAGTTCATCTGTCTTTACAGCAAACCATAAGAATATTCACCCGGAAGTATAAATTAATTTCTATATTTATCACAGCTTGGCTATAGATACTTCGATATATGGCCAGTACTTATATACCTTACACTATCTGCCTATCTGCTCCCCATATGTTTTTTTATTCTTCCCTTTGCGCGGACTGGCAATCGCCTACTTGCTGCATAGGACGTGGAATATAAATGTTAGCTAAAAATAGAATGAGCGAGATGTAGATAGTTTTAGACTCGTGGCGTTACTATATCGCTTATTCCACTATCTGCTATGACATCTTGCTCTCATAAACTGCATATGGAAATAAGTATACTGTCGACAAGTTCTGTCCCATTCTTTTATTTATAATAGTTACGCATTAATAGACCATTTAATATTTAAATGGCAGCTTTACAGAAATTTCGTTTCACAGTGAATTAATTTTAAATGTGATTATTTTTAAATGTTTGAAAAGTAATTGAAACTTGAGTAATGGAAGAGATGTTTTCAATTAATGAACTGCAACCGATAGCTTATTAAATTATGAGTAATGAATCAGTTTACTGACGTAAATTAAAAGAGATTATTATATACCTTACTTTCAACTTAATTTAGAGGAGATAAGATTATGAATTTATTTACATTAATAAGAAGAAAACAGTGACAGAAGACATTTATAAAGAAGAAAATTTTTTTGTAAAGTCTAAAAAAAAAGTATAAACTGAACTTATTCAAGTATTGCATAAATTTTGTCAACCATAAATCATAAACGATCCCAGAGCAGGAAAAAGTTTCTCGAAAGAAATATCTGAAAGCTTCCCATCGACTCCCCCGATAACTGCGGAGCCTTGCTTGTCTGCCTCGGTCCCGAGACACCCAATTCACCCAATATGTACTTTAATTCAGCGTGATTGGGCGCGTTCTCCGATAAAACCGACATCGTCGTTACGCCGATCGCATCATCATTCCTCGATCTCGCTAACGGCGCACCCTTTTTCTTGCAGATCGATGATCCGATCCACGTGATTTCCATCGAGGAGCCGTCGTCTGGCGCCGGCCGCCAAAAGCCCCCGGATTATGAGGCCGTAGCGGACGCGCCGCCGAGTTACGATGATGCCATAAAACTGAACCCGGGCCAGTTGGCGAGGCCCCATCGGAGCAGTATTGGGGCCGCGTCCACGATATCGGCCGAGCACACGATACCCGGTGCCGTTATTAGTGCACCGACGATCCTTACGGTCGATACGCCTATTCCGACGCCGCCGCCTCCTTATGCAAGGTGGGGTTTATTGGTTATTTTCTTTGGAATTGATTTAAGAACACTTTTTAAATCTGCAGTTTCCCCTCATTTGCACTGAACGTTTGAGTGGTGTATGAAATTTCTAAGGTCGAATGTGGTTCTTATTTTCATTTAGCTTTCATTTAAGTTTTGATGACTATGATATTAGAAATTTGCATTTTTGGTGTGATTGGTCCATTTTATTCCTTTTGATACTCATTTCATTTTAAGTTGGTCTGTCTACTACCTGGTAATCCAGATTGGTGCTTTCAAAATTACGATTACAGATGAATTGTTTAAGTTTGAGTGAATTTGAAGTTGTAAATTTATTAGTAATATTTGATGAATTTAGTATTTATTTTTTTAGTTTATTTGGCTATATTCTATAATTTTTCATTTTTCCAAAAACATCTCGATGAGGAAATTATTTTAACGCATTAAAAACGCGAAGTTGCAAAAAGATGGTCGATTCGTTTTAAATTCCTGACTGAAATTCAAGCACGTCGCCTATTCAAGCAAATCAATTGATCTTCCTGAGTCATGATTAAATTTTCCAATTGGATAAAAAGCATCATACCAGATCGAAGACGCCCAACCAGTTCTCGGCTTAACATCGCAAAATAACGTGAAACCGCTTACTTCTTTTTGCAGGTGAAGCCTCGTAATCGAAGCCTCGCGCTTCTAGCGAACAGGACTGAGGACAATTCCTGAGCTGGTTTTTCTTTGTGCAACGGCCGTCTCCATCCAGCTGCGTACTGTGTAAAAATAAATATCCCTAGATGGATTTACCGCGAGCTCTTTCTCTGCGGAATAAACGACGACAAAAAAAAGACGAAAAATCTAAGGTTCAATGCGGACGAGGCGCGCCGTTATCTCAGGTTCATAATATAGCAGACGCAGGTGAAAAAAGGCCCCTAAGAAACGGGAAACAAGTCTCACAAATGGAAGAACGTACGTGCACGTTCGATTAGAAAATGACGCGCTTCCATCTTTCACAAGTTCACATGTACTGACGGCAACGAAATAGTAACGCGTGTTTACATTTACGTTCGGCGAGTGACGATAATAAAAGAGACACAAAAGATGCGCATACTCTGAAAATAGAATTCATTTAATTCAAATAAATATGCATTCGTTAGTCTGGGAATTGTTATTCGCTTCAGCCTAGTAGTAAAAATTTAACTCTGAAAGTGATCAAATTAGGATCGAGCTGGTATATTTTAGAGTATTGCAATTAATTTCGATTTATACGTACCTAATACAACAGCTTTATCTCATTTAAGAAGAATTAACTTTCAAGACTGATGCATATTTGATTAAACAGCCGAATATGTATTTAGGAGTATTGGAATAAGTATTTATTTGAATTAAATATAGTGATTTTTCAATATGTACACTAAAAAATTAACATTAACAGGAAGAGAGAATGTGTGTGTATACGGAGTATAGTGTTCGTCTCTAGTCAAAGAACCGCTAACAAAAAAGCGGCCTGTCGCGCAGTCGACACATTGATTTCACTACTTTCACGAGATTTATACATATCCTGCGAGAGAACCAAGAGAAAAAGAGAAGCCTTTTTAAAAAAATATGCACCGAAGAATATCCATCGACTGCGCAGTTAATTAGCCTTCGGCAACCGAAAAAAGATGCCTCGCTCCTCTTTCTCTCGACCTCATCTCTTGCGTGGTTCTTTGTTCAAATCTTTTTATATAGAAGCGTTCAACTCCTTTTCTTCGAGTCCTTGACTGCAAGTATTTTCGGGGGTGCGATATTGACGAAGGACGTAAGTACGAGAATGCAACGAAGCACTGTGCATGATTAATGCCGCTGGCTGGAGGATATTTATAAATAATGATGATATTCGTCAGTAAAAATGGTTGGTCTTTGTTTTTCTTTTTTTTTTGCTGGGACGTGATGATCTCGATTGATATGGAAGATGCGTAAGATGCGTTCATGGACGATTGAGAGATCGACGACGATTATGGCAATTTTGAGAACCGACGATTCGAGAGGTACACCCACAAACACACACTAATACACACACGTCCATTTTATTGTGATATATATTTATAATGTTAAAGCATAAGTTGCGTAAGTTAAACGACGTTTTGCAAGATCGTATCTGTAAGACTCTTTTTTTAATGATGAGAGATATAAATATACTGAAAGAAAAAGTTATGAGACCGTCTTTTTGTTTTCTTCTCCTTCAGTTTTAAGTGATAGTATTGTTAATATATTGTTCCGTTTGTTATTCTTCGAAGGCAAAGTCATCTTCATCTATGTATGTCAATAAAAGTTGTCCTTTGGAATTGTTATTTAGTTGCTGAATAAGAAAGGAAAATGTTGTAATACTTAATAATTTTAAAGGCACACGAGGATAATATTTTTATGGTGAAATAACATTCAGAAACTGTTACAATTTGCCAAGAAGAAAAATTTTCAAAAAAAAAAAATGTTCTCAATAAAACTTTTTATACCTTACAAAACCTGTTTTATATTGAATTATACCTGCTTATAAAGCTAAAACAATAAATTTCTGTTTTTCTTTTTTATCATCATCTTGTTTTTGTCATTTTGTTTTTTAAAAAGCACACAATTTCGTGTTATCACCAGATAGAAAATATTTCAGATATACGTGAACCAAAGATGTTATTTAAAAATTATATAGTTTTGTTTGAAAACAACTTAAAATTCGTTTTTGTTGAGATTAAAAATGTGGACGATGAAAGGTTTTAAAATTATTTGAGATGACCGAACATTTCATCGATAAATACGCTTTATTCAATCAGAGTAACATTTATACTTATGACTTAAAGCATATCGCTGAACTTATGTCTCGTAGAACTTTATCAACCGCAACAATAGTGATAATAATTATAATAATGTTAATGATAATAAATAACGAAAAGGTAACGACATATTGACAGGTAATGATAATAATCATCGTTACAAATTCAGCAACAGTTGGCCATAGTCGCGCACCGAGTACACACTGATAATACTTTTTTATTCCGACGAATGATAACAAGCAGGCATTTACTTTTATCGTCTTCGTTCATACCCGATTACTTCTCTCCTTCCTTTATTCGTCGTCGCAACTCTTCTCCCTAATTTCCCCAAGAAGCGGCGGCCAACAACGGATTAACGTACGCGGATGTAAGCTTGTTTTTACAACGCATCACATAATGATAAAAACGACAAGGAATTAAAACAACGAAAATTCGCATGTTCACGTAATAATGTTTTTATTTTTGTTGACATTTTCCATCCTGACTTCGAGTTTAATCGTAATTGTCGTCTTGACTAGTCGCTATTTGCTAAATTTTTATCGTTTATTCTCACTACACGGTGCTGGTTAAAGTATATTTCCACGATAACGCCTTTTTTTCCTCAATCGCTTCTCAGCGTCTTTCACTCTTTTGCTCATAATTTTCACTTCGCTCTCTCTCTCTCTCTCTCTCTCTCTCTCTCTCTCTCTCTCTGCGTGTCACACACCACTCGTGTAAATAATTGATCTTTCATTCCGCTACCTCTTTTTATGTACATTAATATCACGTTCTAATTGTATATAGCAGTGGTAAAAATCGTAATTCTCCATTTTACTCCTTATTTAATTTGCCTATCAACGCGACATGATATCTCTTGTTTACTCCTTATCGTAAAAGTAGAATTTTTTCTTCGGAATTCATCGTATTTCGTCTTTCTCGCGCTTATCCCGTTTTCAAAATTTTAACGTCTCGCGCCCCCTTCATCCTTTCTAAAACGCAAATTCATTCATTTCTCCTATCGTCCATTCTCTTCTTCAATGTTTCTCATCTCCTTTGCCAGCCTGCCAAGCTTCGCAGCAAAGAGGTAAGCGTGTGCGCATACTGTACACAAGCGACAATTAACGCGCCAAGGACGCGATACGCTCATAAAAATCGATGAATATCAGTGCGGATTAAATGCATGCGACACGTGCTCGGTGTTGGCTAGCGCCGCGACTCGATCACCGCGGAAGTACCTTCAGGAATGAATTGTAAAGAGAAAATGAAAATTAATCTATTCCAGCCTCATTTTTATGTCGCTTTGCTTTAAGCATACGGTACTCATATCTCGTGTCCTCGATTTTTTGCATGATGTCGATATGATCGCGAACTATATGAGCGATATTAAATTTATTAAATTACATTCAATGGAGTGTCATTAGTAATTGAAAAATTTAAGATGATAGTAATTACTTTCTAAGCAAGCAGATAGAAGCATTGAAGAGAGTCTCATAGCAAATAATCTAAATCATTTTTACAAAAGTCAATGAATTAAATGGCAAAGTAATAGATTTTAAAACCATATAATATGAACATTAAGTCATATTTCTTGTTAATGACTAGTTGTCGCAATATTGTGTTATTTATAGCACGGTCATAGAATAATTGATCTTAAGATGGAAATTTTTTCTTCAAAGAGAGGAACACGCATTGTTAATTCTTTGCTTATTTTATGACGAATTCACATATTCAGTTCATTCAACAACGATACAGTGGCAAGCTTTTGCTGCTTTTTTTCGTAAAAACATCTATAGTTAAGTCACAGTGTAAGATGAAGAAAATATTCAAGAAATATGAACGATTATTGTTGGAACTTATTTTGAAAGATTTTATCTAAGGTATTTCACACATAGAAATATTTAGCACGTTGAGTTCAAATAATTTGTTTGACACTTATTTAACTATACTTTTTTAAGATCTGCAAGTCTTATACATAATTTATTTTTATTACTATTTATGTACGATTTAAAATACCTTAGATAAAAAAGTAACAAAGCCGTAAACGTACATCGATAAACTTGGTTCATCGCAATATATGTAGAAAATTGTAGATATTATTTATAATAACAATAGAAATTAATAGTAGAAAAGAAAGAAAGGATTTAAAGTTAACAATAAATTATCGACTAGTGCAAATCACCAACTGGCCATACCTCGATAATGAACAAATTGTCGCAGTATTCAGTTAAAAACGGTACGCAAATAACTGATAAACGCTATCATAATAAATTTCAATATTTAAAGTTTAATAAATTCTAAATATCACTGTACTTGGGTATATCAGCCCTATTCGCGAAAAAATTGAGTGCAATGCAATTGACGTACTTTTTTTCTATTATTGCACTTATAATCGTATTACTTTTACTCACTAGGAGACTGTACGGGTTCCGGATGAAGGATTTTTTTTCATATTTTGAACACGGTTTTCTTGTGACAAAATATGAAGAAAGCCAAAATATTAGGATTTAACGCTCAAAATTTTCGATACAGGTAAATAAAGTTATTTTTCTCTAAAGCTTCGTGTATTTCGTTATTTGTTGATAACTCAGCTCGTATTAATTTTAGTGCCTCAAAAGTTATGTATAATTAAATATGAGTACGTGATAAGGCGTACTACCTTTGTTATATTCGTTTTTATATAGTTTTTGATACTCTAATTTAATTATCGCACAAATTATCGGTCTTTTCCTGTACTTTTGTTTGCTTTTTTGGTGGAATTTCAAGGTTCAATAGGAGGTGAATTATCGTCAAATAACGAAGTACGAAGTTTTAGAGAAAAATAATTTTATTTACCTCCTGCGTCGAACATTTTGAGCGTTAGACACTAATATTTTGGCTTTCTTCATATTTTATCATAAGAAAACCGTGTTCAAAGTTTGAACAAAATCCGTGATCCGGAACCCGTGTACTCTCCCAGTCAGTGAAATATCAAAGTAATAAATAAGTTTACATGTTATACAGATTCGAAAAACAACAAAAGTAAAAATTGCTGAATAATAAAATCTTATAAGGCACATAACAAAATTACAAATATAAAAATTATATAAACGCAAATATTTAAAGTATATTTATAATTAATTTAATTAAAACAGTTGTAAGTAAATCTTAAAAAAATCTTAAAAGCATCACTGATTTTGTATTGATTTTATTTTGGATTGCACTTTTCCTTTCCGTTTTTAGTAGCTCGTGTTAGACACTACACACTTCCCTGCTAATCGAAAATTTTGTTTACTCAGTCATTAACCAGCTGAATTGTTAATATGACGTAATAAGCGCGATTCACGATGCAACGCCTCTCTTACCAACAAATTTAAGTCTTTTCTCCATCGATTTCCTAAAAGCAAACATCCTCCTTTCTCTTCATCTTCGAAGAAAAACGAAGAAAGCTTTCAATTTATACGTAATATTGACCAAATCAAATGGAATCTTACCTAATTGAGATTTTGTACGAAACCGATGGCAAGAACCACAAATTGCGGCTGCGATTGCAGAGAGAAGCTCGCATTCCTTCTTCCCTTATAAGTATAGTTATGTACAAATTATAAACACCATTTTGTTTCCTTAACGCAGTTCGGTTTCACCCCTGTTCGGTAGAGTTTCTCGTAAGTAACCGTCGCATGTAAAGTCGACATTACAGTACACGATATTACGAACTCCCTCGAAATACCATGATAGATTAACAATAAACAGACGCGCAGTAGTAGCTCACTCACTCTCTTTCTCTCGTTTTTATCGATGTTACAATGGTTAATACGGTGATACCCAATAATAGTATTAATTAAAGCTCGTCGCGTCATCCTTCTTGCGAATTTCGCGCGCCAGCCGTGACAGATAAACAGCGGTAATGTGAACGAGGTGAACGATAATAGTCATAGTTACACGATATTTAAATTCTAAGCGCAAGTAAAGGTCGATATACAGCTAAGCTAAATTTTTTACATGCCTTATCGCATAACCGTATAACGTTTTTCCACCTCTTCTTCTCCAGCTCCACTTTCTCGCATCTCTTACTTCTGGATGTCTTTATTAAATCCTGTTTTTCGAGTAATATAAACGACTTACAGTTACTTGGCTTACGATTACGTTTTATTTACAAGTATACTTCGTAAAACCGCCTTTGCTTATCTGCGTGACACTATGTGCTTGTTCTTTATGTACAAAAAAGAGCCTCCAGGTCGCGCACTGGCATAATCCCTCCCCCATTGTCTTCGACAAGTCTCAAAATTGGAGCACGGACAGTCCCTTTTCTCTCAATCGAGTATCTCTGATCAGAAGCGGAGCGCGATTTTGTTTTTTTTTTTTTTTACATCTATACACTCACGCTTGGGCCGACTTGAGTCCACAATTTGCGTCTATTGGCAATTGCAAGCACGCGAACTTGTTCCTTTCTTTTATTTCGGTCGCGTGTGCGATCGCGCTTTCAAGAGATCGTTCAATGGATATTCTCATGTAAAAATAAAAACGAGCTAATAGTTTCGGGCTGAGCACGTGTGCATATAATGACGTAATCTCTCGAGCGACATCTGCCAACGTTTCACTCTGGCCAGTCGACGCACGATGCCTTGAGCTCTATCTACTTATCTGATTACTCTGTCTGATGAGAGGTGAATACTCGCGCCACTGTTTCACGTTCTAAGTGGATATCGCATTTCCCGAGTGTGCAAAGAAATAATCTCGGAAACGATACGCGAGGACGTAAAGTGTCATTCAGTGTGAGCTCTTGTTTTACTATTACGTGGATGATCGGCGTGTACGATTTTATCTAAAAATCAGTGAAAACGTTTTGTACTTTTTGTAATCACGTAAAGATAGTATAGATTAGCGTATACTTTTCATTTCGAAACCGAGTTTAAAAGATGTAGAAAAATCAAAAACGATTAGAAAAGTTTTTCTCAAAAAATTTGATTCCTGCTCCTTAAAAAAAACGAAACAAGTACAAAGCGCTTACAAAAACCAATCAACGATCTCTCTCGCTCAGTAATGCTTTCGAGTGACGGGTGCGACGCCCGCGAGTTCCTGATACTACGCATAATCGTTCCTGCGATACAGGCCCTGATGCGGATGGTCTCAGATGGGTGTCGGCAGGACGGTGAAGTCTTGAAGCGCGGTCTTGACGGTCTCGTAAATTGGCCGTTGACTGTCGTCGGCGCAATAACCATCGGCTGTGCACAAGGTCTGCAGCTTCGTCAGGTAGCTGTCGAAATTCTCGTGGCCCATTTTATCCGTGGCTACGACGCCTCCCGGGCCCGAGGCATTCGGTATCCGCACGTGCTCCAGTAGGGTGATCATGTTGTCACGCAGCGACTGGTAGTACTCGTTCAGGTTGTTGTTGCGCTGAGATATTGAGGAGTTGTCCTGTAAAGAGGAAGCAGTCTTTGTTAGAACTTTTTCTAGGTTTTTTATTTTTATTATTCATTGGTTAAAAATGAGCAATGCATTTTTGTGGAAGCTGTGTTCGTAATCAAAAAGTCAATCAGCCGTTATCTGTTAACTGAAAAACACACGACAGTGTCTGATTTCGTTATCTTATGAAGCTGGTACTTCTTATAAGCGATAAATCAAAAAGTTTACTTATACATTTGTAAATATAATTTTCAAAGTATAAGCAGTTATGTCTATTTTTATTTATATTTTTATTGATAATTAAAATAATAAATACCCGTTTTTTCTTTCAAATAGAAAAAAAATGATACTGTTCATTGAAGCATATAAGTACACAAGAAAATGTAAAACTTATAAAAAGTCAAGTTATTTACAAATCTAATGGCACTGTTGATTTTTTAAACATTAAATAATTTTTAATACATATATAAACTTATTTTTGCAATTAAACTTATGCAATAAAATAATATTAATTTTGCCAATAATATTTCATATAAATTTCTCTGTACAATTCGAAATAAGTAACAATACGATGAATCTTTTAGTCATATAAAGAAAAATGAAACAAGCATTTTCCTGTAAAATCATTTAGCAGAAATCTTTAAGATCAGTTTAAGGTAAGAATACAAATCCAAGCAAAGAAGAAGTGGCAGGCATAAAAAGACAAACCAAACAAAAAGCTCAAGTCAGATAAATCATTCATGTAAATGTGTTGAGAAATAAAGAGCAACAGAGTGATAACTTATCGAAAAGTAAAAAATCCTCCTACACCTTTCGGAGAAGGCGGAAGTTACATTGTCTGGCACGGTGGCATGGTCATTCACGCTCTTTGCATCAGTCAGTAAGTACGTAAAACAGAGATAAACAGCGAGAGAGAAAAAGAGAAGGCGAGATACGAGTTATCGCGCAATCAGCTCTGCGAGACAAAGACAGGCGCATCGCGCGTCTATATATCGGTCGACAAATTTCCTATATCGGATCAGTTTGCTTTGCTCCCACACCGACGACAGGTTCCGTACCGACCGAGCAAATCCGTATCGGCCGCGCAACTCACCTTGTCCCCTTGCTTCAGTTGGTTCTCCATGGCGGTGATGTCGGAGCGCAGACGCAGTACCTGGGACTCGACGCGCGCGTTCTCGCGCTGCAGCTCAGTGATTTCGGCCTCCAGTGTGTACAGGTCCTCGCCCTGGTTTCCACCGTTGACTGCGCCGCCGCCGGCTCCGTTCGGGCCTGGGGTGATGCTTGCCAAGGAGGATCCTATGCCCGGGACCACTACCGGGCCTGAACTGACTGGGCCGCCCGGAGGCCCACCAGCGTTTGAATCTACTCCTGAACGATAGTGGACATGGTCATGACGAGCCTCGGTCACGGGAATTTTGTTGGATTTTTTTGCCAAGGAAGAGGCCGTATTCGTTTAAGCATAGTTTTCTTTGCGAGAGTTTATCAAATTATCGATGCGAGCAAAACGTAAATTACATTTTTTTCTCAATTGTATGTAATCAATTGCAAAAGTGATTCAGTGTTAATGATCACAATTTAATTGCCTAATGACAAGTGGTTAAAGCAGTCGTTTAAACGTTTGAGTGGAGTCATGTGATTCGGCCGTGATTCGATAAACATCGCAAGGCAAAACTGTACCCTCGACCCATGAATTCTCGTTCGCTCCCTTTTTATGGGTTGTCATTATCTGCTCGTTATCACACGCCTGTATTATTCATGACAATTCGAGTGTCGTACCTTCGTGCTAAAGCATTTTCATCAGAAAACCACGCATCGTGAGCACGCGCGCCATAAACACCGCTTCTTGTGCTAATCGGCAAGTGTCGTAATTGGCGGGTGTTAGAGGCTCCGATAAGAAAATAATTGTCGACCTTTAATTTCACTTTATAATCCTTCGCCGCTTAACGCGCTTACGTTGATTTATGTTGCCGCGGCGTCTTTCGCGTACAGGTGCAACCTGTGGAGCTGTCGATGCTTTTTTCGAGCGAGAATACGGTGTGAAAGACGCCGCAAGGCAGGCTTTGTATGCTCGACAAGTCAATTGTCAAGGGGAAAAGAAGGGAAAACAGCGTGAAGTGCCATCATACCAGACAGTCCAAGAATGAAGGGTGACACCGAGTGTTGGCTTCTGTTTGTCCACGTTTAAGTGTGCGATAGTGTACACAATTGGAAATAATTCGTTCCTGCAAACTATAAGCTTGTTCTTTTAATCAGTACTTGTTTATTTTTCTCATTTTCGTCCTCTAATTTTTCTGAAATAAAATCATCAATTAAATTAAGAACTTACTCCAACTGTGTACGATTGACTATAATAAAAGAAACGAAAACAAACGTGAGTAAAGCCAAGTGTAGTTAAAAAGTGGTGTCACCCGCGCCAACACTCGAGCATTGCTTCATCGAAGAGATAAGTTTGTGTAAGGATTCTGTATGTAACACCGAAAAAAGAAACACATAGAAAGAAGTGGCGAGTACGTCAGTCCCTTACCTTCAAAAGTAAATGTTCTCCTCAAAGCTCAATTGCAGGAAAGGAGCTGATTGTGATCCCAGAATAAATCAGAATAGATTATTTTTCATCGTATTGGCGTTGATCTGCTTTACAGTTTTATAATTTTTGTTCATTCTTATTTAGATGTCGAAAAAGAGTTAGTTGTACTTGTAGGAATTGTCAGAAAAGATGGGAAATCAATTAGGATTAAATCTTTCTAATAATTCATGATTTTTTAAGTTACTTTTCAGCTAAATCAATACCCTTCATGACTCTGACAAGATCTAAGCTCTATCGTTGTCAATTTATTATACAAGTACATTTATTAAAAATTGAAATGGCTTAAAAAAGACATTGTGAAAGAGCCTTGGGTGCATGCAAGTAAACTGTAGGTGATAAATATACTTTGGATTAGAAATTAAATGTGGTTGGAGTAGATAATACAATCACCAAAATTTACTGGTGGCAAACTGTTGCTTTATAATTATTTGAAGTATCGTCAATGTGAACAAAGAAAAACAAAGTCTTAATTTAGTACTACGGATTTTGATACAATCTGATAAACTATTTTTTACGTGTCCATGCAAGCATCGTTGTACCAGATTTAAAAAACTCAAATTTAGTGTTGTAATTTTGAACAGAGTCACGTCGGGTGTAAAAAATGAATGTGCCTGAATCATTACAAAAATTGTGAAGATCTAATATTTACACAAATATGCGGAAGTAAATAAAGGATTGTAGATTTTTTAAATAACACAAAATGGATAAGGATCAGAATGGATAAAACCTCATTGGTATGACAGCACATCATTGCGTGAGAGTTAAGAGCAGAGCGTGGCAGAGTACAAAGTCAAATAAGAGGTCAACTATGTGAACAAATTTTTAAATTTCTATTCGACATTTTATCTGTCCAATATCGAATTTTCAAGCCTTTCACAAACAAAAAACAGAATTAGCCCGGCACAGCACGGGCTGACGAAAAAGGGAGAAACGGAATCCTGAATTGATTGCTTTACGTAAATGAATAATCGGTCTCTTCTAACTCACTTCAGCCACCGACTTTATTCTTCAAAGTTATTTTTACATCTGTAATTTCATTTTGGAAAAATACGAATCAAGTCGTTGGCACGGAAAATGTGACGTAAAGCAATTTATTGAAAGTATCAACAATCACTAATTTAGTAATAGAAAACGCGCGATACTATTGTACATTTTTGGAGCGAAAACTAATTTAAAATCATTTATGCAACGGCGTTACGTTATAAAATTTAGAAATGAGCCAATACTTATTAACAAATTTAACAATCAGTATTTCTAAGTTTAAAGTAGTAATGAATATTGCACAGCTACTGTGCGGTAATAAAAAATTCCGCAAGCGTACGCCTTGAAAGCATAAACCTCCAGCATTTTCAGGCAAATTCAAAGATCAAAGTCTAAAGTCCACGTCTTACGAATACACAATCTGAAAAATGTCAAAATCCAACGTCACATTTTCCCCCAAAGATCAGTGTGACAAGAAGACTCGTGAGTAACGAAAAAACCGTGGAGAAGAAAAAGCAGGGATCTCACCTGTGATGCCCTTGCTGTACATGGAGGACATGTCCTCGAACTTGGGCTTCTTGACCGCGTGGCCCGCGATCGGGCAGCCCGAGAGTGATCTGTGCGTGGAGAAGGAGCCGTTGATGTGCCCGATGCCGTCGCAGCCCGGCGTCGGACAATTGACGCCCTCGAATTTCATGGCGGTGGCTGCGGCGACCACGGCTTTGTGCTGCTCGACCGTGCCGCCCGACTCGAGGACCCGCATCTTGTTGCGATTCGCAATGGGACAGCCCGACGCACTGTAATCATCGTTTTCTGGCTTTACTGTCTCTCCTCGCAAGAGGACGTTTCGTTCAATTGATTCGCGCGTGCGATGGGAGGAGATTTTATGAATTTCAATGTCTCCTATCGGGAATCGACGCTGTCGATTGAGGCTAATTGAATTCTAGTTGAAATTCATTCATTCTTTTCATTTTGAATTAAAGCGAGCTTAAACGAACTATTCTACATTTTAAATGTATAGAATCTTATGCGTTGTTAGTATGATTGAAAAGTAAATTTTATGTTACACTACTTTAAAAAGCATAAGTAAAAGAAAAAGTAAAGGTCTGTAAAATAAAATCCTGCAAACAGAACGAAAAGAAGCAAAGAATTAATTAAGAATCCTTGGCGAAATGTTTACCTGCGATGCGACAAGAATTTCCCAGTGGCGTGTCCAGATCCATCGCATCCTGGGATGGGACATCTGTGGCGTCATCGCGGCGTGGCGATCGCATCCACATAGCAGCAGCAGCAGCAGTAGTAGTAGGAGGAGCCAAGCAGTAGCAGAGAAAGACAAAGAGGGCAGAGACGAAGGAGAGCGCGCGTGAGCGTGAAACGAGCGGAAACCGCCAGATATTAGTCAGCGTCTTCGCTTTAAACTTGGAAAAGGGATATACGCACATTCTCCCCCCCCTTTGCAGCGCAAGCTGCCTCTACGCACACCCGTATGGCACACGCGTTCGCGCAGCGCGAGCTTTCGAAGAGCAATCGAGGGCGTTCATGCCGGTAATAGGTGTCGAAAGCGCAACAGACGACGACTTGATTCGAGTCTTTATGTTGATTTCAATCAATTCCTCAAGAGATGTCGTAGCAATTAAGTTTAAGTAAACTTAAAGTTCTAACCAGCAGGAACGGACTTGTTAGTCAGACAATATTTTTATTCCCTCTCGTTAATAAACTTCGCCGAATGAAAGAAGTAAACTCGATAAAGGTTGAAGAGAACGTTTAAAAACTAGTATCTTTAATAGCCGGTAAGCTCCACAAAAGCACCTTAGCACCAGGGCGAACGGTACCGGAGAAGTAGCGGCCGGTCGGAGCCCAGTCGTAACTCGAAAGTTCGCGGGCGCCTGGGCTGCGCCGCAGTTACAAACGAGCGGCAACGAGAGCGATAAAAGGAATCGGCATTGTGTGCTGCAGTAAGCCATAACCCTTTGCGCGCCATTACGCCGGCCCTTTTATAACCGGTCGTAAGTGCTCGGCCCTCGGCTCGCTCGGGATGATAAATTTTATCTGCGATACTGACCTGAGGGGCTCGGAGTCCTGTCCGTCTCTTGGCTTGCTCTTCGGCTTGTTGGCCCGCGGGCAGCCCGACAGGCTCCGGTGGGAGGAGTAATTTCCCGTGACGTGGCCCGAGCCGTCGCAGCCCGGCGTTGGACACTTGAGCTCCTGCGAGTGCGCCTGAATCTGGGAGCGATCGGCTCGCGGGCACCCGGAAAGACTGTAAAACAAAGCGCGCCCGAATACAGGCGAACGATTAGTCTGGCGGTGGGGAAGCTTACGTGGCGCCATGACAAATCTACGCTGCACTTCCATAATGACTCGCGAATTTCATCTTGCGAAAGAGCGCATTCGGTTTTCAGATGGAGGGATGAAAATTTTGCTGAGCAGCGCACATGTCTCATGACGTTGAGCGAACGCACACCTCATAAACGTCCAGAAATGGCATCAGTAAATACATCGCATGCATCATACGCGACGTTGCCAGAGGACGTCATGATTCTGGGCGTGTAGGTCAACTTATATTAGCGGAAGGTTCCTAATTTTAAAAAGTCGTTTCGGAAATAACCCATGTCTATAAATAAGTACGATCGTTTCGGCTTAATGATTACAAGCAAGGACTGATTACAAATTCCCACGTCATCGGCATAGCTGGCGTGTTAATCGATGATTTCTCAAAAAATCACGCGTCCGAGATGAATGCATACACAAGAAATGTAAATATATGTACATGCAAATGGCAACGCCGTGTTCCATTCGGATCACTCATGAGGTGTCGCTCGTAAGATTGAATGCTTTATATAGGTAAGCTAACAGTTTTTTTTTACGAAGAAGAGAAGAACTTCAATCTTAATCTAAGAACACTGAAGGGAGAGCGGGGAACACACTCATACCTGACCCCAGTGAAACTCGCCGATTGCCAATTGTTTATCTTTTTCCAATCATAAAATGTAAGTCATATCAATGTTGTTTACTTTTAATAGTTAAGGAATTGTATGAGAGTACATTGTTGTGATTGAAATGAAAATTTTGAACGCAAGAAAAGTAGGATTTTGCAATGACATGGTCATTGAATTAGTTCGCTACAAAACTGCCCACTCGAGGCTGGCGTAATGATACATAAGCAATGCCTAGTTGGGACATTGCTTTGCTTTAATGAGGCGCACAATGTTTACTATTTTGGATTTTGATATCCCTTTTCGTAGGGGTCGGGTCTACAATTGGAAGAGGTGTCATTCAACACGGAAACTCATCTACACATCTGATGCAATCAATTGCAATTCATAATAAATACGTAACTGAATAAATAATAATATTTAGATAATACATAAAACGAAAGATTAATGAGAAAATTGTTATTCGTGTGTAGAAATTGTTGTCTTTCTGTCGATACATGTAAGTTGTTGTAAATGCAAATCAGAGTAGACCAACAAAAAATTTAAAGTAACCGCGCATTAATTACATGATGGGCTAAGTGTTGGATCGAGCGTGCTTGTTATGAAAGACAGAGTATAATGTAGAAAAACCAAAGAGAAACAGACAGAAAAAAAGAACTAAAGAAACGGTGAATGGCTCGAAAGTGAATTTAGCAGCCTTGCCTTCTGTGGGTAGCGTAGTTTCCCGAGACATGACCCATGCCATCGCAGGAGGACGTGGGACACTGTATCAGCTCCTTGCCGTCGCGACCGCGAGGGGTAGGCCGAGGAGGCGGGGCCCCCGCGAAATTCAATGATTGTCTTCTCATATTCATACTGCATCGAACACACATCATCAATCAGCGGATGGCGAGGCACAGGCAGAGCTTTGGCGCGAGCTTATACGGTGATTTATTGCGGGTCGCGCGACCGGCCAGCTTATCTTTGCCCCTCGCTCGTGTCAATATGTTTATTTTGCTTTTGAATCTTGATCGGTCAAGTCATATTGTTACCGAAAAATGAGCAGTATCGAGGATTTTCAAAAAGCTTTATTGCCGATTGCAATAATTTATTATTACTGACAAAATAACTTTATTTCATTAGCCTATCCTTGTAATTTAGTTTAATCTATAAAATTTATAAAATCAAAATACTGGTTGCTTTTTGTAAAATGGAAAATAACAAGCTCTCTTTACAATCTCTTTCGTCGAGCTTAATTATTTTAAAAATAATTCCACATCTCGTCCCACGATAACTTTTTTGATAGCGTTATTCCATGAAATTATTTTTAATAAATACCTGTTTAGCCGCATTAAAATACCCGAGATCTCGCGTGCGCATATTAAAAAAAGCTGAAAAAGTTCATCAGCTTTGAAGTGTCCGGTAAAAGCTCCCCTCCCCCGCTTTAAAAATATGAAAGGCGATTCAATCACCCTCAAGTACCTCGAAAAGTCCCAGACCATCCCGCGAAGCCAAACGCACGCATACATCTACGTTTCTCGGGCATCGCGCAGCTCAAAGTTTCATTGCATTTCCTAATTTAACGGAATATATGAAAAAGCGGCGGGAAGTGCACTCGAGCAAAGAGTAGCTGAAGGCATCTATATACGCTCGCCGGAGCCAAAAGGAAGAGACGTCTGGGTTCTTGCTTCCTCGGTAGGATATATACCGCGGCGGCGGGCTATGAGAAAGCCTCGATGGCCCTTGAGTGGCCGCGATATTGCTCGAGCTCCGGGACTTGAGTGCAATCACGCGCTGCGTACCAAAGCGAGTCGCTTTCTCTCTCGTCTAACTGTTTTCGGTGGGGGCGGAGCGCGGAGGAAGAGATGAAGGAGTGCCGCATACGAGCCGCCGGTCAAGAAGGTGCTTGGAAGCCGAAGAGCACGTGGTGGACCTATGTTTTTTCCCCGTTTTACGCGGCAATCGATTCTGCGAGGATATTGCCTGAGTATGTGTTGTTCGTCTCTCCTGTCGTTTACTTTGCTCTCTGCCATTTTTGCTTATGAAGAAAAGTCTGATTGCAGAGCTATGCGCAATGAGAGTCGCGTGTTAGACGAGAGTTTCAAGATTGTGTATGACTTTCGTACAGTGTTGTTTCACTTTTCTGGTCTTCTTTTTTGCGACTACTGAAGTTTCGTTTTAGTACGATATTTTAAAAAAAGTCTCTTTTTATTTGACAGAATCAATGAAGATTTTAGTTCATCTGAGCGCATCTTTTAATATTAATTACTGTTTCACATTCGTCTCCTTTATTGTAAGAAAACATTTCCGATAATCTATAATCAGAGCCTTAATTTCATACACCCGCTTCTAATCTCAGATAAATAGCAGTAATTACATTGATTTACACTTAATTGCAGCGGAAAACGTATCGCCGTATTTTGAAGCCCGATCTCGCAACTAACGCGGAAAAGAAAGAGTCCGGGCCGATATAAAAGTTTTGCCTTGGCAGGCGACCGTAATACGTTTAGATCGAATGAGAAACCGATATATCCAGAGCACTTGCTATATCTGTAGGCGTCGTAATATTGGCCGGGGTCATTAATAACGCTGAAGTATCGCTATCGACTCTCTGGGCCGGAGTCTCGGTTCCCACGTTCTCGGAGAGCTGAGGTTATGGCTTTTAGGAAGGGGACGAAAGAAGAAGAGCTTGAGGCGAGGAGACGAGCTTCTCGTGCATCCCGCAATCAATTCGTCGATAAAGCGAGAGCTACGCGGGCTATGTTTTATCCGAGCAGCTTGATCTGGAGGAGTAGATATAAAGCTCGCGTCTAATGAGGCAGAAGAGGGCCGCGGTTTCGTCCGACCACAGACGAATATTACTACTTGGATCATAGTCTTAAGTTGAAAGATGTTAGCGAAATTATTAAACTATTGAATAATTATCAATACGAAAATTCCGAATTGAATAATTTCATGGTTAACTACCTACTTTAAAAAAGTGACGGATAGTATTAATTCCAAACGTAGACTCGAATATTCTAACCGAATATGCGCGCGTTCGCCGTTACACCCCCGCATTGCGTGAAAACGTTTTGACTGGACTCGCCCCTCTCACCCCTCTCCCCCTGAAATTGGCTAAAATCAGAGGTAGCGGCGACGTCGACTGAATGCTCGACAAATTTGACACGCGGACCGTCGAATCCCGATGAGAAAGGGTTGCTCATACACTTCATCCCTCGCAAAAGAAGAAGCGAGGGAGAAGGAGTTTCGGCTTGCAACGACGAGGTGTTCCGGGTCCTAACCCCGTCGGGACGCTGCTCTTCCCTCTCTTTCCCATAATCCAGTGCGGTGGCAACTGATTATACCCCACCCCGATCACCGGGCTCGACCTTATCCACCCTTCCCTTGCGCAAAAGAGAGAGAGAGAGAGACGCAGAACCCCTTCGAGCTCGGTGCCTCTCTCTCTCTCTCTCTCCTTCTTTCGGCGTGGCGCCGAGCTTTACGTCAATTAGAATAAGGTTGGCACTTTCGCCTACGAAGAGTAATTACTTTAATTAACAAAATGGAGGTAGGTATGCGCGAGTAGGAAGGAAGGAGGGAACGCCAGCTTAGCTTAGCCGAGGAGGAGGCGCTCGAGTCGATTGCTCGCGAGAACCGCGAGAATCGCGACGATGGAATTGCCTCGTTCGCGTATATATATATATACGCGACGCCCGCCACCGTCGAGGCGATGCTGTATTATATGGCTCTGGGCGGTGTTGCGTTCCGCGGGAGAGAAGCCTCCGCGAGACTTCCGCAGGGCTGCCGCGCCTGTGCGCGAGGGTGTTTGCCAGAGAGAAACGGACGTGCTTAAGTGTTTGTATAGAGCAAGTGGGAAGTTTCGTCGGAGTACCCCAGCTTTTTAACAAATTATATATCAAAGTCGCGCCTCGCATTTTCATTGCTGTGCTTTTTTACTTAAAAGGTGTGTCGAGTTTCTCTTTTTCCCGCGCACTTCTCGGTGTTTTATATATTTTCGTTCATTTGTAAAATATATATTACATTTGAAATGTAATTATTCAGATTAGTGTTCGGTCCTATAAAGTAAATAAAAATAGCTCGTAGTCACATTATCTAGGTTCGAACCACCTCCCCGTTTACCGTTGTTAAATCCGCCACTCGCGAGAAAAACTCTGCCACCTAAGGAAATCCACCACGACGGGCAACAAAAGAATCAGATCGCAGGGCAATTATACTTGCGAAATGACCGCTTTCGTGCGACACGCACCGCTTCCCAAAGATCCGCGGCGATACAGTTTACAGCCAGTGGGAAAAGCTTACCTTTCGTCCTTCCCCGTAGGTTTGTCAAGGGGTCCGATTGTGTGCTGCGGCGGCGGCATACTGTAGCAGGGCGCGGGCGAGTAACCCGCCGGTATCTGGTAGCCGGAAGTCACGGGACCGCCGGGGTAGCTAGTACCGCATTGGTAACCCGCCGTCGGGTACGGCGTGTACGTATTGCCGGGATAGTCTGCTTGTACCCCTGCCATGCCGTAGCCGGGATGGGGACTCATTGGGCCGTAACCTACAAGTATAATGAAAAATCTTAATAAATGGAGAGTTGGACCTGCACGCGCATTTAATTGCTCTTGATATTCGATGATTGCTTATTTAAACTAAAGGTTTCTTTTGATATTTGGACGATGTCTTTTGATTGATTATTATTTTTTAAAGTAAACTGTATCCTTGAACGAGCCCTTCAAAAAAGATTAAAACGGTAAAAAATGAACATTTCTCGCACAAACGCTACTTCGGGCGTTCCGAACTTTCGAACAAAGTAATTTCTTCATTCCGGGGCAGCAATATCGATAATTAACAGAAATGTACAGGCGAACGTCGAAAACACCGGAGCGGGCGAGTCTTCATTGTGCGACAAGTTTGCCGAGCGGTTGATTAACCGTTGTTAAGTCCGCGCGTTTATTTGCCAGGAAGAATTGTCCCAACTTCACGCGCAAACATTTCACGTACAGCCTCCTATCCCCCCTTCCCCCACACGAGTCTTTCTACAAGCGAATCCACCAAAAAACAGAGAGATCGCGGGTCCAACCGCGTATATACACCGCTACGCGTCGGCATCCGTATGTTTCAATTTCAATAACTACTCCCCAGTGTCGCGCTGGCCGCGGCGGAGATAGGCCAGAGAGAAAGAGAGAGAGGGAGAGAGAGATCGAGAGAGAGAGGTGGAGGGATGCTGAGTTTTGCGCTCGCTCTGCACGCAGGCGAAATATTGATAATTAACAATGGGACTCGGCTGCGCTTGCACGGGACGCAGCCGCGCCGGCAGACCGGCCTAGCTTGTATACGAAGCGCCAAGGTATGAACGGGAGAGGAGCCGGCGCAAAATGAGAACGAGAAAAAGCCAGAGGCGAGAGGCTCGGTGAATTTTTATTCGGCAGTTGTAACCAAGCGCTGCGCACGTACGCCTCGGGGGAGGACGCGCGGTCTTTGTTCTATTCCGATATATCGCGCCGAGGGCTTATACACATACCTATTCTGAGCCCCCGCCCCCCCCCCCTCTCTATCGCTCTCTCTCTCCCTTTTCCGTCGGCTGCCGCTGCATCAGCGGCGGCACGTCGTCCAATGTAATGACACGCTACCCGACAATGTATTCATTTCGACTGGAACGTGTCTCGCGCAAATTTATAGCGCGCCGGAGCCGAGGAAAAAGCCAGCCGGGTCTTTCCCGAAACGCGAGCTTTTCATCATTGGCTCGGGCTTGTTTCTGCTCTTTGCCTTCGTCGAGCTCGTAAATGTGGGCCAGTGTAATATATAACGCTTTATGAGAATACTGCTCGCGGTAATGGGGAATGGAATTCCGAGCTTTCGCCTCTAAGTACGTGGTTATTTCGTTTTTCGTTGGCGAAGTTGTTTACGGTGCCGTTGTTTTCGAGCGTCGGATCGACGATTGACTCGAAAAATAAATTATTCACTAGGTGCCGCGTTGGACTGTTTGAAGGCACCGAATTCAAAAAACTGAATAAAAATATCATAAACACCAGAATTAAAACAGATAATGATTTGCATTTATTCAGTTTACTCTCATTATACAGTTCAATAAATCAAATTTAAAACATTGAAATTCGAAGGCGTCATCTTTCAAATTCGTTTATTCGCTCAAAACTTATCAATAACGTTAAATTTATCAATAACGCTTGAAACTTACCAGTGGGATCGCGATAGGCATCCATATAATGTGATCCGCCGCTGTCGGGTGTACTTTCGCGACTGTAAGCCGCTGCGTGAACACCCGGCGGAGGGAAACCAGGTACAGGCCTGATGCCTCCGCTGAAGTTGACTGGCTCGTTTGCCGTCGAAAAGTCGACGGGCTCGGTCTGTTCCTCAATTGGCCGGGGTGCCGTAAAACCGGGACCCACTGGCACCGGCACGCCCTCGCCGTGCGCCGTCGAGTACTGCGGACTTGGTGCTCCGCTATTAATTGGTTTTATTAGTGAGTTTCTTTTAATGAAAGATGCTGTTGATTCACGTTTTAGCAGGAAAACTAAATTTCAAAAACTTTAGATACTGAATCAAATCCCAAGTAAGTTTTATTTACAGACAAAAGGACAAAATTATTTCACAAGGTACTTCCGGTGTAATCTTAAATAAACATAGAGAACTGCGTCAATATTATGAGAGCAATGAAAAGGCTCTAAAAAGCAGGAGCGAGGCTTGGCTGGCTCGTTTTGTCTGTAAACACTAAATTAATTAGGTGGCGATGATTTCGGGGCAACGTAAGGGAACGTGCGCGTTACCTGTGCAGTCTGTTCACACTGAGGTCGAGGGTCTGGCCTTGGGGACTGGGTACTTGGGGGCTCGCCGTTAGGTGCGGACTGGCTGCAGCTTGAGGGCTACCGCCAACAGTTTGCCCGCCGCCGTACTGCGGACTGAGACTATTCGATCCATAGGGCGGCGCCTGTACCGTATAATAGAATAATTTCAGTTAACGCCACCTCCGCCCGAATATATAATCCTTTACCCGGCTACGTCCACGCGTGACTCGAATTTCTTATCCGTACTGTCATTGTGAAATTATGCTCGCGCGACAGACATCATTTTTGGATTTATTTGAAAATAATTAAAGGCTATTTTGCCAATATTGAATGGAACGAAAAAATGACAAATAAATGTACCTGCGGACTAGTCGACGTTACACTGGAAGTGGATAAATCCATAACTGATCCGCCGGGCGAGGTTGGGGGACCACCGGCGGGCTTTTGCATTTGTTGAACTTGCGCAACTGTCACGCATTTTACTGCAAATAGACGAAAATTTCTTGTTTAACATTCGAACTGCAGTTTTTTGTTTACTTTCTCAAGTTACTTTATTAACCCGGTTGTCATCAATTTTAATTATCTTTTTGATTATTAAATTTGACTTCGATTCTGCGCATTCCTTTTGAATTCGCTTACCATCCTCCGTCTTCATCATGCCGGCGACAGTGGCGGCGGCCATGGCCATCTGATGTTGCTGAGCCGCGGCCGCAGCTTCCTGGTGGTAAACCCTTTCCTGCTCCTCGGGCGTCATGCCGGTCTGGCCCAAATAATACATATTCGCCCTCGAGTGCAACTGCTGCTGTTGCTGCTGCTGTTGCGGCTGCGGTTGTTGAGGCTGAAGAGGTGCGCAGGCTTGGGTGTCGTATCTGTCGTAGGCCGACGCAGCGCCAGGGTCGTACGGACGATGATTGGCTGCACCTGCCACTGCGTTCTCGTATCCTCTGGCTGCAATTTCGTTGGAGTAAGTGACGACGGGCCTGGCGATGTTGGTTGCACCGGAGTGCTGCATGTACGCAGCTCTGGCTTGCTCGGCAGATCGCTGATGCGAGTAGATGTCCTCGCCGGCGTTGGCGCTTGCAGCCGCTGCGGCTGCCGCCATCATCGAGGATTCGTAGGGCGAACGCTGGGCCATCTGATGACTCATCCGCGTGTCCTCGACCATTGGCATTGGATAGGCGACTGCGGGCTGCATCGGCAGCACGTGGTGGGCTCCAGGATGCTGCTGTTGGGGTTGCTGCTGAGGTGGCTGCTGGCTCGGATGATGTATAGTGGCGCCCAAAGAGGCGGCGCTCCTCGTCCCGCCCATCGCTTCCATCGATGACATCGATGAGGAGTTCGAGTCCTGGTTCAAATAGGAATCGTATGCCGAAGTCTGTCGAACACCCGGGGGCGGCGGCGGCGGCGGCGGCGGTGAATTCTGGCCTACGCGGCACGAGTTGCTGTCCTCCGTTTTTGGAACGAGGAGCTCTTGCGTCGGATTTGCTCGGGTAGGAAGTCCGCCGCTGCAGCAGCTGGCGGAAGATGAAGTATTTTCAGTCTTCGGGACGATGACTTTGTTGGTGCCGTTGCGATTTTGGTTGTTGTCCTCTGGGGTTTTTGGAGGCTTCACGTTTATGCCTGCGTTTTTCGTCGCGGCGTAGTAATCGTAAGTGGGCGAAGATACCACTGGTTTTGTATCTTGCTGAGAGGCTGAACCGTACTGCGGGTAAAGTTTACTATCCAGCGATGGAGGCAGAAGGTTCGTGCTTATATATTCTGGTGGTATGCCTGACACTAGTTCACAGATTAAAATTACTTTTAATAATTACTTCATATCTTTTTTAATTTTTAATGATTGAATACTCAAATAAAAATAAAACTAGTATTTTACTCATAATATTCATTTTATTCCGATGGTAATTATATTAAAGTAATAAATCAAGGAAATTTGTATAAAATTTCATTGATTCAAGATTATATTTTACGTGTAGTTTATATCATCGTTGAACATCTAAAAGCAAATTAAATAAAAAATTGGTTACAAGTAAATGTTCGTGAATCTAAAGAGTATCATTCTTGTACACTAATTCAACTATAAGCTGCGTGAAGTATACTTTTTATAATTTATATCTATAAAAAACAAACTTGTGATTTACAATATATAATAAAACTAGTTTTTAAAAACTCTAAAGCGAATACCTTGAATAAAAAGCAAAACATGGAAGAAAACCTAATATATTACAAATGAACGTGTTTATGCAAGGTATATTCAAGCATCACTTACAATTAGTGAATTGTCTAAAAAGCGACTCAAGCGAGTGCCACGTAGAATCGTACGTTAAAGTTTAGTTATATCTAATACAGTATGTAGTCTCCACAGCAGCTACGTATCGAAAAAAAAAGGAAAACGGGAAACGAGAGTGAAATATCGTCAATGCTCGCGAGGCAAAATGTTCCCGTATTGAATAGAAGGAGCGCCTGGAGAGCGGCGCAGCGCTGCAGAGCCTTACCTTGAGCCTTGTGTCGCGCCTCGCGAGCGGCCTGTTTATTGGCCGCGGCAATGGGGCAGCCGGATAAGCTCCTATGAGTGTTCCGATTGGAGCTGACATGGCCTCGGCCGTTGCAACCAGGCGTCGGACATTTCAAAATAGTCTCATGCATCGCCAGAACTGCGAGAACCCAGACACGTGTTTGCGAGGTTACCAAATGGACACGTTCGACATTTTAAATAATAATGATTCGCGCGCACACACATTGAATCTCTTTTTTTAAATTTAGCATTTTTCTTACGAATTTGAGTATAATAAGCGACTCCATTGCGAGAATGGATTCGCGCTTATGAATTCACGGAGAACGAGGGTGACAAATAATAAAGGAACAGTGAATAAAGTAAAGAATAATTAAATTAGTAAAAGTAACGAAGTATAGAAAAACAATGTCACGTATAGAACACAAAATTAATCGGAAACGTATAATACTGAGCGGGTAGAGAGAAAAAAAATACAAGAAAAAATATAAAAAAAAATACAATTAAGTTAGAGATAATAATGGTACACAATTTAATATAAACTGTACACAAATTAAACTGTAATAATCTTTGTGTTTGTGATGAGGCCTAAAGAAATTTTACACTTTTGAAATAATAAATTTAGAAATGACTTTAAAAAATATAAATGAAAAGTTTGTCGATTAATGAACAGTGAAATGTGGAAGACTTACTGAGTTTGAAAAAATACGAACTAACTGTCAAAGAAACCATTTTAAAATACAATGGATTATTAAGCAAATATTAATCAATGACGAAACAAAAAATTATGTACATTCGATATAATATAAGAATCAGTTATACAGCTCTCAAAATTAATCAACAGACAAACGCACGAACGAGCAAACGAATAAGTGAACCGCAAAGTTTTGATGAATTTCGCCAGTACAGAATGCTGTATTATACTCAAACGCAGAGAGATCCTCAGTTTTGATTCTGGCGTGTGCGCATGCCGCCAAACCGGGAAGAGTAAATGGGGGTCTCTTCGCCTGTGTCTCGGGGTCTCGAGTTCTCCAAACTTTAATATTTATAATAAACGGCAACATAACCAAGTCAAGTGTGGTGATAATTCTCAACTATTTGATAAACTACAAAAAAAAAAAATAGTTCTCTTTAAAAACCAAATCAAAGTGAACGCAATATAAATAAAGCTCTCTACCCCGCTAACAAAAAGCACAAAAAACTGGTTGGTCTCAAACCAAACAAGAGAAAAATAGGAAAAAACAGAACAGATATAAACACACATATATATTTCCGATTCGCTTATTTTGCGGCGGGAGAGAAACGTGACTACGTTCTCGCTGTGCATCGGCGCCACACGCAAACGCGAGTCATCGTATACGAATAAGCGATATACACGCAGCTGGCGAGTGTAACTCATTAGTAGTGGTAAGCAACGATTATTTTTTTAAACACAATTAACATTAGAACTACGTGCCGCGATTGATTTCGCCTGTGTGCCGATGGCGTCGAAAACAGTTCGGCGTGTCATTTTCTCTCCTGAACTTAGGTTGAAAAAAAATAGTAAATAAAAGTCCCACGTTCCTGTGTTTGTAAAGAATATGCACTATATAGAGCTACGTTACGAAATATAACGTGAATGGTAATTAAAGCAGTGTTGATACTTACTTTCCGGTGTTAATTTATCTTTGCGCGGGCAACCGGATAAGCTGAAAAAGAAGAATAAATGTAGATACCGTGATAATTGAGAATAATTTTTCATAGAATATGCAAACTTTTCTCTGCGCATTTCCACTTTTAATAAATTTATTTTCAAAAAGGATTGAGCTCAATAAAAATAGTCAAGCATTTAATTAAGTATTACATTATAATTATTTATGTTGTTAATTATTTTAAAAGTTGTAATATTACATTTTTCTGACGATTCGTTCAATCGAAATTCTTAAAATAAGTTAATTTGACCCGGTAACATTTCCATTTACACAATTTTTCTTATTTAAAACTGCCAAATCTTTAAGGTTGAACGCAATCAATTTATCAAATGGGCAGACTCGTTAATTAAACGGCAGCTACGAAGTGACTCTATATTCGGCATCGCGCCATGAATCGGCATTAACCTAATCGACATGGTGGAGAGAAACGTGCAGTGCAGGTAGGCAGTTAATTCACCGATAATTACTTACCTGCGGTGGTGCGAGTAGAGTCCGGTCACGTGACCCTGGCCCGTGCAGCCGGGGGTCGGGCACTTGTTGCCCTCTGTAACAAATCAAACCACCCCCGTGGTCTCTGTCTTTAGTCCATTAAGCACACTTCTCTCTGTACCTCTCTCCCTCTCTCTCTCTCTCGCTCGCTGCTGCTGCTGCTGCTGCTGCACGCGGAAAGGGAGGGACGGCACTTCGCACGAGTGTTCGCACGTGCTGTATGTCAATTCCTATCAATAATCGCCATCGGAACTCGCAATTTATATGAATTTTAGCTGCCTCGCGCTCTCCCGGAGAGTGTACAGATTCAATCGCTAATAATCTGGAGTACGAATGAAGAGAAAAAATAAATCGGCAGATTTAAAATTTTTATTCACCAGAGAAGCTAGCTTTAATTTGGTAAATCACTCGTATTTTATTACGCGGAATATTTCAGAAAGTTCGCAGTTAATTATAAGTGCACTAAATATGAATCTGTTGTTTAAAGACAGCAAGAAATATTTACTCAATTCAAAAGTTTAAATTTAAATGGCAATTATTGATAAGAATTTCACACAATTCTTAATCTATTTAATAATAATAAATCTATTTAATGTAGAGATTTTAATGAATAATTTAAGATCATAGTATCATTTTTTAAACTTCAACTACACTGTAAAAAAAAAACATGCATTGTACATTAAAATTACTGTATATTTACATTAATTGTACATTAATTTTAATGTGCATGTGTAAAATTCAATGCAAATACATTATTTTTAATGCATTGAACTGGAAGTTTATTTCATTTTTTTTTTTACAGTGTATATAAACTTGCATTCGCCAACCATAATATCTCCGTAGAATTATAAAAACTCTACTAAAGAAACAACGCGCTTTAGTACGAGAGGGGCTGAAAATCTGCAGCAGAAGCACTATCGCAGCAAGCAATTACCGTCCCGACGATTGATTAATTAGTCCAGGGGATTTCCAGCACCGCTATCACGAACGGCGAATTCGGAAAGCCGCTGGGTCGCGGAAAGGATTGCGTGCGGTCGTCCCGAAGATTTTCGTCATTGTGCTTGGCGCGCGAATTCGTGAATGGTCCCTGGGATTCGTGTGGCGTCACGCGAGATTAACGTCAAAGCCGCACTGGTCCCCAGTCCACAAAACAAAGAAGCGCGCGATCTCCCCTTTCGCCTCGCCACAGTACACTTACGCAGGCAGAGAGAGCAGCTTGTTAGACTGATTACGCATATTCGAGCATAGGCAGAGTTTTATTGAATTGAGTTGGCAGTAAGATGTGGCTTGAGAAAGATGAAACTCTACGGCCATTGAAATCCTTATAATTTATAATAAATCGATCAATCGATATACGTAAAGTCAACCAGCGAGTGACGTTTTCGTCGAGAAGAATTTTCCCCCGTCTGAATATCTCTTCTCTCAGCCTTCCTATTTACATCCAAAGACCGTTGAGGGCTGACCTCTAATAAGCCTTCATAAAGTCTCGGGATTAAGTCGAATTTTCTAGCATTAACCGTGCGCTCTCCTCATTCGTAGGCATCGGCGCAGATTCAACACGCGTATACCTCATCCACGCGTTACGTTCATCTCGTGGCGCGCTCGACGATGATGGAATTGGGCGAAGTCGCGTAGCTAAAGGATATTTGAAATTAAGACAGGGACGAGGGGAAAGGCGAGCCTCCGTTCATGCAAGGAGCGTACACGAAGGCGAACCAATACGTAGAAAAAGTTGAGGCGAAGGAGGGAGAGAGAGCAGTTTTATAAACTTTGTCGTGTACTAATCCCTCTTGCCCTGATCCCCTGCCGTCACTCGGCCCGAATCGGCAGCCACGCCATGCCAAGAAACTTCATCAGGCCGTCATTTCGCATCTTCGAGATTCGATCCCGCTTACATGCCTTAGCCTGACTTCTCTCTCTCTCTCTCTCTCTCTCTTTTTGCCGCCAAATAGAGAGGAGCACCACCCCGTAAATTGGATTAAGATACGTGACGTCATTAGCGGCATGCTTTATTTAGAGCTCCTCTGAGGAGAAATGCCGGCCAGGCCAATATAAGCCATTGAAAGCATGGACCTCTCGCTAATCAACTTTCTCTTCTGCGTGCTTTCGTTGTATCTTTTCCTTTTTATGTCGAAATTGCGCCTTAACATTCCCGCTACTCTGCACATTAAACAGCGTAAGATTACGATAAGTTTTAGACCTGTATTAAACATTTTTAAGCGCGGATTCTTCGGGTTAAGAAATACTTCAAGCAATAAATATTTAAAAAGTAATATTTAATTAAAAGTCTATTTAGCGTATCAAGCGTACAGATTAATAACGCTTACGTTGATTGGACCAAATGAATCATTTCTGACGTAAATTAAAAGATTTTTCAATTTTCTATGTATTTCATTTATGCATGCTGCTAAAAGTTTTTGCATTTTCCTTCTCTGTAACGGAACGGTTTAGTATATAGATTTTCATCACTTATCGCTTGATATAGCCCAAAGTTTACGACTCTCGCAAAAGATTCTTCTTTGTTTTCAATTTCTTCACCTTCTCAACGCGAAACTTCACAATATCCGCGAACCTAAGCGTTTTCCCCACACTCCCTTGCAAAGCTGCTATATACTACCAACAAAGTTCTTTGCAACACGATTTCTAATTAGCCACTGCGCTATCGCATTAATTACATTGCTCCTCGCCTCATCAGAAATCCTTTTCTCAAACGAATTCTCTCCCTTACGTCAGTCTGACGAAATAATTCGCTCTTGCTCAGCTCAAACGGACGGCGCGCATTGAAGAAACGCAAACGAAAAGAGCGTCCGTAACGGGGGAAAAAAAGGTCACAGTCTCCAAATAGGCGAAAGGATCGAATTACACTGCGAGAGAGGGGTTGCACCAATTAATTAACCAACAGTCGTGAGTTTTAACCGGCGGCGAGTGTGCCCGGCACGAGTCCGTCGCTTCCGGTCAAGGGGGATGAATGCCGCGGCACGCTTCTCTTTTCTCGGCGTCTGAATAGACTTGTAACAAGCTGTGCCCGGACCTTTTTTCCGCAAAGGGCGGGCGACCAAAGAGAGGACAGGAAAGAAGAGAAAAAAAAGAGAGAGCCGACCAGAAAGAGGAAAAGGGATATCATCGCGGAGGGTGAAGGTGAGTGTGTAATTGTGTTATTCTGGAGCAATTTCGTGCGAGAGTTACGCAGTCGGTCCGGGCCGACGGGAGTCACGGAGGTGTACATAAACACCATGATTGTTTTATTCATGCGTCTCGCTGCACATGTGTAATGAACGAAAGTGAGCGAGCAACGGACTGGTCGAGGACGGTAAGCCGACCCTTATCCACTTGTCTTATCGAAAAGAGCTGCGCGTTTATACTTTTGCTGCTTAAATTAGCGTCAGTTAAATGTGACACTCGGTTTAGCTTTTGATACACTCACTTTTACGTTAATTTTTGATGCGGATGTGACAAGCTTTTCAATCTAAGAAAGTATGTAAACTACATTTCTCGCTCGTTGATAACTAATGAGTTCTACTTAGTGGGCATAATTCATGCTTCTTTTTTAATTTCTTGTAGAAATTAGTTGTGGGTATCATTTATTTTTTCAACAATTTAGTCCATTGCAATAAAATTATGCGAAAAATATCTAAATTAGTATAATTTCCACTTTTTTATTAGTAAAAATGTATTGGGCTTGTATTTTAGTTGAAATTTAGCGAATACTTATTTAAATGTTTAAATCTCTTTAAGTTTACTCATTGTGGCACGTTAAAATTCAATTTGTTTGGTACAACAATTTAGATGACACGGGTTTATAAATAAACCGTCGTATTTAATAATCGAAGGATATAATTCGAAACGTTCTCATTGCAGTCTCATTCGTAGCGTGTATTTTCGCAATTAGCCCGAGTAGATAAATCAATAAGCGTCGTAAAATCTGCGCTAAATACGGCGCACGTGTCGCGACGTCAAACGACCTCTTAGCGGTCGCCCCATTATATAGCTGGTCGTGAAAAAAGGAACGGAGGCATTTTATGTATGTGAACGGCCGAGTGCATAGGCAGCGTAAAATTGAGTTACAGGGTAGTTTATTTTTTATTAGCGGGCCGCGCAAGCCGTCAAACGGTGCCGGGCACTGCGAGGGAGACCTGCCGCCGGCGGGCTGCGTTTTTGCGGCCGCTGGATTTCCCGATAGCAGTTTTATGGCGTGTCAACACGCTTCTATCAAGAAAAAGGCGCGGGAGAGAAAGAACCGGAGCCGAGAACTTGCAACGATCCATAAAATCAAACGTAACTCGTCACGAAAAACGCCGGATTTCCGTTGTTCCGAAAAAAATTCATGCTCACGCTTACGCTTTTACGATCAACACAGATAAGAATCGGCTGGGCATGTAAACTATCTGTTTGTTCAAGGAAGATTTTGCTTGATTTCAAAATTCTCTGTTTGCCGTAAAAAGCAACTCCTTACTTGGCAAACAAGGAGTAAAAATCAAAGGCGAGTGCTATTTTCGGAGCAGAATACCGGAAAGACTGCAGCCCGTTCAATTAAGTCGATAAAATAGCGCATTTAAAGTCCTGGGGGGGCAGTCAAAAGCGCGGGTTTAAGGAACGCTCGCCGCCGAGGCAACAATTTTAGCCGTCCCGTCGATCCCCGGAATTCTTTCGTTTGTAGGTACAATCGGCAGCTCGCCGAGGAAGAAGGGGCCGCGGAGATTGAATTTTTGAAACAGTTCCCCCCGCCCCTTCGCGAAAAGTCTGCAAAAACGGTCGAGGGGGAGAAACGTTAAGGGGATAATGAGGAAAGGCAGGGACGCACGAGCCGCACGGTAATAAGGTGGCTTCGAGTGGAAGGCATGCTAGTCACGTTTCCAGCCGCTGACAGCTGTGGCTTATACGTATGACGCCGTATCAACCCCAAATTTCTCTCTCCGTCTCTGTCGCTCGAGGCGCCCTGTCGCACGCACGCCAAACGCCGTACTAAGATCTTTGGGAATGCACTCGGATTCCACCTGTCGCCGAAAGCTCCCCCTCGGACTGCGTTATCCCGTCCGACGGGCCGTTCTCTTCTTTCGCACTCGGGAGTGTCCGAGCCCCGGACCCTATGTTTCCGCAAAGTTGCCTAATTAGCTTTATTTTATTGCATTAATTTTGAGTGCTTATAATGCCTTGAAATTAAATTCATTTATCTCATGTCATTGTCACTTACACGTACAATATATTTGGTGTTTTGTAAAAAACAAAATTAAGATTGATTTATGTTTTTAAAATATTTAAATATGTTATGTAAGATATTTTAGATAAAGAATAAATTGAATATTGAGTAATTGATTTGCAATTTTTAATGAAAAAGTTAATTAATCCGAACATTCTTGATGAAGTTAAAGAAGTAGCTCGAAAAGTCTGTAATAATCGAGCTTTTTGCAAGTTCTGGAAACGTATCAGTGGAGTTGCAAAAACAGACAAGTGCAAGCAGCAGTTAGATTCGAAGATAGAATAAGTCTCCGTAAAGAGACCTTGATTTCGCTATTTGAGTCATCACCCTTCGCTTCGTAATTATTGATTTTCTGCCCTCACATAACTCCCCTAACTTTATAGAGAAAGCACGAGAGAGAAAGAGAGAGAGAGAGAGAGGCGCATAAGCAAGAGAATACTACAGAGCTGAAAATGCCTTTTGTCCCCCTTTCGCAAAACATAAACGTGCAACCCCAGTTTCCTCATCAAAATACTTCAGCAAATTTTTAAAGGATCTGACGACTTGAAATTCTAACCAAAACAAAAGCAAATAAGCGTTCTGACCTACATCGCAGTACTACTCTGGAGAATTTAAATTATAATTGAATTTTATTAACTCTCGTTACTCTAAAATTAAGATTTTTTCGTAGCTACCTATCGTTATTATTATTTTATTTAAAAATTTCACTAATTTTTATGAATTAAAAATTACTTTTTTATTATTTCTGACAATAAATATAATTGGTCCTAAGTTTTACGATGCTAATCTGAATGCAAATGTTTCTTTTGAAACTTACCCCTGCCGAGGCTGGAGGGTGACATGGACATTCCGGGTCTGCTACCATCAAAGGAACCCGGTCGATCATTCATTTTAATACCATTATCCTGCTGATTGGATATCGAAGTTGCCGAAACGTCTCCGATTGCGGATGGGCTTGTGGTCGTTGCCGTTGTCGTCATCGTTGTTATACTGTTGTTGTTTACGCTACCAGTATTATTGGGTATCACAGGTGCGCAAGCGTTTGTCGCGCCGCTCCCTCCGTTATTACCGCTAGCGCTAGTCGACTTGCTACTTCCGTTGGCGTTATTAACGCAGTTATTGGTTCCGCCGGTACCAGTGTTATTGGTACTGCTGACGGCAGTCACGCTGACTACGCCCTCGCGGGCTATGTCCTGAATTGCGCTCGCGGCCCGCGAGCCGACCCCCGCGGGCTGAAGAATCGTATACTGTTTGGAATTGGAGTCGGGGCTACCGATCGGGGCCAGACCCTGGCTCGAGGTGCCTTTTGCACTTATGGAATTGACGCCAGCTGTGTCGCTGCTCTGCACCACGGGCGACATCACTTCCTCTTTAGGAGACTTCAACTGCAGAAGGGAGACCGTCGAGGAATGTTTGTCGTCTACCGGCGGTGATATGCCCGGAACTGGCTGAGGAATTGGCATTGTTGGCCCGGGCGACGGATAACCGACGAATGTTGCCGCGGCTGGGTAAGGTCCCATCGGCGGGATCGATGTCGAGCCAACGACGGTGGGCGCGACGCTTCGACAACCAGCTTTCGTGTGATCGGTGTTTGGTGGCCTGAATGCTGACGTTGCTGAGAACGAGGAGCCCACGGACGATGGAGATGTTGAATTTACTTTCAGCCCATCAACGTACGGCCTTTGGTAGCCGGCGTACAGGTTCTGCTGATGCTGCTGGTGCTTATTAGAATTGCTTACCGATGATTCACTTTTATTCATTCTATCCTTGTCCAAACTCTGTTCATGCTCATTCCTGTCACCCGCAGGATCCGACATATCGATCTCCAATTCGTTAGAGGACTCATCGACAAGCTCGTTGAAGTCCGGAGGGTCGTATCGCGAGTATTTGTCCGTCTGTCTAATCTGATGATCAGCATTCGACCTATCCTTGTAACCTCCTGATCTGTTCATCGCTAGCCTTTTCATTACGTCATTTTGGCCATCCACGCATTGCATCGAATTATCGTTGTCTTCTTTCTTTATTTTGCTCCCGTTGTACTGTTTGTAGCAATTGTTTTGTTGTTGAAACCTTGTTGTTCGGTCTTGTTGACCGCGCAGCGTAATCACATCCTTCAGAGAGCATCCAGTTTCGTTGCTTGTCGTCGACGACTGAGACATTGAAGACGGAGACATTTTGGAACCGTCTTTCTTTTCTTCAAATAAATTTTCAAAGTTGGACTCGTATCTATCTTCATCCGAATTACCGCGCTGGTAGCATGAACCCCGCGGAGCTGGTACCCAACTACCTGATAGACTCTTCAGCGCTGCCTCTGTTTCTCTAATCAAAGTTTCATCGTCTTCCGGTTCTTCGCAGTTATTTTTGCTAGTCTTTCTCGCCGGGCTACCCGAGTTCGCCGAGGAAAATACTCGCTTCTTTTGGGGCAGGGGTATGTTCTTATTCGCGTCGGCGTCGATGTTCGACTTCTGATCGTCGCGTACACTTTTCCTCCGTCGCTTAGCCACCGAATCAGCATTATCCATAGTTTCGCTCGCTTGTGCCCCGCCGCCACCGATTTGACCTTTTTTCGAGCTCAGCGTGGTGAGTTGTTGCTGCTGCTTCGGCTTCGTGCCGGCCGATTCTGCTTCCAGCTTGCGCTTTTTGAGATGGGCCATTGCATTCTGGCCGCCCGGTACGCTGGTGAGTTCGACCCTGGAACAGAAAAATTCCAGAGGATCGTATAGACGGGTCTCACAACGTCGCGACGAGCCAGCTGCGAGCATAGCGGATAGCGGATGCAACGCACGCAATACTAAACTTCTAGTTATGCATTTAAGACCATTTGTATTTAAATAAAGTAACGATTTTAAATAAAATAATCGTAATATCAATGGCTAAATTTAAACTCGATTTATGCGGACAGGTTCAGAAGGGTTTGCGTTATCCAAATGACAGTACGGTACCGATTGCAAAGAGTCTAAGTATCGCCACACCCCCGGAAAGTCTTGATTTATGAGAAAATCACCTGTGTCCAAGGCCGGAGTAATCCGATCTCTTCTTCGCTTTGGATCGACGGTCGACTGCCAGTTTTTACAGCGAAATTCGCAACTCCTTTACTCGAGTCCGCCGTCGCGATCTAACGTCGAATAAACACATTTATCGGGTAACTTCCTCGTGTATCAATGGTTCACTGTCCGTGCACTGTTTGTCATTGCTACGCTGGGTGCGGGCAACTCTCTTGTCGAATTGCACCGATGACGGAAAAAAAAGTTTTGGTGCACGCGCTCCACACACAAGACACAAACACACCGCTGCTGGATGTGGCCGCACTCAAAGTCAAAGCGAGACAGAGAACTAACAGTAGCAGCAGTGGCAGTGGTGGTGGTGGTGGTGGTGGTGGCAGTAGTGGAGAATCGCGATGGTACCAGAAAGAGAGAGAGAGAGAGAGGGAACGCTTAAAAACTACGACCTTCTTTTTCGCTTGCTTCGTGAGAGGCAAAGTTTGTTGCGAACGTGCGCGAGCGGCCGCGGCGCAGCCTAGCCCTTCTCGACAACGCGCTCAGAGAGCTACTGTGTGCTATGTCGAAGGGTGACGGCGCTTTAGGGGTGGATGGTCGAGCGCTCGCCAGGGGTGGGAGGGAGTTGGGGGTGGCTCGAGCGAAACTTTGCGCTGAGGAGCGAGCGAGACCGAGAGAGGTGTCTCTGGAGGGGAGGTTTCTCTGCGCGAGCAGCCGAGCTCTGCTTCGTCGGCGCCAAAGTGGGGGGCGGGTCTCCGCGCACTGTCCACCCCCGTGTTTTCTCTCGCTCGTTCCTCTCCAGCGGTGCCCCTCTCCCATCCCAGGGAGTCCTTGCGCCCTCCTTCGTCCTTTCGCCGCGGCTAAGGAGAGAGAGGAGCGCGCCGCCGCGGTGGCCACAAGGAGGAAGGCAGGTTCTCCGAGGCCCCCACCCTCTGCAACCCCACTCCACCCACTTTTCCTCTCTCTCTCTCTCTATCTCTCTCTCTCTCTCTCTCTCTCTCTCTCTCTCTCTTTCTCTATTTACAAGAAAACTTTAATT
>JAWWEM010000010.1:5655995-5673211 GCA_035582935.1 Ormyrus thymus
CTCTCTCTCTCTCTCTCTCTCTCTCTCTCTCTCTCTCTCTCTCTCTCTCTCTCTCTCTCTCTCGCTCTCTCTCTCTCGTTCCCCTGAAGCTCCTTCTTCCAGTTCCTTGCTGACTCTCTCGTAGCCGGTGCAGCCACCTATAGTTCCCATTTTTCCCAGCACCGTCCAATGCTCTGGATCCTAGAAATTTTCACACGACGAATTTGCTAATGAATTGAAACTCAGAGATTTGCTCGCACTTAATTGCAATTGTAGATAGAGGCTTTATTACCTAACTCGATGGATAGAAGAAACTGCTAGCTAATAGAGGCGAGCCAGACCTTGACTCGCATCGATCGACAATGTGCAAACGTCTGAACTATAATGAATGTCTTCATAAGCGGCTTACATGTCACTATGAAATGTTATTGTTATGTTATCGATTGGTAAAATAGAGAATGGTGTCAATGACCAAATTTGGCATCTGCCAAATTTTGAGTTCCCGCTGTAATTGTTCGCTAATGTTTTTTTTTAATTGCCATAAGTTTCCAGAAAAAATATGGTTCATTCTTTTAAAACTGTGCTTATAAAGACGGACATTATTAACCTATCCTGAATGATAGGAGGTTTATTTAAAAGAAGGGATTGGTAGCATTGGACCCTTGGAGAAACAATCGTTCCATTGACGGGTCAGATGTAAAATTTAGATTTCCTGATATTAAATCTACATTCTTAAATCTTAGTCATTAAAATACTAAAATCATTTATCAAATATCTCCATTAGAGATCTAACGCGTCTTTTTATAATAACATTTTTTTTGTAAAAATTAGATAGAGGCTGTCATTAATCTTTAACCTTTATTTTAATTAATTTAAAAATATTACTTTCCTTTCATCATCAAGAATTTCTTAAAAATGAATAAAAATGCATTTACTTATATGAAATCTATATTTTATCAAATTCTAAGAGAGAATGACCTTAAAATGCGCAATAAATCTCTACTGCACGCACATTATAATTTTCAGCTCGACTGTAAAATTATCCATTGTACAGCTGAAATCTGGATTAACTTTAACTCGCAATGATTCATATATACACATAGACATCCTGAGTGACGTAAGGACCAGCCGACAATTCGTATTAGATAAACTCAGCTTGGAGATTTCTCGTAGCTAAGAGGAGGAGAAAGAGCGAGAGTGAGAGGAAGAGAAGG
This sequence comes from Ormyrus thymus, assembly GCA_035582935.1. Taxonomy (NCBI): domain Eukaryota; kingdom Metazoa; phylum Arthropoda; class Insecta; order Hymenoptera; family Ormyridae; genus Ormyrus; species Ormyrus thymus. The sequence goes on from JAWWEM010000010.1 coordinate 5,657,189, forward strand.
ATCAGCGTCAGCGCTTAGTGCGCCGCTCCCTGGGATCTTGAGGAAGGCTTCCCTTAAACCTTAAACCCTTGGCTCTCTACTCGTCGCAGACCGCGGCTTGTATGCTCGCGCGAGTGCGGTGAGAGGGAAGAGCGAGAGAGAGAGAGAGAGAGAGAGATCCGAGTTTAGAGCGCCCAACTGCAATGTTCTATCTTCTTTCCCTTCCTATCGCAGCAGCCAAAGGAAGAGACTATATAGAGCCGACCAAAATCAGAAGTTAAATCGTGCCCACGGCTTAAGACATTATCACTTTTCTTTGCGGGCTGATGCTCACCAACTCTAACGTCGGACTCGTCGCTATCTCCCCCCCTCTCTCTCTCTCTCTCTCTCCCGTTTTCTGTTCGAATCGCCAAGAGAGATTCCCTTGGAATGGAGGATCGATGCGTCCTCGTCCACCCTCCAATTACGTGCCATCCCTTACAGCCTGTGGGGAATAATTAGAAAGCAAGCCTGCGAGAAAGCGTAGATGGCTCTAGAATCTCTAGACGCCTCGTGCGAGAGGTACACACCCCTCGGCACCCTAGATTTTCACCTCTCTTCCGGCGAACAAATCATTTCACGACTTATATTCCGTCGTTATGCCTCTTGTCGTTGAATTCATGCTGCTATATATACGCATACACACCCACATCTCGGTCAATATATAGAACGCAGGTTAACTATCGATAGTTTGCGAGCCGCACTCTAGGGAACGGACCCTGTTGTTAGTTTCATCGATTGTTATTGCGTTTTTTTACAAACTCGCCTACCTTCTTAGTATTAGAATTGTCGCGAGTAATCATTCTTATCGCTATTCCGATTACTATCCGTCGATGTACCAGTAACGTCTTAGCTTAGCCGGCATTCCTAGAGCTGCAAATAATTTACGAGCCATTTTCACACCTGCGTGTCTCGCTTCTTTGACCAGAGTCTCGCTAAGGTCTATAAGATCGAGCCCGAGTTACGACAAAGCAGATACCACGTAAGCGCTGCAAGAACGTAACACGTGTATTACGTATACGTCTTGATCAATTGATATTTCGCGTCAACTTTGAAACCGCGAATTATACGCCTGGCGCACTTGACGACGACGGTAGTTTTGCAGAGTTTGAATGCCGTAATTGGTATCAGGCCAATTCAGCGATTTCACGCTCAAATTAAATAGGCCGAGTGCATACTCAAAAGTGTAACAACAACGCGACTCGTACGTACATGTATATATATAGACGCACTTTGCGAGCTGCGCGACGCGACTAGAGCCTATTGACATGGTCGCGTGGTATAATTAGCTATAACTACACGTGGCGTTTCAGCGTACGGCAAACTTTCGTCGGGGGAAAAATCATTATTGCGTCTGAGCGAATCCGCCCGCGTTCGCTGATGTGTCAACATTATTTAAAGCCGTTAAGCGCGCTGATGTACATTTTACCATTTACTTTGCCATTGGTTAAGGCCCAGCTTCCGAGCGTTTTTTTCTTCCCGAATAGATTCGCTCTTCTCGGTACAATGATAAAATTATTTTCGTTGATAATTAATACCCCGATTTAATATTAATAAAATGACGTGAGGTGTTATTATTTCTATAGTCCTTGCATGGCATCGGATTTATTATTCATCAAAACGTTATTTATGCAACGCAGCTAATTATGGTTCATCATAGATTTTACTAGACAAACAGTTACTAGAATTCAGGCAATACGCTGTAATTTAGTTACTCTCTGTGATAGCAACTGAATCTATGTTCTTACAGAATGATCAATTATTTTAACAGTAGTGATTATAATTTTAAAACATTCATGTTTCGAAAATTTGATTATTTATTTTTACTCACTAATAAATAAAAAAAAAAAAACTAGAAGAAATAAATGTAGCAAATGAATAAAAAAAAGACAAGTCGTGATTTTAGAATACGCATCAACGCGTAAAATACGGGGTGCTTTTCCATTCCAACAGGAAAACCCGTCTCCTCACTCCGTAATTACGGAAATCTCAGTCTCTGCCCTCCTTAAAAAAAAGAAACAAGTCGCAAGGCTTCAGCAGGCTAAACGAAATGTCGTGTCGCGAAAGTTACGCTGCCGAGGCCGCAGTCGCAGTCTCTAATCCACGCAGCCAAATTCAATATTCCAACTCCGGCGGCGGCGCGTCCGATTCTGATGAACTGCATTTAAATCCGGGCTCATCAATTAATTAGCGCGCGTGCGTCTAGATAGAAGGCGAGCGAGAGAGCGAGAGAGCAATACAACGGGACAGACGACGACGACGACGACGACGACGTCTCCGCCGAAGGGATTAGAGTATTAGGCGACGTCACGTCACTAAAGTCTAAAGAGCCTCCTTGGAACTGTGCTCCGGGAGATAGTCCAAAGTTGCTGAGCGTCCGCCCCCCGACCCCCCAGCCTACTTTCTCTCGGCCCTTTCCTCTTCACCTGGCGTCTCAACAGCCCTCCGACAATTTCAATTAGATAAACCGCCACCGGATCACAGCTCTTAGCGGTCGGGCTTGCCCTGGATTTCGTTCGTAACCCACCGCTGAACTATTGTCGCGCTGCTATTGCGCCAAATATCGCGCATGCCGGTGTTAATGTCGAGCCGAGCGGTCAAAGAACGAGCGGTTAAGAGTTGGCCGGTCTGACGCGAGCTAGTGGTTTTCTACTTGATGACGAAACGCGGCTGACCGCTGACACTTAGCCTGCTCTACTTTCGCATGACGATTAAATACTGATGTTGCTTCGCTGCTTTTTTCGTTACGTGGATATTTTTTAAAGTTGTCACACAAAAACATCTTTCTTAAATTATTCTTCAATCAAGTGATACAATGTTTCATATTTCAAACGATTTACAGATTGCTACGTTTGGTTGTTAAATATTAATGCTATATGATTTTCTAATAGCTCATTAAAGTTTTATTTGCATACGTCATTCAGCATTCTCCTAATAATAATTTTATAACATGTGGACAATACGATTGCAGGCAAGAAAAGATTAAGGCAACCGATAAATTATTAAAAATGTGCTTATCTCTAAGTAGATCCGCAGTTATGCTGAATAATACTAGTCTTGCCAATAGTGTTTTATGAATAATAAAATAATTCATCAAATAGAAAATCAATTTTCTACTGCAAATTGATGTTCTTTCATGAGTAGTTGTTCTTTCATAAGTGATCTAAGCAACACAGGGAATAGGTGCTATAGCTCGCTTCGAGTTTCTTGACCTTCATCTATGCAATATATCTGTATTAAGGACTTTAGAATCTTCAATACTATACATATACGGTCTTCTGTTAATCGATGTCTTATTGCAAAATGAATAATGCAAACCCTAGTAGAAATCAAACCATTTTTAATGCTTTGAGGTTAAATTTTAGCATTTATTGGCCAATTACGGAGTATTTTTTGTCCATTTATGAAAAACTGGCCAAAAAATGCTCTGAAAACGTTTTCAATTTCTACCAGGGAATTGCCTGATTCGAAAGACAACCTGTAATTTTTCGAATTTAAATGCAACGCAACGTTAAAAAATTCAGTGCGAAAATTATTATTAAGCTTTAGTTTAAGTATACTCTTTGAACTGAATTTAATCGTCTGAAAAATCCCAAATAAGTAAAAGAATCTAAAAAGCCTCATTTAATTAAACCGACTCTAATCCGACAATTAATTAATTATCCAGACGCCAGTTGTGTTGTTGTACACACCGCACTTTTTTGCTATTTAACTTTGCATACGTTTTTAATCGAAGAGCGGCCACGCGCGCGTGCAAAAAATGCTTCTATACACGCGCAGAACGGAGGAAAGAAAGGCGCTACGCAAGCGGCTAGCGGGAGGGGGATTAAGGTATGGAAGGCGCTAGCTCGTACGTCTTTTTCTCGCCGACAAAGGGTGGCGGCGAGTCCGGCAGCGCGAGCGTCGGATAATTTAAGAGCCTCCCAAGCGTGGATAATGGCAAGTCGGCTAATGCACCCCACTTGGCACCGCGTGGATTACGAGCCGCGCACGCGTCACTCTTTCTCTCTCTCTCTCTCTCTCTCTCTCTCTCTCTCTCTTACGCTCCAGCTTTAGTGGGAGTGCGCGGGTTTAAGTTTCTTAGCGAGCGTTATGCTTTTGCGCAGCGCGAAAAACGCCGAGCGCGTGATACTTTCACTCTTAAACTCTTATTAGCGAGTCTTGTACTTTTCCCGTGCATTATTTTGCGCGTGCACTCTGCGGGTGCAATGTAGTTTCAGAGAGTGCAAAATTTTGTTCAGGGTAATGCAGTTTTTAGTCATCTTTGTTATCTAGTTTTTGGCTTAGTTTTACGATTAAGAAACGCCAGATTTATTTTTTTAAAATGTCTTCGTAGTATATTATAAAAAAAGTTGCAATTTTCAAGTTAAATAAATGTTTAAGAGATTCAAAGAATATTAAATAACATTACTTTAAATAATTATATTATTTCAAGAGGAGGGTAAAAAAATAATTATATCGCGCCCTTGTATTTTGATATATCAGAACCTCGACTAATATCTCTAAAACCGCAAGCAGACACGCGAAGAAATATTTAAATTAATAGTTTTGACGAATCGTTACGAAACGCACACCTTACGCTTCTTATGCGGTTACTCCCGTAATTATCGCTCACTTTTTTTCTTACCGCAAAGGTCTGTCCAAGAAAATGAATCTAGAAAAACCGAGACCAGCCAGAAAAAAATAAGGCAAAAAATAACCAGATAACGATGGGCCGAACGCTCTTGATTCGACCGTCTCGAAAAGGGTGATTTCCCGGCATCCCGGCTATAACGACGCGCTGATTGGCTTTATTTACCAACTGGATGTCTTTCGAGCCGGCAGGCCATCGGAACGAGGATTTTTAAAACCCGCGATGGACAAAAGCAGCGGGGAACAAACCATGAGATAGAAAGGAAGAAAGTCTGGGACAGCTGCCCAATTGGCCATCAACTTGTCGTTCGACTCTGGGGAATAACTTCCTCCTCGTTCCTGCACTAACTATCCTCTCATCCATCCTCAATCTCTCCTTGGCTCTTTCTTCACGGCGATTTCTCTTCTCCGCGCACAGCCTTTTTTTGCCCTTCCGCCCCGTCCCACCTTCCATTTGCAGAGGGAACGTTCTCGACTCTCTTAAACCAATCGAAGCGCCATCAAATATTTAGCGCTGACCGGTTCTCGCTTTGGGCTCGGCTCCTGACCGGATATTCAAGAGTTTTATTCCCGGGCTACGTTTCGCAGGAAGACTTCTTATGTAGTGATCACATATTTAAGTACCCCCTGCAGGGGGGTATTTATTCGATACGTGAGTGATTCGATCGACACGATTATTAATTCAAATTCTTTTCTCCCGTTTTGAGTTTCAAAGATTCGATACATTAAAGCAATGAGAATATTGTTGACAATAATCTCTGTTTAATATCGTTACGTATTTACAGTTCCAATTTAAAAACTAAATTTATTAGTTAATAATGTTTAATTTATAATAAGTTCTTTACCCGCGTTCTCGTCTAAATTAATTTATTATAAAGTTATAGACAATAAATATAAAATTAATTCAGGATTTTACTTTGTAATACACAATTTCCTAGAAATTAAATTGATCAAAGACTCATTGAGTGAACCAAAAAGTAATTTAAACCAGAAATTATTTATAAAATGAAGCGTTTATGAAAGACGGCGCTGTATAGTAAATTATAAACAAGTTGAAACATTTGCTTCTGCTAAATGAAACTTCCTTCAACACCTGCCAAATGCATATTTACAGCATCGAATTAAAGTACGGCCTACATAATTTACTTCGTTTCGCAAAACGGGCGCACAAAATTACAAATTAAAATCTTGCCATGCGGCAGTCGAGAAAAAGAGGCAAAGAAAAGAAGCAACAGCTCGCGCGCAAAAATCATTACCGTCAAAGCGGAAAATGATCAGTCGCTCCGTAGCACTGCTTTTTCACTAACTAGAAAAGTTTCGGGCCGGCGATTTCCCGTCAAAGCGGCTTCGACGAGCTTGCGCGTGAAAATGTTCGAGAGATAGAGAGAGAGAGGGAGAGCGGAAGAAAGAGAGAGTTGCGCGGCAATACGTCACGCGCCCTGGTCGACACGTAATTAAAGAGAGCGCACGGAGCAGCATGACGCCAAAAGCTCTCTCTCTCTCTTTAGAGGGTGTAAGGATAGCGAGATCCGGGACCGAGGGATGTGTTTTACCATCTTATGCTCTCTCTCTCTCTCTCTCAGTAGCGTCCCTGGGCGGCACATATTTTCATATAACAAAACCATCTGCGTGCTGTGCATAACGAATTACCCGCTGATTTATAGAGAGCTCATGCGAAGAAAACGAGCCTGAGGAGAGCGAAAGAGGACGCCTGCATGCGCGAAACATTCAGTGAAAATTTACGGTGGACAGTGCTGCTGTTGCTGCTGGAGTACACTTATAAGAGATGGTGTACTGATTTTTAAAAGCATTTTTCTTCCTCCCAGATTTAAATTCTTTTGACATTCATCATTCATTGAGATTGATTCTTACCCGGTTAGTTCTAGTTTTAATTGAAGAGATTGGAATTTTAATTTTTCAAGAAATTTTACAACGATACATAGAAATATTTTATTACATTAATATTTTAGTTTTAATTAGTTTATTATTGATTCTTTTATATAATTCATGCACGTAATTGTGCCATTCGTTTGTTCGCCGAGGCGCGATGCTAAGAAAGCCAGCCTATAAGGCCTGAATAAAAAATTTAAAATTTTTATGTGGGCATATGTGCTTTCTGAGGAGATGTTGCTCCCCATTATTTTGCACTAAATTTGCAGAAAAACTCAATATTTTTAATCTTTATACTTGATTACAGTACATTTTATCGAAGATTAATATACTACAATATAAGTATAGCTATTAAAGCTACTTATTATGCAGTACGTTAACGTAAACTGTACAAAGATTCTTAAAGACTGTTCTGATAATTTTCAATTATTTGTTAGAAAATTAGTTTTAAAAAATATACCTTCTACAGTTACTCGTGAACCAATCAAAAAACGATGATTATAAAACTGAATTTCTTCACATTTCAACCAAAACCATAACTTGGGCTACTAATCGTCACCAGCACGCGAATTCCAGAAATATTCAGAAAAGGGGGATTGCTAGTTTCACATGTCTATGTAGATGCGTGAGAAGAGCAAGACAAAGCTCGGCACTTTGAAAGGATATGACGGAGTAGAAAGGAGGTTCGGTCGGACTGCGTACGAGTCAGGCGGTGGACAGACACTAAGCAGATCAATAGTATCACAATGACAAGTAACAGGCAGTGCAAGCTCGCCTTCTTACTTGCGGGCCGCGGGCATTTCTCCGTCTGTGCATACGAGATTGCGCCGGCGATATCGTGTGAGCCCATTGATGAGCACTTGCCGAGAGCGAGCGCGCCATGAAATTTTTATCGGGCACGTAGCCGCGCAATAAGTCCGAAAAAAAGAGGTGCTGGATAAACAAGGTACGGAGGGAAAAAGTTTTATTGCTGCGAGTTACAGCGCTCATCCGAGGGGTATAACCTTCGCGGTAATTAAGACTGCGAATGCATAATTCTGAGTGTATTGAATAAATTTTAAATTACGGGATTATGTTGCAGTTTTTTAAAAGTATACATTTACTTACGCGAGGAAGAAAGTCATCTAATTGAAAGTCTTTTAATCGTTCAATTGTTTTTTAAACCTAGTCTGAATAGTACAATCATTCATGATCTCCTATCAGTTCCTGCATCTCATAAACTTTATCGTCTATTTTAGACCTAAGTGTGCTGCAATGGTATTCTAAGTATCCCATTGGTGGCTATCGTCTGTGTATCTTTATACTTCTTGCGTATGGTCATATGTACGCAAGAGCTCGATAAAGTTGGCTGTAAATTGCGAAATGAGCGCGAAATAAACCGGTAGGGCAGCAGTAATACGAGGAATTACGGGGAGAGCACTTTTGTTCTGCAACGACTAGAGACATCATTCTTATTGTATTGAGTAATTTACGTGGTTAAGATCGCCTATTGAGATTTATAAATTAAGAGAACTTCACACATCAAACTATTATTTGCGCAGATGATGCGGTTATGAAACGACTAACTTGAGATTGCAAATGAAAATTTGCGTAAATAATGTCTTACGAGGGTTGCTTATTCGCTATAATCTTTTAATATTAGTTTGACTCTATACGTGAATTGTGCTACCTTACTTTTAAAAATCCTCAGACTGATCTCTAAAATCTATTTAATTTCCGAGCTATAATCAATCTGCTCAATCTCATACTCTATCTCCGCAAAAAGACTGAACGACAAAGATGCAAATCGATCGTCACTGGTTAAAATGCATTCCGCAAATCATCGCAGCAATCAATCTCATCTTTCCCAGAAATCCCAAGTTTTCGGCCATAAAGCAAAGTGAAAAAAAGGAGGGAAAAATCGCCGGGCGATTTGTCACGAGAGGCAGTTGTAACGGAAGGGCAAGTGCCTCCTAACGTGATTACAAATATATCATAACCTCCGGGCGGCAGGAGAGAAAAAAAAGGCGCGAGAGCCTCCTTGGCACGCGATACACGTGCGCCGCCTGTCGATGCGAGGTTTATCGCCGCAAATCACTGCCGAGCCAAGGTATATCTGCGGGAGGGAGCCAGAGCCGACGACCAGGAGCGAGGACATTCTGCTCCTGCGGGAGTCGCGTGCGCGCAAGCGTGTTTGCTCAAGTTATCGCTTACGCTGAATGGGATCAACAAAGACTCGAGTGGGGGCTGACTTTTTACGCCCGGTAAATGCGACCGAGGGTTATTGAGTTATTTCTTTATTTTGAACAGACTTTCAGAACGTCGGCAGACTGGATTGGCGGGCTCACTGCGTTTCTTTAAGCGCGGAGGCGAGGTTAAGGGAAGAGCGTCATTTGAATCCGAGTTAAGGAATTATAAAGAGTTGTTCATTGTATGGTCGTTTTTATCGCATGTAATATTTAAAAAAAAGTGTTTTTAATTTTTCATTAAATCACTTCTTCTATAATTTTGTCATAATTTAAATTTTATATAAATTAAAGTTGTTAGTTGTACTATTTTCAAAAGCAGTAAGAAAAAGATTTCTTTTTAGGCCTCGGCAACTTGTTTGTGCGTAAATAATAAATCAAAATATATACTACAACTGCATTCTTTAAATAACTGAAAATGTAGGTCTAATAGAGTTAGTGCAATTTGAACGCTATTGCCTTTAATACTCATTTATTCTATATTTTATTTATTGTTTTGAATTTTTTAAGAAGTTTAATCTTCAATAAGTAACTTAATAATGATTATAAATTTGCAACTACTTAATGAGCCTTATTATTTTTAAAACCATTTCCGTCCACGTTAACGTGCTGTAAATTCAAATTAAATTATAGATATTTCGGACTAATTAATAAAGTCAAACAATTTTTCCAACAAATAGGCAACGGCCGTATCGCGGCATGTGCAGCAGATTGCCACGAATCGCGAACGATTATCGTCACTCGGAACGCTAAACGCTCGGCGCGAAAATTACGCCCGGCGCCCAGCGCCTATCCGGGTAGCTAAAAATAATTCGTTTGCCTCGAGGGCTGAAAACGCAAGGTAATTTCGCGCATATTCCGCAGAGATCGGCTAGACGTCAGGGGGTAGAGGAGGCTCGGGGCAAGAAGCTCTGCCAGGCATTCTGATATCTTGGAATGTTTTACGCCTCATTAGGCTACAATGTGTTGTTGCCGAGGTGAATTATATCAGGCATGAGACGACGCCCGTCAAGACAAATGGTCCAAACCGGAGGTAATTGTGGGCTTTTATTAGCTCTGCTTTCTCTCTCTCACTCTCTCTTGCTCGCTCTCTTAGCTCTGGCAGCGATCCTCTCTGCGTGAGAATCAGACCCGCGAAGTCTTCGTGCCAGGAGCTACGCAGCTCAACCCTTTTCCGCCTCTCCTTCCTTGATCTCTCTCGGGCTCGACGGCGCGCGAAGCGTAATTGCTTGCGTGACGGTAATGCAGGTATGCCAGGGCCCTGAAATCTTTCTCTCTCCTTCTCTCTTGCTGGCATTCGGTGTTTTCTGTCTCGGCGGCCTCCTCTCTTTTGACTTGGCTCCTTTGATAATCCCTGAGACTAAATTAAGAGTCGTGATTTTTGCGGCGCCGGCTTACCCGACTGTTTTGTCGATTAAGTCGGGGCATTGATTTCGACCTCTCCTTACTTCCGTTTTGTGGCCCTGTTATTGTTCCTAAGTTTCGAAAATGAAGTAATTTGAACCTTCTCTGTTGAACTGTTGAATCTGTTGAATTGAACTGTTTAATTCAATTATATCGTGAAAATACTGCTAAAATTGTTAGAAAATTTTATAAAATTTAATTTAATTTATTTTTTAAACAAACGTCTGACATAAAACAGGTACTGACTACTTGCACTTTTTTGAGCGGTTCAATTTTGGAAAATATTTTTCAACAACTTTTCCGAGATCAAACTATTCCAAAAGTAACCTGAATTTCGAAAAACACGTCGACTGACTTAAACTAAATCTTTTTAAGAGTAACAACTTTTTCGCTCTCTCGCTCTTGCTCCTTTCGATATCCGTCTCTCTCTCTCTCTCTTTTTTCCTCCTCTGGCCCTCCGATTTTCTACGAAATCCCTTTGCTACTTGCAGACTGTATCCGGATCAGGCTTAAAGCCCGATAAAATTTCTCGCCGATAATTCCAGCAGACTTCGGCGATTCCTCAGCGGTGGAAAAGTTTTTAGAGCTCCGCATCGTCCCTCTCTCTCTCTCTCTCTCTCTCTCTCTCTCTTTCTCTTCCGCCTCTTACCTCTTTTTTTCTACTACTTCGACTCTCTGCCATTCTCCTCCTTTCCTATCTGTCTCGCGCAAGCATGCGCGCAAGCTCTCGCGCTTTAAATCTTCCTCCAGGTCGAGATCCCTAGCTGCGAGAGCTCAATTCCTTAATCAGCTGACCGCTATCTGTACAAATCGTTCGACTCTCGCTTTGAGTAAGACGTGTTCCGAAGTCGACGCAGTTTGATGCAGGGAAAAGAAAGTTCATATTTCTCTCCCGGCAGTTTTCCAGTTTTATTTTCATTTTAATTAAGAATCGTTTAACTAATTTTTCATCGTAATTTTCGCTCGCAACCCAGGACACTATCGGGCGGGCACGCGCTGACCAAACGTGCACGCATTAATTTGAGCGCGCTTGAATTATTAAGTAAATTTTCATGGAGATTTAGTAAATTATGGTCTCTAATAGCAAGTTACTCCTCGGGGACAGTGTATACCGTACATACTCTTACTCTTACGCATATATTTCGGTGGGCAAAGGGTGGATGCGAAATCGCGCATAGCCGAGGTTCTGGCCAGCTGCCTTGGTATGCCTCTCCCGTCCGGCAAGATTAATATGGTCAGCGTGTTTCTTGGCGTATTTCAAATACTTGCGAAGGTTAATTACTTTGCGCCGGACATTGTTGCGGCCGGCTCCGCGACGTCGTCTACGACGCTCGTTTCTAGATTCTACGGTTTTGTCGTGTTTTCCCAGCGCCAAAGGGGGCGCAAAGGGTTACATTGCATAAAGGAAGTTATTAATGGTCGGAGGCGGCGTTGTAAAGGCGAGTAAGCGTATGTATAATGCAGCTCGTCATTAGCCGTGCGTAGATTACTGATGCTACTCGTAAAATGAGCGGCTGTTCGCCGCGGTTTTAGTACGGCCCTTGCGCAAGTGGACGCGCTGCGCACTTAAATTTCTAATTTTTCAATTTTCAATCGATAAAATAATTAATAATGCGGGCTCGTGAAGCGGGAGCTGCTTATAGTACCAAAACTAAAATTTAGGAAGATAAATTAAATTCCAGAAATCTACGTGTTTTGGATAAGTTCGAAGTGGCTACGCGCGTAAAGACATAATTCGCTATCTTGATTTCAGCGATTTCCAAAAGGGTTTCACGCTGCCTCGAAATTGAACGCTCGACGATCCCGCACTTTAATAAGCTATACGGTGGCGTGGCTTCCATGAGATCCGAAACGTACCACTAGATAGAATCCTATGGATGGCAACGCATTTTCCGCCTGGCATATATAATGTTGTGAGGCCACGCGTATACGAGCTGCCATTTTTCCACAGATTGAGACGCGTTATTGCGTCTTCACGTAGCGAAGATTTATTCATTTTAAAAAACAGTTTTTGTGCATAGTCCCACCAATATTTTCCGTGACTAGCAGCGACCGCGTTACTACCAGAAGCATCGAGCCTTTACTTGATTGCCGCATATCAGATGCACGAAAAATTCGGAAAAATAGTTCAATTCTTAATTTAAAGTGATTTTTATTATTTATTTGAAAATCAATTTAAATATAATTCGTATTTTAATAATAGAAATTAATTGAAAATTAAATCCCTGTAATAATAATTTTCTGTTAAAAGAAAAAACTTTCGACGGTGTATGATCATATAATATCATCTCGAATTTCCGCCAAAACCAAGACAAGCGACAACGCAACACATTTCATACCTAATAGAAAAGTTTAGAAAGACTCAGGATCAATTGAATATCAATGACTCGTCGATGAATAATTGTTTATACATTCCACGGTCGAATAGCATCCTTTCTCGATCCACGCACATTCATACGGACAAATGCGCTCTAGTCGCCCTCGATTCGCCTCGTGCGCAAGAGCTGTAGCGTCTCGACTTTCCTTCGCGCTTCTTTTATTATTCGAGAGCCATATTTACTCATTGGATTCATTTCGGATTCACTTATATACGCTATGATTTACGCTCAAGCGCGAAGGCGCCCACTATATACCTGCTCGAAGATGGGAATTTATTGGAGGCTTCGCTCCGCCCCCTTCTAAAAAGCATCCAGCATGTGAGAGAGACGTAGAGGCTCGGAACTTTCCAAAGGGCGCGGGAGAGGAAAGAAAAAGACGTAATGCGCCGTGGAGCTAAAGGTTTTCGCGCGAGTCAAAAAACTGGCGCGCGATCCGTTGCGACCGAAAATTTGAATTTATCGCCCTGGCCGCGTTTTAATATAAATGATTCCGTCCTGATTTACATAATTTACAACGCGCGAACCCCTGCAGGTCCGCGCGTTAGAAATTGATAAATTATTAGAGGAGATAGCAGGGAAAAGGGGAGGGGCACGACTTGAACGTGCTAAACAAGCAAGCCACGCGAACGCGCTAAAGAGGAATACGAACAGCGTTTTACTGCGCCTTCTCTGCGCAAAGTTGTGCATAATTGGGGAAACGAATTTCAGATATCGCCGAGCACGTGGAAGCTTGCGCAATTGTGATTGCGCTAGGCTAATACCTTCATGAATCATTTGAAATTTACACGTTTTTCGTTTAAACATTAACATGCTAAAAATGAAGAGGATTATACTGAAGTTTTCAAATTTAAATTTTACGTCAAAAAGGATGATCTGCATTATCTGCAGAAAAGCATACATTTCTTGTACCTGCAAATTAAATGCGTTTCGCATTTAATAAATTCCTCCCGGCACTGGGCTTCATATATTCCATTACTTTACCGTAGCAATAAAAGGGTCTAATTCACCCATAGTTGCAGAGGCGAATTATTACTGAAGCGTCACCGCGGAAGGGAAGAGCGCGCGTCCAGTTCGGCCGGCGCTCGCAACCGACATCGTCGTCGCCGTTCGGTATATTGCAATGGCCGGCATAAAAAACATCTATTCATCATAGCCTGCGGCGCAGCCAGAGAGGGCACATTTTTGCTTTATATTTGTCGCTAACTGCTGCTATATTGCACTGGCCGAAGCCAGAAGGAATTCTAGGGGTAGGCGTACATACGTCCTCGGGAAATAGAGAGAGTGAGAGAGAGGGAAACAAATGGCCGCCTGCTTTATTGGCCGCTACTGAATTTTTATCTCTCCCCTGTGTAAATGGACCGCGTATTGAAGCGATGCTCGGACAGAGGCAGCTTTAAAATGCATGTGCGTTTTCGAGGGAGAAGAAGGGGGATTTTAAATCAAGACGACGATTGTCGTTCAGGAGGAAGGTAATAAAACGTTTGGTTTTTGAGAATTGGATTTGCTACTGGATAATGAATTGTATTATCCGATTCTGCGCCTTAAAAGAAAGTTCGCTCAGGACGCTTGATTTTAGGATCAATAATCTTTTAGATTTGAATAATAAAAGATGTTTTTTATCGATACATAATAATATAGCTTAAAAGCTAATGGACCGAAAATCTTATTAATGATTATACAAAATATTACCACTAATTCAGAAAGACCGATGAGAAAAACGATTCGACACTTGTCATCGCTACGCTTGCGGTAACCATGAATCTAGAGTAATATAATTCTCATATAGGCGGTTAGTTGAAAAAAAAAAATAGGAAGCCGAAAGAGGGAGGAAGAAAAGCGAGGGCCGCGCGAGCGAGGTGCCTAAAAGCCAGAAGAAAAAGTGGGGCCATTATGCTGATGTCCCGACATATCGTGCTGTGCCGCACGACTTTCTCCGCGCTTTGGCTCTGAATTGCGAGTAGTATTATATACGACATCGCGACACATGCAGCATTACGGAACTCCCTGAAGATATACGGCGAATCAAAGGGAGAACCTAGGCTTGTTTACGCATTTTCACCTGCAAAAACAAGTAGCTGTGTGGTTAGTATCGTAGATCTTTCAAAGATTTTGAAACTAATAGAATTTTATACGTATTAATTCTTTAATACATTTTTTAATACTCGAATAAATTTTATGCAATTCTTTTTCTTTTAATTATTATAAAAGTTCTTACAATTAACGATTATTTAGCAATTTTTTTATTCCCTTTTTTTAAATCTTTTTAAACTGCTTTAGAAAATTCCATTATTATATTATTATTATTGTTATTTTTTTTAAGACAAACAATAGGAATTCGATCAATAACCATAATAATCAAGCATTAGTTACGTTAATGAGTTTTTTTTTTATAAGGGCTAACCGAGAGTTTTCCCGTTCGATTATTTACGTGAAAAAACTTTACGAGTACACTTGAGCTTAATCCAGGCATTGAGCTTTGCGGTTCACTTTTTGTTTTAAGAGCGCACGGGTGGTGTATTTTAAACAGCCGCTCGCCGAAGCCCTCCCAGTCCGTGCACTCATTTCCTCTTTAGTTTTCGTTCACAATTTTTGTTTATAATTATTGAATGCCGGCTTCCAAAAAATTGTCGAGGGACGGGGTCGAAGATTATTATTATCCCCGGTATAACAAAGGAGCCGGGCTAAGTTAAACGAGGAAGGTTGATGCGTAATAAAATTTAAGCTTTAATATTCTGCATTAATAGCGGTCGATAAGTGCGACTGGGGCGTCTCAGACGCTCGACCCCACCGCTCTCACTCTTCCATTCATTTCCCGGATTAAAGCTGTACCTACCGTATACTTTAAAATTTCTTACGCTCAATATAAAATTTTTATGTACTTCGGAAACTTTATGAAACTTCGGCTAAATTCGGTCTTACTTGCACGTTTTGAAAAAAATTTACATGCTCCACGGTAACAGTTTATTAAAAAGCAAAAGATAAATATTGAGTTTATTATATCTGATCGTTAAATTTCGGTTGCTGAAAATTATATGCCTTCATAATATTTTGATTTAGATTTCAGTTCAGTAGGATAAAGAACTTTTACTTTTTTTTCATAATTCTATAATTTTCTTTTCTAAATGTACATTTCCTTGAGGCTGAAATATCCCGTCGCACTGTAAGCTGACCTGAAAAATAAGTGATCGCTATGCACGACACGTTGTCTCCGTTCAAGCACTGACCGTTTAGCTATAGTCCACGTACCCACACATCCAAGGTTTCGCAATCGTTCATCTGTCTCGTGGACTCTTTGCCCCTCTCTCCTTTCGATGCTTTATTATTGCTCCAGCAGAAGGCAATGGGGGGACCTATGTCAATGGGAACAACGACTCTCTCCCTCTCTCTCTCTCTCTCTCTCCCTCTCCCTCTCTCTCTCTCTCTCTCTCTCTCTCTCTCTCTCTCTCTCTCTCTCTCTCTCTCTCTCTCTCTCTCTC
>JAWWEM010000010.1:5673311-5685793 GCA_035582935.1 Ormyrus thymus
CGCGCTCTCTCTCTCTCTCTCTCTCTCTCTCTCTCTCTCTCTCTCTCTCTCTCTCTCTCTCTCTCTCTCTCTCTCTTCTACGCTCGCCTATTTACTCAAGGGTCGGTATTTGCCAACGGGGTTCGAGAGTTTCATGACGGTCGCGACGACGACGACGACGACGACGATACTGGGCGAAAAGGGAAACCGACGAAGAAGACCGGAGGCAGGCCAGGAGGGGGAGGGGTGAAGGGGGGTAAAAACTCTCTGTCTCAGGCTGCGCGAACCCGAACATGAATTAAAGTTTTAATTTCTCTAAATCACAGCGAGGTGCTCTCCGCTCCTCCTCTCGCGAGCTCTTTCCACCAGACGGTCCGTTACTTATGGCCTCTGCCCTTTTACTGCCGCCTACTTTCGTCCTCTCCTGATCTTAGCGCTAAGGCGAAAGAGACCGGGGGAACTTCTATAGTAGTGCAGGCTACCATTCGAGAAATCAATATATGCACTTGTGCGCTTGACAAGTACACGTCAGTTCACTGTCGTCTTGGAGAATCGAGGAAACCCCCCCTCCCTTCCCCCCTGGACGAGGAGTCGCGCTGCATGGATTTTCTTGTGACACGAAGTTTGATACCGTGAAAATTATACGCATGCGCGTAAAAAATTTATAGGTGAAGCACCTGCCGGAGTGAAAGATGCCGCTTTAATTTTAATTGTTTCTGCGGTGGGGAGCAGCTTATGAGATATGCAAATTTTATTTTGGTTCCTTTATCGTGACGATATTAGAAGACGTCAATTTATGGCTTTTACTGATTTATTAGGAATTAAAATTAATAGTTCGACGAAAATATTAAATTCGATGTATTTCATGAAAGTCCTCGAACTGACATAATTATTTGATTATAAAGCGCAAAGTTTGAAGTTTAATGATTCATTTAGTCTGATTTCATTAACTTCTCGTAAATGTTTATTTTTAATTATCTAAAGATTCTGGATAAAGAAATATCTGCTTCAATAAAATCGATATAAGTACCAAATACAAATAAAAATTATAAAAAGAACAAAAATTTTCAAGATTTTTTCACCTTGAGCTTGACAAGTTAAGCCCATTACTTTGATTGTTGTGTTTCTTCGGGCGATTCCCACGCCCACGAGGCAATCGGCTTTTACAAAACGAGAAAAAAAATTCCCGCCGCGCGATTCGAGCAATTAATTTATCAGCGAAAAATCAAAGTAACGAGCGGACTCATCATTTCTACCCCGTGCCATAAATAACACGCGAGCTCAGGGCTCCGCCAAAAAGAGATCCCTATCTTCGGCACAAACAGAGATGCATCATCTCCCCTCCCCGGCTCGTCGTCTCACCCGCGGCGCGCAGACCCTCGAGAGACTCCCGGCCACGCGTTATCCCGGAAAAGTGCGTTATAACCTCTTTCTTGCACTCGCTGCCTCCCTTTCTTCCTGCGGGGGCGGCCGAGGCTCGTTCGTTGCGAGTCATGACGCGGTACGTGCTCGCGGCAAGGGAAATGGAAATGAAAATGAGGAAGGAGCGGAGAGGTGTGTATTATTTATTCAACGGAGATTTGTTTATGTGGCAATCTTTAGAAGTGATGAATTTTTAATTACTGACTTGGCGATTAAACAATGATGACAAATTGTGTATTTAAAAGAAGTCCTTAATCAGAAAATTTTGTACTTAAGTCACTAAACAAAATGAATTTCTCTGCTTCAAAAGCTTCAAACCTAATAAACTATTAATTAAAATTCTTAATTAATTTTTAGTATTATGCTAAAATTTAATAATTACTCTCACAGAATAAAATGCTTGCTTACTCAATTAAAGAATTTCAGGCTTGAACAACATACTTAATATTTCATAATCCCCTTATTTATTTTCTAAAAATTCATCAACTGAAACTTTGCTAAAAGAGCAGTCGTCCTACAAATAATCCCAGAACAAAGCAGCAAATTACTACCCTCGCTCCAGGAGCTCTTAATCAATGCCCCCAAAAAATGAAAACCATAACTGCGTCCTTATTACGAATTCAAACGCGCTCCGTGCGAAAGATAAAGCAAAGGCGAGCGAAATATAAAGAGGAGCGGAAAAGTCGCGGCGCTATTAACGTTAGGCCTTGGCGCCCCAGCCGTAACAAGAACTTGGCCCCTTTCTCGAAACTGCGCCTTGTGACATATTGTTTCCATTCCGTGCCGGCGCAATAAAAAAGCCCGGCATAAATATCGCGGAGAGATATCGCGCCGCTCGTGTAAAACGTGCCGCCTCTAATTTGTCTGAGTGGCTTTTTCGGCCCAGCGGCTGCCTGCAAAGATTTCGATGTTCGCCCTCTTGCGCGGCGGCAGTTTCTTGCCGTATTGTTTCCGCATACGTACGCGGGGACTTCCCGCTGCTGCTGCTGCCGCCGCCGCGTGTTCCAGCTTTTTTGCGGTCGCGAGCGAGCATGCTCGCGCTAATTAGTATTGCGATGATGAATTATTTAACGGCCGATTTTGCGCGTACGCTGCTGGGGTTCGGATTGGACTTTACTCGTTGGATTATTATTAATGTTGTTTTCTGCTGAGGGTGGTTCTTCGAAAATCGCTTTTTAATTCTGGCTGGTGAAAATTTTAAAGCAAGAAGCTGCATAATAATTAAGCGCGTTAGCTTTGGTTTTATTAAATATGGACGGCTGTGTAATTTATTTAACGATTAAGGTTTGCTTTGATGCACGATTTTGAATATAGCTGGCTTTGGATGCATTATTTGTAAGCGTTTGATCGAGTAAGCGTCTCATTAATTATTGTCGCTGATGTAAGTTATAGCTCTATTTTCTGATGCACAGAAGTAGCGCAATGAAGCGATTTTTTTGCAATAGAGTGTTGGATACTTACAGCGTAATAGGCTCTTCTGGACTGGGCGGCGCAGCGCAAATTGACGTATTCGTGAAATGACGCGACGTACCGGGGGATCTACCTCGGTCATCGACCTGAAACGGAAAAATTACTATCGTTTGTACTTTCTTATTAATTTAAAGAAACCATACTTTTTATTGCTACTTATTTATTATTTAAATACTGCATTTTATTATTACGGTCTGTAAAAAGTATTTTGGATTATTTACGGCCTTTAAATGTCTATTCTGAATGTTTTATCGACTAAAAAGGCAGTTCACTGTATTCATTCCTAGACTCAATGTGCATTATATGCGATTTTTATTATTCAACCAATAAAATCGTTATGTGTCTCCAAAAAAC
Source organism: Ormyrus thymus (assembly GCA_035582935.1). NCBI lineage: Eukaryota > Metazoa > Arthropoda > Insecta > Hymenoptera > Ormyridae > Ormyrus > Ormyrus thymus. The sequence goes on from JAWWEM010000010.1 coordinate 5,676,537, forward strand.
GGTAAGGTTGTACTTCACATCAGTTCTTACTGTGAACGAAAGGATTAAACACATTTCTAGAGCGCGATGATTTACGAGGAAAACGGTCTGAATTACTGCAGAAAGTTTTTATGGCCGCCGAATGCACGAATGTCGAATAGAGAAAGTGAGAGAGGGAGAGAGAGAGAGAGAACCTTGGTCGGTTTATGTCTCCAGCTTGGGCCTATATAATGGCACCCGCTAGGAAAATTATGGAAATCAAGAGAGAGCTAGAAATTTCTGAAATAATATTTACATATTTATGGTTCTACAAAAATTGTGGTCGTGCATGAATTCAAATATGATGTTGAGTTTTTTTTATCCCTTTTCGAGTTGCAACTGAAATAAAAACTCATCGAATAATTCTTTATTTTGAATCAAGACTAGTTTTCTTCTATAAGACCTAAAATGTAAACCCTACATTTACTTTCGCGACGTATATTTAACGAATACCTTTGAATTGGCTCTATAACAAATACTGGATACTGGTAGTTAATTTAAAATTATCCATTTTTTAGCAGCCTATTTCAAGCAACAATAGAAGGAACAGCATGGCCTTCGGTTATTGGAGGACGTCGTCTACGATTGTAATATGGGGGAAAGGGCCACTCTTAACGAGCCACTGAGTCGTATAAATTTTATTGCCATTTCATAATTCCTTCGCGCCGCGATGAACAATGGGCACAAGTGCTATTCTCGGATATTATAACCGCCTACCAATATAAAAGTGCCGATATGGTGAAAAATTTCATGCGTCTTTTGTTTTCCCTTTGTCCGTGATTTTTTTTTTTAAATTTGTCTATAATTATGTTTACAAATTAATTTTATAACAAAATTAACTGCTTAATTTAATTTATTAGTTGTGCCTTTCAGTAGCAATTACGTGTAATTTCACGTAGCAAGTAATTTGTAAAAAATATCCGTAACTTTAAAAAAAAAAAAAAAATGTAGCTTACCCCTATACAAAAGCTCTCTCGATAGCCGTCGAAAAACAAGCGAACTGGCGCATGAACCTCCAGAAACCATTTGCCCGTATGAATCACGTAAAAGGCGAGCCGACTCCTGCATATAGTAGCGAGCAGCAGTTGATTTTGCGCCAGTGGGACTTCCAATTAACTGCGCTTTTCAAGCCTACGGTGCGCTGCGCCCGATCCGAGCCTTGTGCCTCGCGGACTCGCAGAATGAGAAAGCGAGGGAGAGAGAAAAAGAGAGAGCGTGATTTACATTCCTTCGTCTCGACAACATAAAAATTCCGCAGCGATAACTTCCTTTGTTCCTCCCTCTGCGGTATATATATATATATATATATATATAGCCGGGGCGAGTTGCGGCGCGGACCCTGCGGGATGCCACGCTGTATATATGTATATACCCGCGTACCTTGGCGTTGCGGCCCGACTAGTTTTGTCGGGCTTATATTACATTTTTTAAGCCCTGATTAAAGGTGATCTACCTGCGGGTGCCGAGGCGACTTTACTTTCTTGTCTTAATTCTTAGAAAATATATTTAAAGAATAATTGTAAATATTAAAGCGACAAGATTCTTTGCCATCATTTATGTTATTTTCTAAAAAGTTTAATTAGCTTCAACAAAATTTCGAATCCGAAAACTCCATCAGAAATGCCAAAAACTAGATTTTAAAAGAATCTCTTTCTCATTCTGCAAGCCACCGACAACACAGTATACGCGCACCAGCGAAACAGATGTGTATATCGGCTCAGGATCGAAATGTAATTAAGAGGGCAAATAATCCGTGCCGAACAAATTCTCTCTCTCTCTCTCTCTCTCTCTCTTTCACTCTCGGATCAAAGAGCGCGAGGGGCAAGAGAGCGAACGATGGTGGACGGGGGTAAAAAGTAGCAGCGGCGGCGGCGGCGGCGGCGCGGGCTCTCTTCCTCTCGCTGATGCGTGTACGCGCCGTGGACGTGTCGACGTAGTCCAGGGGGAGAGAAACTGGAGCGAGCGGCACGGGGCCTCCCTCGATAAATACACGCATTTCTGTCAAGTGACTGGGAACTCGGGATTCAAGGGAGTCGAAAGGTGGAATTAAGAGGAGAGTTCTGTACTGGTCTCTTTCTCTTTGCCGTTCAAAGTCTCTCTTGTTTATCAACGTTTTGGTAACCACCAGATTCAAAAATTACAGGGGAAGGCTTAAACTACGTAGAGTTGAAAGTGCCTTCGATCTAAAGTACAGTAAGATGTCTAAAAAGAAAAAAAAATTAATTAGAAAATTAACTTTGTTATTCAATAAACCAACAATTTATTTGAATAAATCTTCGTATGAAGGTTGTCCAAAATAATTTCAGTATAAAGATATACGAAAGATTCAGGAATAATCAAAGAAAATCCAAAGCAGAGATTCCAGTCCTAAAAGCAAGGGGAAAGGACACGAAAACTTGCGCGCAAGGAGGAAGAAAAAGATAGCCCGTACCAGCAAGTGAATTGCAGAGGGAAGGACTAAGAGCGAAAAGCCGAAAATGATGGGAGAGGAGGGCCGTCGTCCGAGAGGGCAGTATATTTGCGTTAGGTTACGTAGTTGCGCGTTTAATCAGCCGTGTACCCCGGAAAAGCGAGGGAACACGAGAGCTAGAAAGCGTTTGAAGAAGCGGATCGTAGGAAGAAGACACAAACACACACACACACACACACACAAACTCGGCGCGGCAACAGCGACGACGTCGGAAAGAAAAAAGGCAGTGCGGAGATGCCGAGAATCACGAATCGAAAGAGCCAAAAAGGGAAAGAGAACTGCGCGTTTATTGCCACTGGTGTACTTCTCCCCCGCTTGTCCAGAGGCACGCTGTTTTGCAAGGGAATGTTTTCCTCGGATTCGGCCAAGTCCAGAGAGAGAGAGAGAGAAGAGATTCTCCTTCTCCTTTGCTTTCTTTATACGCCGCCGCTGCCTTTCGGCCAGTGCACCAGAGACTCTCTTGCTCCCGTTCTCTGCTCGAGGAAATAAAAAGAATTCGCTTTAAGTAAAATTCAAGTACAAACATTAGCGCCCATTTCGTCGAGCAGCCGACTTTCTCGTGTCCCCTTTTTCGGGCCTTTGAAGCGCTGCCCAATTCTTTTGCCTTTTTCCCTTTTTTCGTTGACAAGCCATTACATTTAGCTGTTTAAAATCAAATGGGCTATTTGACTTTTTTTTCATTCTTTTAGCGAAATTGATTGAGAGTATTTTTCCTTAACCTGTTTTGAATATTCATGATTTAATTAAATACTATACTTAGCTAATTAAGAAATGTTTTCCCTCATTTTTTAAATTTACATTTTAGAAGTCAATCGATTAGGTTTGAAGTACACAAAATTATTATTTTCGCAGACTTTTTTTGTTTTTCTCAAGTGCGCACAATTCGTCAAACGTATGGGGATCCGGGCCCATTGCAAACGTATTTTACGTGTCATGACGATGACGTTAATCAAGAATCATAAATGATGAGGGAGGAGGGAAAAGGGGGTGAGGGAGAATGAGCGCGAGAGGGGAGGCGCCTTCGAGGCGTCGATGCCGTGACAGATTGGCCCCCAGTATTTTCCACCACATACATCATCGAAACCCACCAGTCTTTAGTTCTACTCCAATGCCTGCAGTTATCGACTCGCCTAATTGACATCGCATCCATCGCCCTCCTGGACCGAGGCAACGCCGCGCTGATCGAAATTTGCTTCCTCGAAAGTATAACGCTGTACGTCGAAATGTGATTAAAGGCCCGGCTCAAGTAATTTTTCGCGCTTCGTATATTATGAAATGATTTAGAATTGATATGTTTATCCGAGAGAGTCATAAAGTTTGTTGGTTAACGCAGCTTTAAAGTAGGGAAAAGGATTTCAGGTAATCACTGTTTTGATCAGGATTGATTGTATTAATCTATCGCTACTCTCAATGTTAAAGTTTATAATACGTTCTGATAAAAAATTCGCCAAGAAATTTTTGATTATTATTTAATTTTACAGAGTTAGGAAATTGAGAATTAGTTAATGGCTTATTATATACTTATACAGTCAGCGGACAGATGAGACCTTCAATCCGTCACTCTGCGAAGTTATGACGGCCGATATTACTTATTTAACGAGATGCCGTTGCGCGTGGATAAAGTTGCCAGCACGAGCTTTCGGGCAGCTACTTGCTTTTTGTCTCTCACGGAATTGCTATATACATAAATTTTTCTGCTTATGAATCGTTAATGCTCAGCCAAGCGGACCTACAGGGGAAATGAATTTGTCAACGGGATTCGCGGAAATCCAGACATCCGCCATTGTGTCTTCGTGAAATCCATTTCGGCACGTGGTCCGATGGTTAACGCGTGATGCCCGACCGCACCGCGATGACTACTACTGATATCCTCGCGTCTCATTGTCACGTCGTTGTTTCAATTTTCGGAGTTTCGAGCTCTGAATTGAAATCAGTTCAAGCCGAGTCTGCATTTGAATATTATTCGGTAATTAAATAATATTTTAAAAGTAGAATTGTCAGAATGCTTTTTAAAAATAATACAGTCGCAGATACCCATCAATTATTAAAATTGTTTTAAAACGAGCATTTTCTCACCTTTATAATTAGATTCCAAGTTTTAATTTATACTTTGCTTTTTCTAAATTAATACAAAGATTAATTGAAACAAAAAAAACTGGCCAGCCATTACGATTTTTTTTTCTCGCAATTCAATCCTTTCCATTGTCGGGATAAAAAAGGCAGGCGTATATATTTTCCGTACACCCTAAGGATTCCCTCGGCATTACAAGCTAGGGAGAGAGAGAGAGAGAGAGAGAGAGAGAGGCTAAAGCAGTACTGTACTCCGCCTCAACGTCCGCGCGCTTGGCTTGGCCGCGGCGAAGGGCTTCAAAATTTTCAGCAAATTAAATACCGACGATAGTGGTTACCCCTTAGGTCCAGCTAAGCCCAATAACTCATAGACGGAATGCGAAAGGGTGAACCCAAGCCTTCTCTGCCTTCCTTTTTTTTGTTTTATTCCAGGCCTCTCCCCGGGTAGCAAGTCTCCGAAACCTCGCGAGCGCGAAAAAGGGCAAGCAGCGGCGGCGGCGGCGGCGGACTGCGCGCCGTTATAACTGCGCCGCGAGAGAAAGGCTAAGGGTGGAAAAATAACAGCGCGCGAGTGCCTGTTTATCTTGAGATTTGTAGCCGCCTGTTCTCGATATTTATTGGCCCCTGGAACGCCGGGGCGAAGAGAGTCCGCCTGACAGACCGTTAAATTTTATTATACATTTTCTCTCTCTCTCTCTCTCTCTCTCTCTCTCTCTCTCTCTCTCTCGGCCTCACTTTTTTTTCAGTCTCGAACACTATGTCCTGAGTAACGTAACGACCGGCATTACGAACGATTTCATTTCGTATATTACGCGTGCCTTTATGCTTATTCAAAGAGGCGCTACTGAGATTTGGCGCGGTAAAAAAGGTTTAGCGTCTTTTTCAGGCGCACAAGTAGCGATCGTTAAAAAATAATAGAAATGTCCTTATCATTTCTGTTTAAGCTAAGATACGAATGATAGAGTCTTTCGCAAAATTAATTTTGTGAAAAAGCAAAAAATTAAATACCAACGTTTTTTCATTACTCAATTTGATATTAACGATTTTTATTTAGTAAGATATCTACATGCATTAATTAAATTCTTAAATACTTAAAAATATAGCACCATAAATACATTGACGGGGGAAAATTGAGAGGCGAAAATGTAGTGGCTGTAAGGCGAAGTGGAATGAGAAATAGTGCGTTGTTGCGGCGAGAAGAGAGGCGCTAACCCACGCGCCTCATTATCTTAACAAATCTAATCTCACGGCGGGTGTTTATAAATGTCTTGTTTTCCGTTGAAACAGTGCGTGCCAGATAGAACGAGAAGGAAAGCTAAGCGGGGAGGATGAGATTTTGGCTTACCTCCATTCCCTCATCTTTAATGAGAGAGAACGGCGGCGATGCAGCGCCTTACTCAAGAGGACGATATAACCAGAACATATTTACGGAATCTAGGTTACGCGATTATTTAGTTAATATATTGTCAATTGCCCATCAGTTATTATTTCATTATTTTAAAATTTATTCAACGTGGCAAAACTTAAACTCTCCAGCGCCGTTACTAACGAAATCCGTGCGCCGCAGAAAATTTTCAAGCTCGGGCCCAGATTTTGGGAATCTCGACGGGTTTGTTTAGGACCTGGGGTGCGCGGGAGGGAGGGAGGGGGCAAATCGTAAGCAGAGGTCTCTAACACAGGCGCAGGTTAGGCACCGCGGGGTAGTCATGCGCTTAGGCGGCGAAATGCTCGGCGGAGTTGAGTCGGTCCCGCAGTTATTACCGTTAGGAGGAGGTGCCTTGCCGCAAACTAGGCGGGCGGTAATCCCTTAAGAGCAATAAGAATCCTTTCCCCGTCAAATTGCCAGGCGCCTTGGCTTCGGCTTGGCCTAACTCGCTGCTCCGGCGCATTAGCGTAACCCGGGTCACCTTTCTCCAACATATTTTTTAATACTTTTAATAAATATTCAACGACCGAAGTAGCGCGTATTCTGCTGTAAGGCCCGGAACGTCGTGGGGCAATAAAGCGGATTTTTGCCGAATAAAAGCAATCCCCGGCGACAATTTAATCCACTTTGAGCAAATCGGGTACAAAGTCATTTCGAAAACAGCATCAACAGAGAGCGCGCACGCGACGAAATAAATGCCTGAGAGAAGGCCTATTGCGTTAAGAGGGAGGAACGGAGAGAGACGGAGAGTCAATCAAATCGAGGGGTGCAAAGTACGATGACGAGAGCAATACACTCCAACGTATGACTTGTACGACTCGGTTAAATCGAGGCAGCGCGCGCGCTCGGATTCGAAATTTCGAGGGTGCAGAAACCCCAGTCTCTTATACGTGAGCGTACAGCGGCGACGGCGGCGACGGCGGCGACGCTCGTCTTGGGCGTAATTTGCACACAAAGTGCCGCGAGAGCAGTGCATCCGCGCGGCTGTATGTGCGACGAGCGCGCCCAGGGATATTATGCTAACGTCCCATGCATAAAGGTTAGGAGCTTTTCGCGCTCATACAAGCGGAGCTCCACCGCCGAGATTCTCCAAGTCCAATTCGAGAGTCCGGGATTCAGGCTGCGTTCGTATTTATTTACACACTTCTTGGCCCCCCGGAGAATTGTTTGTGTTAATGCCGCTCTAGAGTCGTAAATAATTAATTATTTTTTAAAATAATTAATTTCAATTTTAAATTAAATTAAATCTATCGGTTTTCACAATACTGCATTCGTTTTTTATTTAATAATGCTATTTTCAAAATGGGGCGTATTAAATGAGCATTTGCGCATCATAATAGTAGTTTTTTACTTTCAGCTACGCTTCCTGGTTTTAAATTCGTTGAACAAATTAAATAACAAAATGATACGACAAATTTTTAAAAATCATTAAAAGATTAAAATACCTTTGCTAAGTAAGCCTCGAGAAAACAATCTAAATCAAACGTTTGTAAACTCACCGATAATGCAAATTCGCGAGTGAAAGTGAAAACACAACTTGCAAGCTCCCGAGTACTATAGTTGATTTACGGCTCCTCTCGGCGAAGTACTTTCGGTCTCTCCTCGCGCAGGGCCCGTGTGACTCGGCAAACTTTCAGAAGCGCGCGCAGAACGCGTACATGTGGCCGGAGAAACTTGCCCAAACCGAGCGAGACGCAGAAACAGAGGTTGGAGTGAAAAAATAAAAGAAGGACGGATTTCGGCTTCTGCTCGCGATATTTTTGGCTCCCCGGTTCCATTAAACGCTACTTTATTCCAGGTGTGTGCGTACGGGAACAGGTGTTCTTGGGTCTGCGGGAGGCCCTCGATGCGGCTGAGTGCTTCCGACAGACGCCCCGATAAAAATTATACGAGGCTCGTTGGGCTTAGTGTGAGGTGGAGAGGGCGAAATTTCTTAAATAATAAAGGAATCTCCGTTACAGCGGAGCAAGGCACCAGGCAATGCTGCTGTGTACGCTCGCTTTTTAATGAAGGAAACTTTCTTGTGCTTCGTTTTGAATAAGGGCTTGTGAATCATATTTCGTAGTAGCTCGAATCGACTTAAAGTTTTGAAAAATAGGAATTTTTTCCGGCACAGATTTTCAAATCTTCTTACAAGTATATAAAAAAAACTAAACAAATAAAAAGATTTTCAAATCTTCTTACAAGTATATAAAAAAAAAGACTAAGCAAATAAAAAGATTTTCAAATCTTCTTACAAGTATATAAAAAAGACTAAGCAAATAAAAAGCCTGCTAATCCCGCGTCGTGAGATTCCTAAAAGTCAGAATGAGAAGTTCCTTTCTAATTGAATTACAGCAGCGAGATGATTCGGAGCCTGCTTATGCATGACCAACAACTCGCGGCTACCTCCTCCCCGAGCGACATACCTCTTTTCTTTTCGCGCTAATAAAAAACCCGTCACGTAACGACGGCGGCGGTGTCGAGCGAGAGGGAAAGAATACTGATTCATTATACAATCTGGGTCGAGTGATTAGCATGCGACTCGCTCGCTCGTCGTCGGCGTCGGTTCTCCTCCCGCCGTGGAAGCTCCTTCTAAATAATGTAAGGCGCGCGGCGGCACCGCAGCGGCTCCCGCGAGTACAAGACCGCCGTTGGCTCTCCTTGCGGACTACGAGAAATCCCGCGAACGTGATGCCCTCCGCGACCTGTACCCGCGCGCGTTGACAAAGGGCGCCGCTGCCTCGGAGTCGAGCTGGGCTTGGCTTCGAGGGATGGAGACGAGCTATTGTTGTCGCTAATGCTCGGCTAATTTCTGATTTAAGCGCTTTTCTGAGGTACGTCGGATAATTTTTGTATATTCGGTTTGAAAGATAAGTCGTTGTTCAAGTAGTAAAAATTAGATTAAGGCAGCCACGTTTCAAATACTTTTCATTTGCAGTTTTAAACAAAGGAATCTTCGATATGGCTACGTAGCTCGCATTATCCTTCATCTTCCAGTGATCGCGTGCGCTTAAAAGCCACCCATTGACTCGTACAATAGTGGGAACTGCTCGTCTTCAGCGTCCACCTGATCCTCGGGGGGTCTTCTTCCTCCATCCAGGCAAAAGTAGACAGAGAGGACGAAACTCAGAGATAAAACATTTTTAATATAATTAAGTGGAAATCTCTGCGGTACCCAACCCTCTTCCGTCGCTTGTAATTCTCTCTCTCTCTCTCTCTCTCTCTCTCTCTCTCTCTCTCTCCTCGCCTCCTTGCTCCCCCTCCGTCACGCGCTCGACTTGACGCTCCTCC
>JAWWEM010000010.1:5692867-5738952 GCA_035582935.1 Ormyrus thymus
CTCTCTCTCTCTCTCTCTCTCTCTCTCTCTCTCTCTCTCTCGCCACATCTGCATATACATATGCTCTCGTCAGCTTGCGTTTTGTTTTTGCGAGGAAGTGGCAGCGGAGGAGAAGGGGACACTCATTACGGATGCAAAATTGGCTATTCATATTCAAAATTTTATATCTCACGCTCTCGCGCCGATTTGCCTTGTCGCGCGAGAGGGCTAATTTATTCGGATTCGATCCTCTTGCGGCCGCAGCCGCGACAAATCCCCCAAATCTTCCTCTTAATACATTCGTAATTTTGCTAACGCCCAGGAAAAATCTTACCTCTCTGCTCTGAGAGTTCGTTCTTTTATTTAAGTAGCATTTCCCTGCTACGGTTTAAATTTCCGAAAATTCGTTCTTTTGAAAATTAATTAATTGATGTAAGTTTCTAAATTCACAAGAAGTTTACGTACTTGGAAATTCCGTTTGCAAATGATTTCACTTTCAAGTTCTCCAAAAAAGTTAAGCTAATATTCACAGTCCTCTTTTTACCCGAAAAGAAAATTATAACCCGAAAATGTTCCGCTGCAAAAATACAAAAATCCTAACAAGCACCTCTCCATCCATTTAATTCAGCCGTTTGCATTTGTGAGCCACCTCTCCAAAAAGGCAAACGACGGGCAGAAGGGAGCGACACTAGTAGCAGCGCAGTAGTTGCTAATTTTCGCGTCGTCGTCGTCGTCGGTGAATGCGGAAAGGGCGTAGGCGAGGAAGGAAAGTGGCTGGCGGAATCATTATAAATAGTCATAATTACAACAGTCGCGCGTGCTTAATTCAATTACGCTGATTAACGTTGTACGTTGCACCTTCGCCCGCGCCCTTCGCCAGCATCCCCGGGTTGCAGCGTCAGTGGAAAGCCGTGGAAACCATAGAGAGATAAAGAGAGGGAGGCGCTCGCGTAAAATATACGCCGCGTCCCTGGCTAGGATCCCGGGCCTCGCCGAGGTATTATGCTTATGCATAGACAAGTTATAGCACAGCTAATATGATTATCTCTTCGACGAGAGACTACTCGCTTCGTCTCTCTCTCTCTCTCTCTCTCTCTCTCTCTCTCTTTCTCTCTCTCTATCTCTCTCACGGCGTAAGAGAGGTGGAACGAGAAAGAAAGGAAGGAGGGAGAGAAAGCAAGGGATATGAAGAGAGGTAAGCGATCATGCGTGCGCGCAGTCGAGAAAGTTCGAAACCGCTTTTAGGCGAAGCGTAATTTTCCTCATGCGCACACGTGTCTGCGAGTTGGTGTGCTGCCGAGCGGCGGTGAAAAAGTGATATTTCGGTATAACCAGTCATTTGCGAAGCGCCGCTTGCCAAGCCGACCTTTTGTCTGTAACAGAAGCTTCGCGATTTCGTGGCCGTTTATCACGATTGCAGCCTCTCAATTAGCTCGCGGTAGTTTGCTACTTTTTAATTGATTGAAAAATGCTTGATGGCAAACGTTTTTCACTCCAAAGTGCCGCTAATTATTTTTCCTCCGCCACCGCGATTTGCGACTCCAACCTTTTACAGCTTTGGTTTAAAAAAATTTCTTACAAATTACGTCGCGCTTTAAAAACCGTAGTAATCCCTCCTTAAACGGTTTTCGGCACGCACGCGCGTCGCCGAGGCCAAAGCAGAGCGAGAGCTCCTTAAGAAAGTACTCCAGTGCCGCTTGAAGCGCGCACCTCAAAATACGCAATAGCACGGGCTTTGGGACCCTCTCAACCCTCTCGTCTCCAGCGGAAGCCACCGCAATGAGCGTGACGTACCCTCTTGACAAGAGGACAAGCCTTCCGCGAAGTATTATTTCCCTGTGCATATACGCATTCCTCGCACACCTTTCGAAACGCTCAAGTCGAGGGAAAGGAAGTCTAAAAATTTGCAGTCGATCGATTGTTAACGCAAAGAACAGTAAAAAATTGGGAAAAATATACGTGAAATAATGTTAATTTAACATCCTCTGTTTATGGTGAAAACAAAAGCATTATTGGAGGGCCTCTTCAAACTCCGAAAATGATTACTATAATCATATTTGAGTTTATAGAACAGTTAGCATTATAATAATATTTTGCGAAGTGCATTAAGCTTCACGAATGCTCAAACTCGCCCAACTAATATATTTAGTGCTTCAAATCAATTTTACAACTTGCCTTATAAATAAATTTGTAGCTGCAAATTTAATGAAAATTTTTCAGACTACAATCAAACTTACTTTAACTATACATGAATATATTTTAATGCAGAGCAATATAGAGCTCGAATCTCATAATAGCAAAGCTCGTCTGACAGATCCTTCGACTCACACCGGGTCTTCTTTCCGATGCCTAGCTCCGAGGCTCGCTTTTATCTTCCCTCCTTGGCTTCTTACTTGAGACTCGCACGCCGAATACATACCAAAGCATCGGGGATCATCGTTTCGCATCGGCAGCCCCTCGCTGTTCATTAAGTTTCGTAGGTGGCAACACTTCTTCCACGCGTCTGAGAAAGAGACGAAGGCAGAGCGCGCGCGGAAGATTAATTGCATTCCGCCGACGTATTTTAAAGCAAACCGCGCCCGCGCGCGCGCCCGAAAGTGAGAACGCGAGAAATAGAGAGAGCGGGAAAGGATGAAGGGCTGACGAAAAGGGATGGAGCGCCTTGAAGAAGAAGAGACACTGGCGCCCACGGGCTTGTTGTATTTATCATATAATTACCATAATAGAGCCCAAAGTCCTCATCCCCAATTTTGCTCTCTCCTCTCGTTCCGCGTGCGATAGAGAGCGAATGGCCCCAGCCCGCTCCTCGCTACCCGCCACCGACGACGACGACGACGACGACGACGACCGCAAATTGGAAACTCTGGAAATACATTTTCGAGAGCTGCCGCCCATGCGGACCTTACTTACAACGCGAAAATGCTTTCCTGCTAGAAGAGAGAGAGAGAGAGAGAGAGAGAGAGAGGAGGGGAGACCGCCTTTTGCCTTGTGGCTTGCGCCGGCTTGAATTGATTTCAAAGTGCGGAATTAAAAAGGAGAGACCGAGCTAGATTGAATTTAATCCTTTATTAGCTGTAGCTCTCGAAGCAAATTCGTTAATTTTTCTGGGAATTTTCAAGAAAATTATTGAATAACGATTTCTTTTTCCGTTTTCACAATAAAATCATTTTATCTAAATTTTACACTTAACGGAATTTCTTTAGTTTCTAAGTAATGTGTTTCAAAATAGTATACGCAATACCAGACAGTATTTTATTCATGTAAATAGCATAATTTATATTTTTCGATATACTGTTCCCCCTCGATCACCAATAAAAAATAATCTACAAGTATTATTGGCATTCATCGGGTATAAAGTTTATTTACGATGTCACTTGCAACAAAACTTTTTGAGGAACTGGATTCTCAACAAGGCATAGAACCAGACAGTATTTTATTCATGTAAATGGCATAATTTGTAATTTTTCCATATACTTTTCCCCCTCGATAATCAATAATAAATAATCTATAACTATTATTGGCATTCATCGGGTATAAAATTTATTTACGATGTCACTTGCAAAAAAACTTTTTGAGGAACTGGATTCTCAACAGGACGAGAGGGAGAAATTACTTGGCGATTCGCATCGATTTTGCTATTCTCTCGCAATTCGCTCGAAAGCAAGAGCCGAATATCCATTCTGGGTATAGGCACGTATCTATTCAGTATCGTTTTGTATATCCACTCGCGATATTGCTAAAACACTTGGCTGCGCTGCTGCGGACTTCCTTTTTCATTTTATTCTTTCGGGCACTTTGCGCGAGTTCCAACCTCGTCTGCTCCCCTTGACACCCCAATAGACCTGTCGATTTCTATGTGTAATATCTAGACATACATTTCTGTTGACAGTTGGAATAGATTTTCATTCCTTTATCGAAGTTTCGAAACTCTTACAGCGATTTCTTTTTTTCGCGAACATCCCCAGATTCTATTTTTGATAAACAACCACTAAAAACTTATCTCTTAGTAAAATAGACGAAACTTAAAGAAAAAACATTGTTATTATTCAAAAGCAATTATTTGACTTGGAAAATCACGTTTACCTTAGTAAAAATATTAACACCAGCAGAGCGATGGACCCTTGAAAAAACTAATTACAAAAATTGAATCCTCGTTATTTCGGTACTTTGCCCGAGCCACAGGTTCTCCTTCAGCCTCCGACACTTCCTGCAAAACGTCAACCCAATGCGTGCTGCCTCTTACCCTCTCTTCAGTTAAAGTTGAGGGGTTGTCCGGCAAAGGCCTGGGGTCGCGGGAGCGTTTCCGTCGGCGGCGCTCCACGAGGCGCGTAAAAACGTCCAAATTGCGCGTAAATAATTATATTTGCATATTCATCGAAAAGTAAATATTTAACACCGGCGGCTCGGCGAGCGACAAACGAAGGTCCGAAAAGAGTATTACGAGGTTAAAAAGGTGGGGTGCGTGACGGCAGAGTGTAACGTATACATTAGAAGAGGGCGAGCCCTTACATAACCATGCATATCATCCGCGGTAGCGAAATTCAGCCTTAATTTTACTTAACTACGTCGTGACCCGCCGTGCTCGCCGCGGGGCCGCCGCGGGACAAGTGTTATTTTTGTAATTTCGCGGGGCACTAATGGGGGTCCCGAGGCGCGCGCCCGCGCGGAGAGGCTAAATAACAAAAGAGAGAAAGAAGCTCGGGCCGTTTACCTACGCAAACGATATCCCTCTCTCTATTTGACCGCGCTTTCTCGCCGCAGAGGCGGAAGAAATCCTGAGAGTGGATTAAATCGCGAAGCGAGCTGCGGTGTGAATTCAGGGCCAAATGACCTCTCGCTTTTTCATTTACTTTAGCGGGACTTTGTGCGCGGGCATTATTTTATTCGAGAATCGTCGGGGTTTTTGCTGCTATTGTCGCGCGTTTTGATTTACTTAATAAAACTTTTGCTAAATGGTTTATAAAAAATAACTTCGTACTCGTAAATCTGCGGCGTTTCTAACCGAAAGAACTATATAAATCCAAATTTTTCCGAACTCTCAAGCTGTTCGCTTGAAAAAAGTACATGCTTTCTGCCAAAAATACTTTCTGCGCCGCAGCTCTTGCCTGTCTTATTCGGAAAGCGACGCTATCGCGTTATACAGCAGCGTGTCGGCACAAAACAAAAACTCCGAACTTGCGGGTCTTTAGGAAACGTTTAGCGTCGCCGCCGCAGACGACGCGGCAATCGCGAAAATAAGAATAACCGCAGAAAGGAACTGCGAGACCGAAGGGGACAATCGGTAGGTGCGCACATGGATTCCGCGTGCTCATCGATTTTCGCTGACCCCCAGCGGGGGAGAGAAAGCGCTTTCTCGCGTCGTCCTTGCGTAACGCGCCTGCAAGGCATGATATATATACGTATATATATGTATATATATAGAAAGAGAGAGAGAGAGAAAGTGACGTGTATGCGCGTCGAGCGCATATTACATCGATCAGCCTTTGATGAGGGAGCGAGTTTCGCTCTTCTCTTTCGCGGTTTGGTACGGAGGAGGGCAGGGCGGGCATCATGTCGACTATTACCGGCCTGAAACACCTGAGCCTAAGCTCGCCTCCTGTTTTCCTGCTGCCTCTCACTTACCGACTAACTGTCCCAAGCCACTCGCTTTCTTTAACTCAGTTTTTTTTTCTTTTCATATTTGTATTTTTTTTTTATTTTGATTTTCAATTTCTGTTTATTTGTTGTTATTTTGTTGATCTAAACACTAAAGTTGACTTCTACCCATTTGCTGCAACTTCTTTTAACAAGAATTGAAACAATAAAATTAGTTACTGACATTGTAAAAGAGAAATTATTCTAAACGTAAAATTGCCATTTATTATAAACTGAACTTGCTGCAAGGAATGTATATTATTTGTGGATGCCTTCTAAATATTTTTTATAATTAAACCATATAATTTTCTTTCTATAAGTACGCAATAAAGTATTTAAAAAGAATCATTTATAAATAGCAGTTATGCATCATAAACCTAAAATTTACCCCCCCCCCCCCACCCCCAAAACCGTAAAATTAAAAGTTCAAATATTCACATACGCTGTATTCCATTCCATCTGCATAACTCTCGTTAGCTTTCAATTCTTTGTTTCCCAACTCGAGTCCTGGTCGCGTCGCGTGGCGAGCGCGGCAACAAACACGCACTCTCTCTCTCTCTCTTTCTCTCTCTTTCTCTCTCTTTCTCTCCCCCTCCCACAGCCGAAAATGCGCGTATTACCCGGTCTTAAATTATTCTCGGCAAACCGCAAAAATACCTACGCCCCCTCGGTACCTTCCACCAGCAGCAACACGAGCTTGCTTTCTTTCGTCGGCTTGGCGCGCAGTTCGCGTGCATCCGGCGCGTTTTTTTTCTCTCTCCGCCTTTCTTTCGTGCTTTTGCTTGCCTTGTGTGTCTCTCTCTCTCGCTCTCTCTCTTTTTTTTATTATTATTTCAAGACCAAGCCCGAACCGAGTTAGCGGCTTGCGCACTCGAATGTAAGCCTAATAATCATTTACGCGCAAGAGCGGCTGCCTCTGTTTCCGCTGCTGTAATTATAGCGTTAAGCGAATGCTCGATTTTCTGTTTTAATGGTTTTTCGATGCTCGTATAAACGATCCCCGGGACTTGCGAGGGCTTGCTTTATTGATGAATTGGATTTTTTGTTTATGCGTCAGGAGTAATTTTAAGACGACCGTAGATATTGCAATTATACCAACGTTTTCCAGTTTTTGTGTGAGTTGTCGAGAAGAAAAATTGCTTTTTAAAAAATAAATTCGATGTATGTATATATATATATTAAGAAAAAAATTATTAAAAGTAAAATGAATATTGGTGAATTGCTTTTGTCCAGGAAAGCAAAAATGTATTGTGAACGTAATTTTTGTCGTGAAAATAATACTTACAGATTCGCATATTAGAAATAATTATTCTTATATAACATGTAATCTTATTATGCTTTCTATAGTAATGCATTTCTTTTAATTATGCCCTTTTCTTAGAAGCAAAAAATGTAGTGAAAGTTGATTCAATTAGTAATAAAATTTCATCCGTAAGAGACTCAATTATTTAACTGATTAATGTAAAATACATAATAGTATCTGAATTGGGTGTTTAAAAAAAAATAATTGTACTTTACCTACTTTCTTTTTTTATAAAATATTTTTTGTTTTCTTCATTATATCAATACATTTTAAATAAATTCTAAAATTCAATAATATAAAAATAAATGCATTAGTTATGTTAATTATACGTTAAATTACATTAGTTCAAGAACTATACGTTTCCAAATCTCTGCGCATGAATCCAATACGAAAATAAGATCTTTAACGTTCAAGTCGCATCGCTACCCAAATAAACGAAAAAGTATCGATAATAAAATTCCACTTTCCAGGGCTTCCGCGTCCAGACGTATATCCGCCGAGTAGGATCATACGAAATGATGAAACATTTCCATTGAAATCCGGTGGGAGAGAGCCTTGGACGCCACCGCCGCCGGCGAAAGAACCGATGCCTGCTTCGATTATGGCAAAAGTTGCGACCTACGCAGAGGCTCGCTCATGTGCTTCCGATAAAAGACGGATGATTCGAGACGTCCGCTGGCGTCGATCGGTCTCCGGACTGACGCCTCGAACCGAAGATGAAATGCACCCTTGGCGAGCCGACTCCCCCGGCGGGGAGAGAAAGACGCAAATTTACGAGTCCGCGGCAAGCTGGAATACAAATTTGAGGATGACCCGAGCGGCGAAGGAGAATAATAAATATATATGGGTGACCGATGAACGGCACATGCGACGGCCTGGACTCGCGCGCGCACTCCCTTATGAATTCCGAGCACGGGAGGTTAGCGAAGAATCTTTTTTACAGCGGGCGCGATCGCTCGGCCGAACAATCGCAAGCCGATGTTCTATGTATTTGTAAAAGTGATAGCGAACGGGACTTCTGTGTTTATGAAGGATATAAGTTCGAAGTTGAAACGGTAAATAAGCAAAAGTTCATTTAATTTTGACGAATTAAAATATATTCGCAATATTTTTTTCACTTGTAGTTTATGAAAACTATTTTCTTTCTTAGGAGATTGTAAATCGCAATGAGTCGCGTTAAATATTAAAAGAAAAAGGCACTACGACAAGCATAACCATTACAATCGCATTAATCTTGGGAGCCGCCATAACCCCACGAGTACCGTATCCAAGCCCTATTTTCTTGAGCGATGTTCGCCATCAGCAGTGCCTTTTTCCCGGCCATTACACGCTCGCGGCGGGTCAGCCCGAGGTGTGGCGGCAGAGAGAAGCGGCGCGAGTGAATTACAAGGAGAGCGGGTAATTTGACTCGGCCGCCCTCCCCGGTCCGAGCGCTAGTAGTACATTATTTCTCGATGTCAAATAAAGCAATTATCATGTGCCGGAGAGAGCCCGGTAGTTCCTCCAGCCTCTAGTAATCTCGGCGGTCCCCGGCGTGTGCGACATCTTCATCAGAGTTCGCAGTCGACCGCCCACCTACAGCGTTTTCATTGCTGCCCGGGACCTTCCCTCTCTCGCTTGCTTTCTCATTTTCTCGCTTTCCCGCGGCCTTTCCTCTACCAACCGGAGCTATCTAAGAGTCTGTATTTTTCTTTCCCGCTAAATAGACCACTGTTTCGTCTAGATTAAATTTGCTTTTTATACGCTAAACTGTAAACACGTCCTGTACTTTACTAATTGATTAAACGACTTCGTTAAAGTACTCTAATGTAACGAAATCTTTTTCGCTCACGCGCAAAAGTAAATTTTTCAATACCATCGCGGCGCGCAAATGAATTTTCGCAGAAAAATTTTCGATGCCAGGCGATCAAACCCTTTCTCTTTTATTCGCCCGCGCCTTCTTCGCGCTCTTGTTCCGTGAAACATTCACGTGACGATCTCTCGGGGGAGCGAAGAACTAGATCATTGTGAAGGTGCGAGCGACAAAGACAGAGAGACGGCGGAGATAGCGTGCAAGAATAAGGAGGCGGAAAAGTCCGGAGGGAGGGGGGGGGAGAGGACCGCGCCGCTTCCAAGGGAAATTTCACAAAGGCTGACCTGCTCGTAATGAATGTTATATAACCCTTTTAATGCTTTACGCCTCTTAGATTTTTCAGAGAGCCCTCCAAGCTCTTCCACCACCCTCCTTCGCCGTCTCTTTCTCGCTCGTTTGCCCTCTCGACCTCTTGCTCTCTCTCTCTCACCGTGCGTCACAAGCGAGCTGCAGCGACGCCGGGAAAAAAGCGCCGGCGGGGGAGGGTGAACCTCCAGGGTAAGTAATTATGTGGCGGACGTAAATTAAGCTTGTTTAGATTGGGATTTTTATTAAGGGTCTTTACGCGAGAGTGGCCCGCTGAAAGAGCGCTTGAGGTGTCTTTCAGCCCGAAAGCTCGAGCCACCGAAAGGCCTCTCGACAAATTTATTTGCGACGTGGCTCCGGCTGTTTGAATACTATTTAACGACGCTTCGTAATCTCGTTACATTTGCAGAAACGTGAAAAGAAATTGTTACTTTCCATTTTCAACGCAAAACGAATCATATAAATTCAAATTAAAAAAGTTTCTAAATAAAATCGAAAAAAAAAAGGGAATCGCTCCCAACAATAAACATTTCAATGAACGATGCATCCAGCATGAAAGAAGCGCATTCCCACTATAACCGTGAAATAAGCGATCGCAGATGTTACACGAAAAGTAACTTGCCCCCTTCCCCTTCTCCCCGCATTACACGCACGTTCGTACAAACACGAGAGGAAGGGTCGCCGGACGTATTGCATTCGCAGCCACGGTCCATTCCCAAAGAAGTCGTAAGCAACGATAACGACAGAGCACACGAGCACACAAGGAAAAGGGAAAACAACGAAACAAATAAGTAAGCATTAGCGTAACTCTGCTTTAGTGGCCTCCTCGAACGCTTCATGGACATCTATATTGCCCTAATTCTCCGCAAGGCGCGCGGACCGGACCGGACCAGCGAGGCCGCCTTCCAACGCTGGAGGAGTGAGAAAGCCGCGCTCATAAAATAGTGGATAATAAAGTAGGATTAGATTTGTAATTCCGTAATTTAGAAAATGGCCCTTCGATTCTTGCTCTGCTTTTTGCTTTTTGGAGCGGGAAATAAATTTAACGAAAAATCTAATTCAGAGAAGAATTTATTGGACAGTTATGAGAGTTCATTTATGCGCTTTTTTCATCAGGATGAGCGGTTTGAAAAATTTTCTTGAAATCATTTTTTCACCTCTCCTTCTTCTTCGCTATATTACTGGTCTGAATTAATCAGAGATAATTTAAAGTATACCTGCAAGCTGGCCTCCGGTGCATGCACCGCGTTAATCTTCTTTACCGAAGCATCGCCTGCGAACACACTCTTAGCTGCGTCAAATAGTTAACTGCTTTTCGCAGGAGAAGAGGTACGGACAACTTTCACGGACAGCAACTCTCATTTATATATATATATACATATATATATATCTGTGTAAGTGCATTACGCGCATAGCGCACTACGCGCGTGCATGTACATTTGCACGCGCGCACTATACTTATCCGGAGGAGCAGGAGAGAGAGAGAGAGAGAGATGTATACGCCGAAGGAATAGGTGCGCGCAAATGCCTTCCAGCGGGGCGGAGAAGGAAGGCAACTTCTTGGAAAGTTTAATTCAACTGGGCAGGCAGTCGGGCGTAAATGCTGAATGATTTGTTGCGAATCGAAAGCGGAGTTGCGCGCGCGCCCCGACGCTGCGCTCGTTGCGTTCTTTTCTCTGAGTTCTTGCGTATTTTCGAGGATGGGGAGTATCAGTTCAGTTGCTTCTGACGCGCTTTACACGCGACGGAGTTTAAGGTAAGAGAATTACAAAAATATGATTGTCGATGCGTTAAAAGTAAATGTTGAAAAAACAACTTTAATTTAAATTAGTTTGTGTATAAAAGCAAAGTTTAAATTTGTATAAAACAAACTTGCGAAACGTTAATCAACAAGTAGTGAAGTAAAGAATAAGTCGGGCAATAATATTTGTATTTTTACAATTGGATGGGTCAATATATAAGTAATTAAATTTAAATATTTTCTGGAAACGAAAAATTATAAACAAGAATTATACTAGAAATAAATTTTAAAACAAATGAAAAGTTTAATGGATGTAGATTGTGACTGGATGTGTAAAAATTAATTTGCTAATGAATTTAAATTTTTGATAGGGTTTTATGCAAAATAACAGACATTTGCCTAATTCAGGTGCATTGTCCTAATTCAGCAGGAGCTCGGTCCTGCGCGACAATACGCCAATTGCTCAGCGCCGCGTTCACCTGCTTGCCTACTTAAATATTCATGTACGCAGACTCGAGAAAAATGAAGTATCGTAACAAGAAAAATAGCATTTAAAATGCAAAAAGCAGAGTCTTAAGCTTCTGCGTTCGTTATAAAATTTGACTTTTATAACTAGCGCTCATTTAAATGAAGAAGCTTATAATTTTTGAAAGAAAAGATTAGAAATTGTCAGTTGAAAATGATAAGCGTAGAAGGGCGTTACAACAAGAATCTATTCTCTGTCCTCGCGAAAAGGTCACGTCCTCCCTCAAAATATTCCTTCGAAATCCGCGCCAACGGAGCCGGTCTCTCGCATTCCGCCCGACGTAAAACAACCATAATACACGGGCAGCTCCTCTCGTATTGAGATTCGATAGGTGATTCGTCGAGGGTACTTTTATGCGCTCGCGCTCTCGAAAGAAGGCGGGCGCGGGCTGCTCTCTCGCTAGCCCGCTTGCTCATTTACTCTCTACTCCGGCGTCTCTTCTCTCCCTCATTCGCTCTCTCCCCGTTCTCTCGATTAGGCTTTGCCGTCATTAAAAGTTTATAAAGAAGGCAAGCTGTGCGAGCTAGCAGGCGCGCGGGAACTCGCGACGAGCCGAGGCGACGCGCAGGAGGAGGAGGCGGAGGAGGAGGAGGCCGAGACTCCCAAGCAAGTTTTCTCATGTGCAATGCATAATGAGGGGAAGCAGACGGCGCAAAGGGCCTACAAATGAGACTGCTGGTTATGGCCAAGTATACCTATACATCTGCTGAGAACAAGCGTATAACCTCTCCCTCCCGACGTACCTACGATTACAATGTTACCGACGAACCGGAGAGAGGAGAGAGAGAGAGCTTCTCTCGCTCTTGCTCCGATGGTCGACAAGGGCAAGAGAGAGGGAGAGAGGGGAGCAATCGCGAGGAGAAGCACCGATGTTGCACGGGTTTCGACTTGTGCCACTTGATTTTTTGGGGGACAATATGTGTCGGCTTCCACGTCCTTCGGTTAATATTTGTTTTGATATTCGCCCGGCCAAAGTTGCCAACGGATTCAAATTTCATACATGAAAGGAAATGCTTAAATCTTTATATTCTGCTATTTCAAACAGTACAACGTCTTTTATTGAAGCATATATTATACTATTTGTCAGCTCACCTTGTTCATGTTTTGGCGGGGATAGTCCCGCCCCTGGAAGGACGACTCTGTAACAAACAAACAAAATGAATTAATAATTTGAACGAACCCGTCAAAACGAAGATTCAGAGAGAAATAATAGAATATTTTTCCTTATAATTTAAAGGAATCGCAATTGAATTCGATCGAAGGGTTCGCAGACGAAGCGCCACGCTTTTACCAGCGCGAATCGTACAGCCCCGCGCGGTCCCTCGGAAGCGAAAACAATAATCCTACTTTAGTCCCTTCAACCCTTTTCTCGCGGTTACACACTCGTCACGGGTAGTGAACACACGCGGCCTCTCCCGATCGGCCTCCGTATACCTTTTGCCGGCGAGCTCCCGATCGCCCTGCGCGCGCCTCTCTAACGACTTCGGCCGCCGAATTTCCGTAATCTAATGAATGGGTCCGACCCCCCGATATTTCCCCGGCCCAGCTCTTTTCCTCGGCCTTTCATAAACCTATTTTCCGCAGCGTGTGTACTTAACACATGGCCGCACGCGTTAGTCCGTCGCCAACTGCGATTAGCTAGTGTTATTGTATTACGCGCTCATCCGATTAGTTATTCGGAGCTTCATGAGATTATAGTGGCTCTATAATTAGTGCAAATAGGCTCGCTCTTATTATTATATTACGTGAACTGCATATTTGTTCATTTTCAGAAAATTATTTCAGATATGCCTTGGCATTGATGAACATCTTAATCTTAATTTGAAATACTTGTCTTTGCTCGCAGGTGCAAAAAGTTTTTGGCGTTGTTATAGTGTAACGTAAATCAATATTGATTTTATCTGTTTACTCATTTAAATTAAAAAGTGCTTGATTTTTTCCCTCCAATAGATTTGGATGACAGTGTTTAGCAATCTGGAAAATTTACGAAGCAAATGTTGAAAGTTTTTGAACTTTCTGTTAAATAATTAACCGGTTCTCTCACAAATTCAGTAGATGCTTCTAACGTATGTCAATATTAATCGATTTTTGGTAACTTTAGGAAATCGCGGCAAATTTCAACAGCCCTTCTCTCGTTGACCTTACGTGTCAAAACTTTCAAAGTTTGAAGCTACGCGCAGACGTGAACTTAGAAATTCAGACGGGTCTCGATAGCAAAAATGAATGAAACATTACTTTAACTTTGGACAAAATTGTTCGGATGTTTTAGAACGTTTTTTTATTCATTTTTTGTATTAGTTTATGATGAATTAATAAATTAAATTTTTTAAAATATCCACTGATTTTGTTTAACTTTTAAAATATTTTTAGTAAGTGCTTTTGTACGCACAAACACTTCTTTTATGTATTATAAAGTTTATCTTTAAAAAAGACGAAACAAAAAATAAAGCAGAAGAACTCTGCGTCTGATTGTCCCGCAACGAAAAGTATATTTCGTGTCAAAACGTCGCGCTCCCATGACGTGGGTCCTAAAAAAAAGCTGCTTCGCTACTGCGAACGCATATACGTACCCTTTCGCTCTGCCACAGAATGTCACGAAGACTTTCTCACGTACGTAGAACAACAACAATAATAACTCGGACAGGGCAACAAAACGAGCAGCAGCAGCAGCAGCCGCGGCAGAGAAGAAGACGGCGACGAGGAAACGTCAGAAAAAAAGCATCCGCGTCTTGCACTCGCCGGGTGCTCACGTCCGTTCCTCTGGCGGCGCTTCGTTGGCCGCTGCAAAGTTGGGAATAATGTTTCGGACACGGCGTTCTCTCTCTCTCCCTCTCTCTGGCTTTCTCTCTTCGGCCGTAGCCTCGCTCGCTCTTCCCTTACGCGTGTCCGCCGCAGATTCAGACTCCTAATTAAGACGAGGGTGCGAGAGGGGTTTCGGGAGTTTTGTTGGGCTCTCGGGGCTTTCCTCGAGCACAGAACGAGAGAGAGAGAGAGAGAGAGAGAGAGAGAGCAGAATGTTTCGCCGAGAAGAAGAGAGGGGGTGCAGAAGGTGAAGGGGGACGGGTGCTGCTCCGGCGCCCGGAGGGGCTAACGCCAAGGCAAAGGGGGTAAGGAATATTGATCACGGGAGACCAGCACCGCAGCAGCAGCAGCAGCAGCAGCCGGGGACTGGCCGCACGAAGCTCCCTCTCTCTCGCTCCTGAACTAGACCAGACTGCTAAATGCCAGATGCGCGAAATCAGCCGGCCAGAAATGCGTCTCTCAGACTTTGCGGAATTAATGACGGCCAAATCGATCGGCGCCTTTTTTGTATTCACCTCCGAGCCTGCTGGCGAGGGGGTGGGGGATTTGGCGGTTTCATCGAGAGAGAGAGAGAGAGAGAGAGAGAGAGAGAGAGAGACCTTATACAGCGTCTCAAAACTTTGTCGGCCCGAGGATGAAATAGTTTTCTTGCGAGCGAGGAAGAGAGCGGAGAAAAAGAGAGTCAGGACGAGGATTGAATATATTAGGCCTGTGTGCATGCCTGTGTGTGTACAGCGGAGGGATGTCGATCAATCATTTCCGTAAAAAATGGGATAATAATTTCTTTTCTAATTAGCCGCCTGGGACGAAGCTGACGGGTCAGCGGTTATTGAATTGCACTTAGGAAATATTTGCGGTTCATAGGAAATACACAAAAAAAAAAATTGATTCGCAGCGCTATCGTTTACTCTTATTACTCAAAAGACAATTTCGTATTTTCAGATAAAGCACCGTATCTTGAGAAGTGAAAAATTGCGGGAAAAATGAGTTGGCAGTAGCTTTCTACAAGTACAACACGACCCTCAAGGCTCCGGATGTCGCGACTCCCGCGTCGCGTAATGAATACAACGAGCTCAACCGAGATAAGAAGGCGAGCAGCCGCTTGAGAGTAGAAAAAGATGAGGCGAATTTGAAAAGGAGATGTTTTGGCAGCGCCTAGAACGACTGCGACGACCAGAGATAAGCTGAGAACGCCGGGATTTCGCTTGCTCCTTGAGAAGGGTCTTGAGAAATTTAATTAAGAGACGCGCGACAACGAGAAAGGCACCCGGTCTCGCTTTCTGTCCTAGCCGCACGTGTAAACTCATCGCGCTGTCACGAGCTTTCTACGGTCCAGTCAGCGGCAGAGCTCGCAGCGACGAATCTTGTTGCTCGATGCGCGCAGGAGATGAAAGAAACCCTTATACTTGGTTTTACGTTTCGAATGAGTACAAGTCGTGGCCATATTTTTCATAGCAGTGGAAAAAGAAGAAATTGCAAACTTAAATAAAAATGCTGCTGAATTTCATCGATCGCTAATTGGCTATTATCCAATGACGGCATAGACACACAATAGCGAAAGAAGATCCTCGGCTTCAATTGATTCTCGCCCATTCTGGGTCCGGGCATCGCCCGCTCTCTCCCCACGAAACTATAGCTAATGGACGGGGTCTCTGCGCCGCCGAGATTCGAACGAGACCGGAAGCCACCTTATTGTCCAAGAAGGTCCTACATATATACCGGCGCACCCGCACACCAAGGCTCTCCTCGACCTTTCATATCGGCAGGACTAAAGCGGGAGAGGAACAGCAGCAGACGGCCGACAGGCAGAACGTTAGAGACCAGCTAGACGAAGAGGAGGCGAAGCTAGTGGCGGCAGTCAGCCAACTCAAACTTTGATATGGTTTCCTAAATAACCAAGGCGACCGATACCGCAGCCGGCAGCGCCCGCGCCGAGTGGTCGGTAACTACCGGTGAAGCATATTGAAGCCTCGACCCACCTCCTCCGCTCCTCTCGTATCGCAGTAGCGGCGACCACCAGAGAGCCGATACGAGAATCGAGAGAGGCTCCCCCGCACGTGCGTCTGTCACGTGTGTAAGTAGCAAGGAGGGGGAAGCGAGCGCGAAATGCATAATCGATCGCGCGCCCCCGAAATACACGCTCACACCGACATTCAATTGCGCGACGAAGGAGTGACAGGCAATCTTCGGCCCGCCCGAGGATGGATCGCTCGTTCTTTGTGCCCCGTACACACGTACGCGCTGCGGCCGCAGTGCTGGACATTTTCCGTGCTCATTTCGTTGGAGGACATAATTAATAAAGTTCGCCCGCGAGGCGGACGCGCTGAAAATTGGAAAATTTTCAACTCTCCCGTGAGCCGGACGCCGGGGCTGCCCGGATGACTTTGGGAGAACGATTGAGTCGACCGCCTGAAAGAATGGACTTCCCGATGAATTTTCGCGGCTCGATGCTTTTCTGATCAGCCCCGACAGGTTTCGTCAGATTTTTGCTCTTTTGTAATAGAATCAGCGACTTTCCGACGATACGTCTAGGGAAGATTTTTGGGGTGTCTTTTTAGTCTAATTATCAAAGTTTTAATAAAGCAGGTTTTGATTTTGTAATCAAAATTTTGCTGGAATTTGTTGTTTGAAAGCAGAATTGACAGTGTGCGGGGTATAATTTTAATTAAATCGTTACACTTAAATTCAAAATCTTCAAAGCAAAGATCAATTCTCTCTTCAACTCTACGGAAATCGGCATTCCTCATCCGAGCGATAAGACCAGCGAGGCAGAGGAGGTCGGCGCGATCTGCTCGCGAGAATCTTCAGGTAAACCACGGATGCCGGTATGTAACCCGAGGCTGAATGTTTGTCCGCTAATTAGAAGCTAACAGCAGGACTCAAGTTCGAAACTTTAAACTTTCTTGCACTCGCGCTGTGCCAGCGAAGAGCCTTAGCTATCAGCTATAAGCCCCCGCCTCCTCTTCTCTCCTTCGGAGAAGAAGCGTACGAACGCCGCGAGGGGCCAGAGCCTTCGCTGCTTGTACGTGTATATAAGCACGAACGGCCAGCGGTAATTACTAATTAATTGTTTCGCGTGTTTGAGTTTCGCAATGGATAAGTTAAACAGCGCGCAAAAATTCGCCGCCAGATGGACGTGGAAAACTTTGTCTGGTGCGTCGCCTCGTTTGTCAAGTTCAAGCCGTTATTGCGTTTGCTTTATTGCGTTACATTTGCGAACCAACGACATTTTACGAACGAATCAGCAGAAACGTTGCATTTTTCTAATTTTTAATAAATTTTTTTTTTCTGTATGAAATATATTCATAATAATAGTTTTATTACTTTATTTCAGCAATATTTCCCTTCAAATTGATATTATTGTGGTCGGTATACCTCGCCATTATAAACTACAAAGTGTCCTTAAGATAACAGCAATAATTTAAAGTTGTTGGGATTCTTTCCCTGCAGTCACAACAATGCAAAATCGAGTAATACCGCGAAGGGCTTAAAACTTGCTTGGCTTGTGGTCACAAATTTATCATGCGATGCATTTTATGGTCAGGATAATATAAGAAAGCATAAATCATGCAAATGCCGTAATTTGATGTGGCATTCGTGATCATTCGATATTGCAAATCGCTATTTATGCACATTTATGCACTGACCCTTAATCGATTTACTCTTTTATCGTGAGAATTTAATGGATGCCATTTGTATAAGTCTTTTCAGGTCTTAGTTATTGAATAAAGTTACATAGTTACAGGTATAAAAGTGAAGAGATAATGTCGATGCCTTATTATAATGAACCGTTATAGTTGTTATATATTATCTCTGGTAAGTTTAAATCTTTTCAATAAGATAAAGTTTTATTGATAGCATTGAATTGTTATTTAGTTTTTGAAAGGTGTTAAAGTTTTTAAGGTACATTTAATTGAAAAAGGCTTTTAATATTTAGTTTGAAAAATTCTCACTATTAAACATAATTGACTTAATCAAGTTGCTTTTAAGTAACAAACCGAAAGAAAACAAAGCTATCCCGCACATCACGGACCCTCTAAAATCTTGTTTACAAAGTCGCTTATTTTTATCGTTTTGTGGGGTCCACTTTCAACCTCAATTACTATTGAAGTGAAATTCTTTAACGCTCCATTACCGCGATTACCGTGCTGCTTCAGGGTATAAGATTCTTCTCCCGTCGGCGTCCTGGCGTAAGGATAGAGTGGCGCGCATTTTCTCTTCTAAAAACGAGTGAAAGATCCTGGCGTAAACTCATCATCGGCAACCCTTTTATGCACAGTTTATCGGAGACCCAATGAAGCATAGATTTCAAGCGGCCTTGATAAGTGTAACGAAAGAACTGAATTTCAGCTTTCCACTTTCTTACTCCATTAACTGAGTACGATTTTAATCAAATGCACATGTCTATATGAAATTTTTGTAAATTTTATAGTTTTCTGTAGATTAGAATGCTTCCTTGTAAAAAATGACTGCGCAGATAAAATTTCTGTCAAAAGCAAAGTGAAACATCGCGAGAGCATTTCATCACAGCGATTTAAAGCGCTCGGAAGGACAGAAAAGCGATGTTCCCCGTTTAGTCTCGCTTAGGCCGCGGCCCCATTTTAAAGAATTCCCCGAAGAGAGGAGCGGGGGTCGGTGTCGCTCTGCAAATCGTTTTACCTCAATCTTATTGCCGCCCGCGCACTGGAACAAACGCCCGCGAGAGAGCACAGATATCCCGGGCGTGGCTTCGCACTCGTCGGTAAAAAGGATGCCAAGCACCTGGCCCCCTAATCGCAGCTCAAATAAAAAGGACGGTAATACCCAGATAAAGCGGCTCATTTGTCTAAAGGCGATTTCTCTTTCTCTCTCGCGCTCTCGCAGGGGGCGGAGAAAAATAAAGAGCAAAGTCCCCGCGTGTTGCGCTCCGACCCGAGGGCGGGGTAATCATCTTAAGCGCGCGCCGTGATCTCTGCCACCTGATATTCCTCCGCGCGAGAGACGGATCGATGCCGCGCGGCATCCTTTTCTACTCCTCCGAGACTTGATTGACTCGCCTAATTGCCGCGAATGCTTTTTATTTCCGTTGCCTCTCCGTCGAGGGACTTAATCGAGCCAAATATTGGCCGCGACGAATTGCGCGACGTGCTCCTAATGAGCTGAATTTGTCTGTTGACGTTTGTCATCTCGGCGCGGGAAATTAAAGAGCGGTTATTTGTTGGGGGAAAATATTTACAGCACGTGCTCAGTACTTTTAGGGAGAAGATAACTTTGCGGTTTATCAGATGTATTTTTTTAAGTGCTGCATTAATTAATGATTCAAGGGATTTTAAACGCTCGTGCAAAAAGTTTTACTTATATAGACTTTGTCTTAAATAAATAAAAATGTTTTTTTCATATTATATTTTTTATTGTACTTATATATTGACTAATTTTATTAAATACAATAAATAAATAAGTTACAGTTTATAATTATGAATTCTGCAGCGATCAGTTAAATGTTAACACACGAGCTTGTATAAAATAGCTTTTTGCATTCGACCAAAAAGTGAGAAGCACCCTTAAAATCTTAATACTTCGGTAGACCCAAAAACAAGCGAAACCTTGCAAACAGCAAGCTGCATCGCGACGGTTTCTCTCCTCTCCTCTAGAAAATTTTATATTTACAAGAGCCCGAGCATCTCCCTGACCATTTGGAGAAAGAGCGCAGCGGAAATGATATACGCGCTAATAACAGACGCTCGCCTGCCTGCTCGCACCCTACGAAAAAGGAAGCGGCCAAGAGCCAAGAGGGCTGAATTTCCGTAATGCCTGTAATGCTCCCTAAGGTTATGCACGCCGCGCTCGCTGCTCCTCCGCGTAATAATACGTCCGCGCGTGCGGCTGGCTCTCTTTTCGCGGGGCTTTTATTGCCGAAAAAAAAAAGTGAAAGGCGGGGGTGCGCGCCCGCGCGCTTAGCTCGCTTACCCGCCTGCCCGGAAATACTGAAATATGTAGTCAACTTCCGAGCGGCTATGTGGCTTGCTTTGCGCCCGAGCGATCTCGCTCCGTCTAAATACCGAACGATGTGTTTTTTCGTTAAGGAAATTATGTAGGGGGCATGGCTTTGAGACTAAAAAGATATTGCTTGCAAGATTATTTTCGCCTCAAATCTAATGCAGTTAAATAAGTAGACTAGAAAAAATCATGAACCTTACAATTCCATTCAAGTATTTGTGTGAACAAAACTGTTTGATTATTTTAAAATGTTTCGAACTCCCAAATTATACCAATTTGGAAGGAAGTAAATGGATAAGCTTGCAGTAGCTAAAGCAGCACGAGAAAACAAATAAAATGCGTAAACGAAAATCTCTCATTCTTCACCGTGCAGCCCAATCTCGTGCTCGATCAATTTCTCATCGACGCCCGCAGGAGAAGGCCCGAAAAGTGCGAACGAGAGAACAATATACAATCCCATGTCCAAATGGAGGCAAACCGCTGGCAGCGGCACCGGCGGCGCTCGCAAATAAAGATTGATGTAAGGAAGCGAAGGTGACGAACGCATGCGCGCTCGGGAAATAAATGCCGAATAATTGAAAAAGAGAGACGGAGCGTAACGCGACGACGGCTGCCGTTGACTGGCGTAGGAGGTAAATCGCGCGCCTCTACCCCCTTCCAATCGGCGAATCGCTGTCTTAACTGGCGCGACGGGGACAATTATTTAACGGCAAGCGCGCGCGTTCGCCCGCGACTCACGCCGAAGCGAGAGAAAGATAGTCCGGGGCTGTTAATTGCCGGCTGTCACGGCCACGCAGCCGAATCGGCGAGGGATACTGCCGAGCCACGCGAGCTAACCCCCGAGCGCGCGGCTCTCGTTTCGTCTCGCCCACGCCTTTATTCCGGAAAATCGCGTCGATATGTGAGAGCCGCGCGCGGGGGAAAGGGTGAAACGATGGATGGACTTTGCCGGGAGATTTTGGACGCTGGAAGTGCAGGTCGGCGTCTTGCGCGCGAGGGAGAATTGGGTTTATCATGGAAACTATATAAAAATTCTTGATCCTATACAAGTTACTTATTGATCCCAAATTGTACCGGTTTTTTAAATCGCTCTTTGTTCTTTAACGATTCATATAATTTTTCACGCTGTCAGCATTCTGAAAAGAGCTCTTTTGGCTTTCAATGAAGAGGCTGAAAGTAAAGAAAGTTTTCATTCAATTCAAAGTTCGCCAACATCCAAAACTGTTTCATCAAAAAAAAAAAAGAAAAAAATTCTAAACTACGGCACTCAGCTAATAGCCTTATTTCGAATTGCCCGTAACGACTCGTAGCGACGCAGAACTTTGAATCGCCGAAAGCACGGCAGTTGCGCAAAATAGGAATCTCTCCCGGCGACTTCGCTTCTTCCAAAACGGCGGCAATTGGCGCGCAAACGAGTAAATCGAACGAGTGCAAAGACGCGAGGCGGGCGACGAGCGAGAGAAGAGGAGAAGGCGTAATTTGAGCGCTGGCAGGTATTTATCCCGCTCGGCAGGCAGCGTCGCGAGGTCGAGGCGAGAAAAAGGGCGGGAGAGTGACGACGTTAAGAGCATTAAAGAGACGTTTTCCCGGCTGACACTTAGGTTTTCGTTCTAACGCCTCCACCCCCATAGATTCACGGCCTATCGGCTTAGCACTTGGCGGGTGGTCTTCTTCCATCCCTTGGCTTCGCTGCTCTCTCTCTCTCTCTCTCTCTCTCTCTCTCTCTCTCTCTCGTACGAAAGTCTGTCTTCTCTCTCCTCTGTTAATCATTTTCTCGGCTCTTTTGGAAAGTCTGCTTGTATATATAAGACTAGACTCGGCGCGGTGATACGGACTCTAAGGCAAAATATTTTCTCGTGCGCTTAAGAACTTAAGTATGTGCGTGGGTATGCGTGCAGAGTCAGATGACGAGCGCGTTAATGATGCCTACCTCTCGCAGGAGAAAGTTATTCGCGAGGCAAAGTTTTAGGGGCGGGTGGGGGGTATCGCTGAAATCCGAAGGAATCTCGCTGGTGTTTTTGCTGATGATTCGGCGATGATGGTTTTAAGAAGCTCATGTATCTTTCATTGGTTAAAGATTAAAAGTCGCAGTTAATGGTATAAAAAAACATTTAGCGCTGTTTTTCTTGCAGTGATTTTACTATACGTAAGTCTACAGATTAATCACTATAGATTCTTGAAAGATTGATAACAATATTTCTCGCAAGTCTATTTAATTCACGAAAACTTTTGTTAGTGAGTAAATCTTCTTTCGTTCAAAGTAATCTCGTAAGTTTTTATTATCAATATAAAGGAACCATTTTCTTTGTTCTTTTTCTATAATAAAAAGTCTGCATTCAAAAGTTGTTAATGCCCAGAAAGGCAATTTACAGTTTCTTCAACCGGTTCTCCTCGCTCATTTCGAGTAGCCTAACTACACCTCAGAGCCTGAGCTGCCGCAGATTAGAAATTCATTTGAATATTTCTAGTAGCTGCAGATAAGGTCGCGACGGCGGCGATAGAAATTTAAAGATTTCGTACACTGCGGGATATTACCCTTCTTGCCTAAAGGGAATAATGCCAAGAAAATGCTTTTGATAAGTAAATGTAACGATTTGATTAAACAAATAAATAAAAATAAAAAACATTACTTTGCCTCTCTTCTTCTGTTTAATAAATTCTCCTAAAAAAAATATCTTCAATATTTAAAATATGCTTTTAACTAAGATGTTTTTCACAAAAAGGTTTTTAACGTAAAAAAAAGTTTTCTAAATCTACGAAATATATCCTCTGCATAATTTTTGCATTCTTACCTTGCACCTTGTTTAAAAATCTATAATGAGAAATTTAAAACTAATATCCAAAAAAATGAGTATCGAATTCGCTCTGAATGAGAGTGGGAGACTCCGGGAGGAGGCAGGCGATAGAGCGCGCGGCATCCCTTTCGTCTGGTGAAGCGCAACAACGCCTTCGGGGGTAACCGACGGCAGGGAGGAATTATCAGCTAAGAGGAAATTATGGAAATAGATATAAATCGCTAAGAAGAACCGCGAAACTGGAAAGTAAGAGGGAGCCAGAGAGGGAGCATCGGTCCTCGCGGCTTCGGCTACCGTCGAACGTTCGCCGCGATGGCTTTTGATAGCCGTAAGTGGCGCTTGCCAAGCCAATTTGAAAGTAGAGAAAGTTCATCTGCATAAATTATTGCGAGAGCGATGAACTTGCAAGTTTTCTGGTTTTAAGATGAAATTGTCTGTTCGCGGGTTTGGAGAATAAGTGGAGTAATTGTTTAACGGCAACATAATCTTGATTCTATACCAAAGGTTTAGATTTATTAATTAAAAAAAAATTTACAATCGCAGGGTTTAATTACATAAAATGGCAGAATCCCTTGGACTCCGTTAATAAAAGTATGTATACTTCCCCCTAAAATCATCCATTTTCTCTTCCCAAACGAAATACCCGGAAAAATCCGAGTATATATCTCTACATATCGCGGCAAATGGCCCGTCTTGAACTCTCGAAGCTTTCCTCGGCAGGAAAATTGCCCGAATCACGGCTTGGCTCGCCGAAGCGAAGCCCGAACGATTTTTAACCCGCGACGGATTCCCGGGAGAGAGAGAGAGAGAATCTTTCCTCCCATTCGCGACGAGTCGCGCGGAAACACATCGGGGTGCGACTGCGAGAATTAGGCGAAGAGAGAAAAGCGAGGGTGCGCAGGAGCCGCGAGTGTCATGTGCAACGGACATGACTCGCGAATTAACAACTCATGCGTCATATCACGCATTATTATCCCGATATCGAGTTATACATCAAACACCTTTCCCCCTTCAGCAGCAGTGCTCGGGCAGCGCCTGGATATATATGGTTTTGCGAGATTCGTTTTATGAGCACCATTAGGGTTTTATGCGGAATTTTTGGGAAAGTAATCACTTATTTTACGAATAACTTCACAAGCTTAGATTCGAAATTTGATTTGATTTTTTTACACCCTTACTTTATTGCCCTCTTTCGCTACAATAGCAATTCAAATAATAACGTTATAGATTCACGAAACGAAATCTCTACAACTCTTCTCTAACCCTGCTCGGGAGAAGGAATTAGCAAGCATCACTCCGCGATATTTAATAAACGACTAACGCTCGTCATACGCACATTTGTACGTTTGCGCACACGCATGCAAATCAGGTGGGGGAGTCGGAGCTGCAACTCGGCGCGTCGGCGCTAAGGAGCGCTAACGAGGGTTGCCCCTATCAATTCCAGCTACTCAGCGATCTCGCTTCCCGCGTCTTATCCCGCGCGTACGTATACGCGCGCCTGCCAAGACACCGAAATCCCGCGCCTCCGTGCGAATTCTCCGGCACAACGTCATTAGTGCGCTCTGCCGGAGCATTCCGGCCAATAAGCCAGATCTGATACATAAATATGTTTTCCCTCGCCGTGATTAGCAGTACAGAACGAACGAACGTTTAAAGACTGCAGAACTAGAGATTCTAACGAAGTAAAGTAGTGACGTTAATTTTAAAGAAATTCCTGCCTGAGAATGAAGAATTTAATTTTCATCTTCAAACAATGTTTTACGTATCCTACTTGTCGGCATTCCTGTAATGCCTGCTACAGGCGATGTAGCCGCGGTCACCCTTGGCCGACCATGCTTATAAAGTATTTACAAAAATTAGTTAGGTAGCGGCTAGTCGGAGCGGAGCATCAAACCATCTACTAATTAACAAACCTCGGGGAGTGAAAATAATTAAAAAAGAAAAAGGGCCTCGAGTAAGAAAAAAAATTCAATTTCCACAAAGGAATTTCCAGCCGAGGCGACGGCACAAAGATGACGCGTTTCGCCTCCCCGGGCAAAAGCTAATATTTGCAAATTAGGAAAAAAATGCGAGAGAGAGAGAGAGAGAGAGAGAGAGAGAGAGAGCGAGAGCCCGAGTCGAACCCTTCTGTGACGCATGGTTTTGTAAATTACTGTGGTCTTTTAAGGGGAGAGCGAAAGCCAGAGAGAGCGAGAGGGACTTATAATTCATCTTCCGTCGCCGAGCGAAATCGAAGGAGACTCACGAACGCGCGAGCAAGAAAGAGCGGCAGCGGCGGCGGCGGCAGCAGGCGATGGCCCCGAAATTACGCGCGTTGAAAAGGGTTGATTAGGGATTCAGAATAAGGGTCGAACGCTCGCTGCTGGGCGGAGGAGAGTTGCCGAAGGTTACAGCCGACACACGTACACGAGCGCGCGAGCGTCACATCGGCGGAGCATCCGAGCTATACCTACGCCGACGAAGATGATTGATCGCCCGGTTAATTGGATGATCGATGAATCCCAAGTTCATCAGCGCCGCGACGCTGCAGGACACGCGGTGTAGCGGGAGCTCTTTTAATGGAATAACCATTTCGGAGTGCGGGGGAGGGGCGCCGTCTTTACATGAATTAATTTTTTAACCAGAGCCGATCAGCTATGAGCTATCGCGCCTGCGTTCGACACGTGCTCTTTTTATCGACGGCCTTTCGGAAAAGGTTCACGATTTCTTAGATAATTTTAAGCGACATGCCTGAATTGACTGCAAATTATTGAAATGTGCTGGCTAAGTTGGCTGGTGTTTAGCCAAAATGATATTTCTGAACCTTCAAATTGAGAGAAAAGTAAACTATTTAAAAATTCAAATAATATTCGTATGATGAACGCCCTAAAAAGGTAAAAGCAGTTGAACAACAGCTGCTTCTGTAATTGAAAGATTAAGGCCATTACTTCCCATTGTCAACGATGATTAATCGCATAACTTCGATTAAGTTTCGACTTCTCGCTCGCGGCTGCCGCCGCGCCGCGTCCTCGTCCTTCCACCTCTGCCGCTGCTGCCTGCAGAGGCAAAAGTCCCGCGGCTGCGTCTTACATCGAAATGGAAGCCGCACTGGTTTACGATATTAAAGATCCTCAAAGCTCCACTCCGTCTTCCAGGAGGGTTAAAGAGCAAAAGAGAGAGGGAGAGAGAGAGAGCGAGAGAATGAGCGCTCGCACGGCAAGGCAGAGGCGCAAGGGGTAAGGCTCACAATGTATGTTAAATATATGACCAGCACGTGAATGTAATACGGAGTGTAAATCATGCGAACAATGTCTTAATGTCCCGGTCATGCGACGCCCACCCAACTCGGAAGACAACGGCTCTCCGGGCATGCCTCTCTCGTTCTCTCAGCTCTAAGGAGAAAGAGGAGGGATAGGGAGCGCCTTTCGAATATTCAAAGGGATATAAATTAGTAGGCACACGCGACAACCTGAAAGGGGGAAGACCTCTGGTGTCGAAATTTATCAATAATTAAACTTCGAGAATACACCTACACAAACACCTAGATATTATATGCGCCAAGGGCCACTTCCGTCTGTGATCTTGACTAAGTATTCGGAATAGTCAATGCCTTGGATTTTAAAAAATTTCAAAGATTGAAGAGCTGCAAGTAAATAAAGAAAATAATTTATCTTTTCTTTCTAATATTTTATGAAGCAGTAATTCAATAAATTCGTCTTCGCCGCATTACCATCTTTAAAAATTCATAAGCCGCAGCCCTCTAAATAAAACATTCAGCAAGAGCAAATTCAAATGAGCCACTCGTCACCTTCGACTCAGACA
This sequence comes from Ormyrus thymus, assembly GCA_035582935.1. Taxonomy (NCBI): domain Eukaryota; kingdom Metazoa; phylum Arthropoda; class Insecta; order Hymenoptera; family Ormyridae; genus Ormyrus; species Ormyrus thymus. The sequence continues at coordinate 5,719,583 of JAWWEM010000010.1, forward strand.
TCTTCAGCCAGGCATCAATCTCTCGATCCGATAAAAAACAAAAACGTTAAACAGGACATCAGCCAAAGTCCGTCCTTCCGAAGCGATATTCCTACCCCGACCCCGTTCGCCGAAAGATTTCTCGCGCACTCCCGGCAAATCTTTCTTCCACCCGCCCGAGAAAGAGAAAGAAAGGGGGCCCAAAGAATGCGCTCTCCTCGTTTATGCCATTTAACTTGCAAATCCGACGGGGCGGCGACGGCACGGCAGCAGCTGCTGATGTGTATCCCAAGCATGTGCATGAGTTCGGGGTGACGCGCGCCTTGAGAAGTATGCGGGAGTACGGGTACGAGACACGAGCCTTGTGCGCGAGGAGCGAAAAAAGTCTGCGAATCTCGCGGCCTGGGACGTGAGATATAGAAATCTGAAGCCAGCTGACACGTGCAGTTTTCCTTCTATAGACTTAGATTTTTTTCGTCATATATTTTTTCTTAATACTTTGGAAATTTTAGCAGCAAACTTTTAATTTATAAAACAGAATAGAATCGATACATCAAATTATCTGGAACAATTGATCGTTCTTCGACTATACGGTTCTTCGTAATAGCAGCGAGGAAAAAGGAATCATTCGGTACTAGAAAAACTTGGAGAACTTTATCCGTTCTTCATAAAACCGCAAAAAGTACAGCAGCTTCTTCGCAATAACATTTAAAACCCGGGACACGTCGTAGATCGTGCAAAGCGCTCGCTACATAAACCTTCTAGACGTATAAAGTCGCATCGTACGTCGATACGCGCCGCCTTGCGACCGCGCATAAAGCCTCTCCGCTCATCTGGCTTCCCTCCAAAAATGCTAAACAACGAGAAATATTTGCGGCCGCTCGTCGAAAGTGGGTGCGATCAGCTCCCGGGAAACCGAAAGGGTTCCCTTGCTTTACGACGACGATTCTCTTTACACGTTCGCTCTCGCCGGCGCGTTCGCGCGCGAAAATCCCTCCCCCGAGAGGAATCGCTCGCAGTGATAATCGATCGTAAAAGCGGAACGAATGGCCCGCCATTATGGCAGGCCCGATGGCATGAATCAACGTAATGACCGTTTAGCTTCAGTTCGTTAAAGGCGCGCGCGCGAGGAAACGCGCCGCAGAATTTAATAACGTCGTTCGGCTGCGCGAGCTATCCGCGGCGATGGCCGCTGCTCCGGCGACGGCGGCTCGAGTGGCATTTCGTTGAGGGGTCCAAAGGTGGAGCCGTGGAGGAGGCTATTTGGTTGCTTGAATGACCGCATCGATTGCCTTTGCAAGGGTAATTCCAACTTGACGCTCTGCTCTATCACTCGTTTCTATTTTTGCGGGTTCGAATGGCATTCTGAGATTTAATTAGGACGGCGGCGTCCTCTGAATAACAGAAGACTTATTGAAAGCATTTTTTATGAATACTTTGATAAGTCTAAAATAGCAAATTTTAATAGTATAAGTATGTATTTTTTGGTTCGTAGTAACCGAAAAATTATTACCGCTTGTCATCCTAATGCGATAATCAAATTGCAGCACAAAACCCCCTCGCGAAGCAGTTCCTTTTATTTCTCCATAATTTGATTTCACTTAGCCATCGAGCCAAAAATAAAGAAAAAAACAATTTATTATCAATCCCCCCCCCAAGATTTATTTTATGCTCACGATTCAGTATATTTCATCCGCGAGCTCAGCCGCGGTGGTTCCCTTACCTCGCGCTCAAGTCTTAAGCTTCAAGACGCGGCGCAGCCTCGACGTCGAGGAGAGGAGGAAGATCGCTTTGGAGTCATAATAGCATAAATTTCCGCCAATAAATCCAGAGGAGCAGCAAAAATCCTCCCCGCCGCGTATCGCGCAGTCCCGTTCTCCGGCGCTATGCGTATAATCGCATTCCCGCTTTAAATGTATTCACTGCTCGCCCTCCCATGACTCCTCCGGGAGAAGGTACAACCACCGCCACCTCCCGCGTGTGTAAAACGCGTAACGGCTCGTGCTACATACGAGCACGGAGGAGGGAGTGAGCGAGAGGAGCTGCGGCAAACAGACTTGTTTCTCCGCGGGGCTGTACGCTGTAAAATTTTAAGGATGCGCGATAGATCAATTCATCCGTTTTTCGCCCGACTTTCACTTTTCTAAAGAAAATATTTTAAAAAAAGTTTCCAAGTTGTCGTAGTTGAACATTTTAGAAATATTTAAACAGTAGTAGTAAAATGTTTTTTTTTTTTTCATGAAAAATGTATGTTCAAATTTCTAAGACCTAATTATAATAATGATCATGTGGTATTATAGTATCCAGAAAAGATAAGAAATTACATTTGTAGTATAAAATGAGGATTCATTTGGCACTTAGAAAAATTGAAGATTGAAGATCGCAGATGCTTATTATTATATTACAAAGTTATCGCGTTTTACTGCCTTCTTTGAATAGTATGTGATGTTTAATATCGCAAAAGAGTTGGATGAAATATTGTTCTAGAATGTCGTTACTAATTAAGTGTAACGATTGTAAAGGCTCAAAGTAAAATTCTCAGTCAATTTAAAAGGCCATTTAAATGCATATTCCATCCAAGACTAAATTCCTAAAGACAAGGTTCAGTAAAGATTAGGGCTACTGAATGCAGATGAAAAACATGAAGCAGGGAAAGGATTGTAAGCCACTTAAATAATTCGCGAACATAAATTTCCTTAAAATATAAGCTCTTTTATGGTCGGCTAATACGTACATTTACATTAAAAACTCGTCAAAACTTTGAATATTTCAGCACGTAAACATAAAACTTCGTAGACTTTTACAAACTAAAATTTTATTACGAATGAGTGATAATTTTCGACTTTTACAAACTTTTTCAAGCATCAATGAAATATCTAAAAAATATTTGCAGAATAAAAGAGCCGTTCAGATTCTTATCCAATTTGAGCACACCATAGTTATTATCAAAGCCCATCTATAAGCTAAAAAAGCCTCCCTAATACTCGCGATGCAAGCAAGTGTTGCCTTCGGGACCTCGGCGCCTTCATCCACTGCTTTTTCCGGCAAGCAATTTCATACTTGTAAATAGGCGCCGGTGAAAGAAGTGGTGAATAAGTAAATTAGGCCGGCCGACGAGCCTGATAAGAATCTCCCTTCCGCCTTCCTTTTTTTTTCAAAGCCAACTCCAGGGGAATTGAGACATCATCAAGCGACACTGCCTCTCCGAGCCGTCGTTCACTCGTTTTCTCCCCTGACCATCTCATTCCGCAGCCGAAGTTAATACCTCCTCCGCCGGTTTTTTCGCTCTCCCGCTCACTTCCTTTGTTTCCCTTTCACGAGATTTTTAAGCAGCTCCGGAACGAGCTTTAAGTGAGCGCGACGTATATAACGCGAGAGAGAGAGGAAGACAGAGCCCTGAACGATTATCGTTTTAGGCGCGAGCGGGCTCTCTTAATTTCACCCTTTCGCACGAGGAGGGGGGAGCTTTCAAAGAGGAAATCGCCGCGCCCTTAATTTCTTTAAAACGCTCAACAAATACGGACGATGGACTCGGCGTTCAAGAGAAGAAGAGGTAGAGGGATGGTGTATAAGGAGCCTCGCAATATTCATTAACTCAAACACTTTGTGATCGTTACTGCGGAAAATCTTTATTTCGCGTGCTCCTTTATTTTTTCCTCGAGCCTGTTAAGATATTAAGTAACGGGTCGAAAGGTATGAAAAATGTATTTCTATAGTTCCCTTCGGGCACTTTTCATTAAGACTAAAGGCGCGAACTTTTCGTTTAATTATTTTTACGAGGAAAGGCTGTAAACTAAAATAGTCCATTCTACAAATTGAAGTAATAATTTTGAGCAGGTAAGTGCGTTTACTTTTTAAAGTCTATAAAAATATATCAATCATTTTCTTTCAAACTTTCTTATGAGAATTATATACAATTTCAAAAATTTTCAAAACTGATATTGTAAATAAAATGCCCACTATTTTAAATAAAAGGCCCACCAATCCCCTAATAAATAAAGTTCGGTAAGAGACTAATCTCCAAAAAGTAATATAAAACAATTCGGTATTCCAAGTAGCTCGAGTCTATCCCAGAATGACCACCGCAAAAGCTCCATATCTAACGGCAATTGAATTTTATTTCTCTACTTTCCCCGACTTTTCCACGGAGCAAACGTGAGCGCCATCGCCGGAACCGATCAAGCGTCCTTCTTCCAAATCACAATCGACCATAGAGAAGGACCCTGATGGTAATCCGGCTGCTCCTTCCAACCCCAACATCTCCATCGCCGAAAAAAGAAAGGCCGAGGCGCAGACCGGCTATCCCGAATCCCACATTTGTATCGTTTTGTCGTACTTGAGCTCGCGGCATGCTAAGGCATCGCATTATTGCTTTTATGGCCAATAAAGGAGGTCCGCCGAGTCTCTCTCCACCCTGACCGTTCTCCCCGCCCCTTCTCTGCCGCCCTCTCTGTCTCTTTCGGCACCGCTGCGCCCATTATTGCTGCGGGAAGGTGTCGCGATTGGTTTTTCCGCGGGAGGATATAGTCCGGGGAGTCCCCGGCCCTGTTAACCCACTGGACACCCTCCGGGAGCCGGGAAACTTCTTCGACAGGGGGCTTTTGTTTAGAAAAAAGGAAAGACTAAGGTTTCCCACAGGAATCCCGAGTTTCTTTCGGAGAGTTGTACCAAGCTTCAATTCGAATGCTTGTGTGTGATGAATCAAGTTTTTTAAAGCGCGGGGAAATGGGATGTGATTGCGAAGAGGAGAAAAGCATCAAGTCGACGCGACGTGTTTTTGTGGCTCACGAATATAATGGCTTTATTATCTACGAAAACGTGTAATTTTTTAGATAAAGCCTGCGAGTATTGAAGTTTGGAAATTACCTGTATTATATTAATTATTTTTTTTTTCTAAAGTTTCTTGAAAAAAGTGTAAGATTAAATAAAAAGGGAGATAAAATCTGTATGTTTAAGTTTAGGATTGGCTGAGACAAAGCGAAAAAGCGACAAGAGAAGCTCGAAAATTCGGGGAGACACTGCGCGCGAGAGAAGATCGCGCACATCTCAACCACGTCAAAATTCTCCACAACAAACGTTTCCTCGGGCATTCAGGTGCTCTTTCTCTCTCTCTTCCAGCTCGCGATGGGTCGACCCGTAGGAAGTTTGCCTCAGAGCGAAGATAACCAAGACTCTCCTTCCGCGTCCCCCCAAACTCTCTCTCTCTCTCTCTATCTCTCTCTCTCTCCCTTCGCTCTCCCGTGTCTTTCTCATCCTTCGTCTTTCTAGAGTCGCTGCAGGGGCGCGCGCTGCACACGATGACACTCGGTTACGACATTAGCGACGTCTCTCCACCCCTGCGTTATCCGCACTTCGTCAGTGTCACGCGGGCCTTCACTGACACTCGCGCTCACACGGGCTCGCTCGCTCTCTCTCTCTCTCTCTCGCTGGCAAGTTCCTGAAAGAGAGAGGGAGAATGGTATCCCACGAGAAAAGTGTGCGCGCGCGCACGCGAATTTTGGGAGGAACGAGAGATGATGATTAACTTTGCCGGATGGGCGCACGAAGTCTGTGTTGATTAAATTTATCAGACTGCCGAGTGCGTCCATCCTGATTATTCACCAGTTAATTGAAATTGCACATGCGATATGCACCATAAGCCAACTGTGCATATTTTTCTTTTGATTGTTCTTGGTGAATGGCTCTTGAAGCTGCATTATAAATAAGCATATTTTTATATAAAACAATTGTTTTACTATCTGGGGCCACCATCACCGCTGATCCGAATTTACTCCAATCTCGGCTTGCTCAAAGAGCAAAACTCTTCTCGCAAAACTAATATCCGAGCAAATTAGGACAATCGGGGCGCAACATTTTTCCGGATCCCTCGCTCGCCCTATATAAATCTCAAAACCAATAAATCGCCGGGGATTCTGACGTTATTACGTAAATCATTAATTCTCGGAGGTATATATACGGTTCGACTAGCGCGCGTCGAAGCTCTCAAAACTTCACCCTCTCTCCAATTCGAAAAGTCGCCCAAGTTGCGCCCCGCGCGCTCACACATAGACTCGAGTCTGTCGACGCAGCAAAAACACATCTCTGGAATCTGGAAACGCGACTCGGGGCCCTAGTGATTTACCGCGCCCTGGGGCGATAAGTTGGCCGCCCCCCCCCCCCCCCGCGGCACTTGGCATCTCCTTCCGCGGCGCGCGCACGCGGTCCTTCTCTCGTGTAATAGGAACCACTCTGATTCCAATAACCATGAATCTATCAGACGTCAAAACGCAATCTCCACCTGAAAGCCGCCGGCAGCTGTACAGTCCGTACGTTAGAGAGACCACAAATCTCGCCGTATCGGAGCAATCGTATATCTTGGGCCGCGCGATGAACGATCTGCATGTGTGTACGGGCTTATTTACGCGCCGAGGCGGAAATGTAAAACAGGAGATTAGAATGTATAAGGATTTCTCCGGAACGACCCTTGAAAGGACAGGGCAGAGGAACTTTTTGCCTGAGAGGATAGAAAGGGGACGAATTCCCAATTGTTCTGAGATTCACATTTTGCCGGGTATCGGAGTGTGTTATTATGTGCGGACTTTCGATATCTCACGACTTTCCGAGCTTTGCCTCTGTGGACTATTGTCTTGTCGTGCGTCAGATAAGAGAGCGCCTAACGAATTTTCCGTGTTTCGACGGAATATTCTTGACTGACTTTTGAGAATTATTCCGATAATGTACGGCGCTTAAAGAGGAAATTGAAATAAATATTTATACTTAAAGTATTGTGAAAAAATGCTGAAAGTGACAAAGTCGAAAATAAAAAATTATTTCTTAATTATAGTTTACTACGGTTATATACTTCAGCAAGTCTTAACGTCTGAAGCTGGTATTTTTATTTCGACAATAAAAAGCACACATTAATCTTCCTTCTGATTGACCCTTCCATGGTCTAACATCCACCACAAAAACAGACCTCTAATCGATTACTATCGAAACTCACTTCAGCGCAAAAACACTGGGGCAACTAAATTATAAAAAGAGCAACGGGTAAAAGAAAGATCGAGTCAACACCTTACCCAGCAGCCATTAATAACACTCAGTGCTTTAATAGGATATCAAGGTTTCGAGCCGGCCGGCTCGGGCAATTAGCGTCCTCGAAAGCGATAATGTTCCGAGAAGCAGCGGCGATAACCTTCCTCTAATAGCTCCGTTCCCGCGAAAAGGAAGGCGCAGAAGCCGACGACAGGGGCAGAGGGGCTGCATCAAAAGCAGAAGAGAAAGTGTCTCTCCGGACGAAATGAGGGATGGTGCCAATGACAGAGCTAACTCTGTACAAATGAATGCACGCCAAGGCTTTGACGCGCGACAATTTATCACCTTATCCGCGTTCGCGCCTCCCCGCGCCTCCCTTTCATTTCCCGCTGCGCGAGCTCGCGTGATTGCGCGACAAATATAAATAAGCCAATCCCCCGCGAGCGGCGCTCTTCAATCTTCCTTCAAGAGCGAGCGAGGCGTAATCCTCGCGAATCTGTCGCCGATAAGTTATCGAGTTATCGCGCCGATGTACATCGCCTGAAAAATGCCTGGGAATTAGTCTTTGGAGGGGGAGGGACGCGGGAGGCTGCGCTTTTATTTTATCGCCCTGGATTCGGTAATTGTTACTGCTGCTGGCACACGTTGACTTTGTGTTTGCTCGCGATAAAGCTTACTTGGCTTGGATTTTGAAAGATTGATAAGGTTTGAACATTTCTTGTTACTGCGATGGAGATTAAATGAGCTGAAATCGATAAGAAAGAAGATTCATGCACAAGCTTAAAAATTAAATATTTGAAGTAAAAAAAAACTATTATTTTATTTTGTTGTGCCGAAATTACAGTCCTATAACAATAAACATTCTAGACAATCTCACCGCGTTACAAACACACGCTCGGATATCTTTCAGCCCTCCTCGTTCTCTCTACCCAGCAAAAGTTGCTCAAACTTTGTATAATCATTTTCGTGGAATGTCCCGCCTGCGCGAGTGCTTCTTTCCTTTCTTTTTCGTTCGAGCCACCCTTCCACCGTTCTCTCTCTCCTCTCTCTCTCTCTCTCTCACTCGGTTTCGCGACGCTGCTTCTTATCTTAGAAAATTCTTGCTCGCCTTGCGCGGAAAATATTCTTCTCCTTACTCCTTGCAATTCCGGCAAAGTCCCCCTTTTTCTTTTCTGCGGAGAGAAATTTCTTTGTTAATCACGTGAGCTTAATTCAAAATATGAAAAAGCTAGTACTTTATGTAAATAGAAACTTGGTTGGCGAAATTTACAAGAACCTTTATTTTCTGAATTATAAAATATAAATTATAAGATTTAATTTACATATACACTTATTAGTATTTTAAAAAAAACGAAATTTGGATTTAATTATTATCAATATAAGCAAACGATAAGTTAAAATATTAAATGTATGTTAAATACTTAGAAAGTTTACTAAAATACGCAAATCATCTTTAAAAACAGTATGACTAAAGTTTGTTTGAGCTTTTTGCCATAAGAGAACATTCTTAAAACTTTCTCCAGAACTTTATTTGCATTTTAAGAGAAGCATTCAAAAGATTTTGGTTACATTTACATGTTCTCAAGGTTGCTTTACAAAACATATTCCTCTGCAAAAATTACCTAATTCAATTTTTTATAAACTTTGCCCAGCGCAAATCGCTTACATCAAGCTGTTGCGGAATACTCGAAGTCAAGTGTTGAACGCAACCTTTGGAACTTTTAACAAAACACAATTCAACTTCAACTATAGTTTTCATACAAATAAAAATTCCTAAAGCAAAAACTCTGAACGCATTAATGAATATCCCGAGTGCGTAAATCCGCAGAGGCCTAATTTCATCCTAATTTCCCTTTCCATCCCCCAGCCTCATCACCCTTCATTTCGTATTTTTTAATCTGCCGTGCACCGATTAATAATACATAAGTCGGGCGAATTTATTCAGTGGCGGTTGGCTGTTTACGCTCCGTATCAAATATGCAGGTGTCGCGCGGGCTATATACCTATATCTAACGCAGAAACGCACACCGCCAAGCGCAAATTTTCGCTCGTGTAAAAGAAGGAAGAAAGAAGGAGGGCTCGGGAGGGAGAATGATTAGACGAGACAGGGAACTCCAGAAGCTTGGGTTTATTAACGATATCGCACGAGCGACGCAAGGAAGGAAAAGGAAGGTTCGATAATTGACGGTGTCGTGCGAAAAACGAGGCTGCTCTCCTTCTCCTCTGCCTCTGGCTCTTCTGCTCTTCGATCGTCTTTTTTTTCTGGCCGCTACGCTTTTTCAGCCGCAGTCATCCCTTGTGTAACGATTGCGTGACGTAAAATCATACTCGATCCTGCCTGGCGTTTTAATATCTTTCTTTGGTGTCGTTCATGTCGTGGGTAAGAGAAAAAATATTTACATTTCGGCCCATCTGACGCCTAATACCGTTGAAAGACTTTTGACGAATATTTCGCCTTAATTTTTTTCCAACACGGCTGCATCAATAATTCAAAGAATGTATCTTACAAGGCGTGCAAACTAATACAGTCTTTAAAAGGCTATTTTATCGAAAGGAATTTAATCTAGTTTTCAAAATATGATTTATAATAGTCTTTGATAATCATCAAAGTTTTAGTTGTAAAACATTAATTTTAAAGGTAATCGTTTTACAGTACTAGAAATATAAACTGTCGCACAATAATATTAAAGGTATCGTGACTGATACTAAAGCACTAAACTTTCTTGCTCGAGTTTCTAGCGGAAGCAGCTTGTCACTCTTGTGACCTGAGCGAGAGAGAAAGAATGACAGAGAAAAACTAAGGGCATTGTCGACTCATACGAGATCTGCAAAGTTTCCTGAGCAGCAAGACACGTCAAATGGTTCAAGTGACATTATTTTTTTAACATTTCTTTTGTTCCCGCGATCTCGAGAGTTTAAACACTTTTACATGCATCACTGTTCTTAACAAAGGAGTAATATAGTTCTGAAAAAGTATTGCCACAATTAAACTTCCAGTTTTGATGCCTTTTCAGTCAAACAAACTTCAAATAAGTTGAAGAAGCATTTGGTGTAGGAATACTCAAACCGACCCCTGATTAGTCGCACACCCTTTCCTAAAGAGCATCCGAGCTCCAGACGGCGCAGCCGTTCGCTGTTCTTTCCTAAAGCGAACGAACGAACGAAGGATCCATCTCTCGTGGTCGGGCGCGCCCGGCGCGACAAATATGGAATTTGCATATAAATCGGGTACTTCCATCTGTGCCCGGGCTCTCTGCCCGCGTGATACAGAAATGAAGAGCGGAGGAGCGGCGGCGCGCCTCCTATTTCCTCCTCGGCGGAAATACTAACCTCCAGATATTATTAATAACCCGAGATGAGATCGAACTCCTCTCGTTCCCCCCCCCCTCCCCCTCTTAGCGCTCGTCTATCTCCCGCGAGCTGCCGCCTCTTCGTCAAGGTATAAAAGGGGCGGACGAGTCCAGAACCAACAAAATCAATCTGCCATCCGTTTGTCGGCTGCGATTTCTTCGAGGGTCGACGCGCGCTTTCTCTATTTCGCCCTCGACTTTTTTTTGCTTCTCCGGAGGCGGAGTGCGCGCGGGCGCATTTAAATTCAATTCCCTATCGCGCATAGAGCAAGAAACTTTATCGCGTTTGGGAGCAATTTGGAAAGATTCGCGCAAACTCTCTGCGCGTGTGCGTCCAAGAATGCTGCTTGGGTGCGCTTCGATGGCTGAGAGATAAAAATCATGTTTTTTAAAATGGTACACTTCTCAGCTAAATTTTACTGTTTACTTGTACTTCAATAAGTTTAAAAAATTTGTCTTTCAAAACAACCGATCTTCAATTTGAGCAATAAAAAGTCAGATTCCTTCTCTACTTTCCCCATTATTCGATTTAATCTACTCTGTTCTTGATAGCGAACTTCTCCCCAAGTCGAGAACAGGACGAGGCAAAAAGTACGAGTTCAATGAGAAATCAAGCGATACGGACCGACGAGAGGTTGAGAAAAAAGCCGCTTTGTAACGCGATGCCTCTTAGCGGGCTCTAGGCATTTTTAATCGGGGACGATAAATCGTTTGATTCAATTATCGCGGGACGGGACGGCAAAAAAAACGGAAGGCTCTCTGGCCCTTGACTTAAAAGCCACGGAGGCGCGTAAGAAGCTTGAAGATGATTAAAATGCTACGAACGACCATTGTGTTGTCGGTAGGTTTCACGTATTTTTCGCTCTTTCACTGGGAGTAATCGGATTAACTTGAGCGGCCCGGCTGCTTCCTGTTTGTAGCATATTGTAGTTATTTCTAAGAAGAAAAATATTACTGAATAACGGTTGATTTTTTGCTAGAAATAATCTCAACGGCAGCATTCTGTACATTTTTTTTAAGAAAAAGTTTATATATCTTAAATTAGTTATACATAATTCTCGTAGGAATAATAGCAGCTCATATATTATTAATTTAAGACAATTACTGCAAATTTAGTATGAAGCTATAGTTGTTAGTGTAGAAGTCATATGATATATATTTAATTTTTAATCACACATTGTTATACGCAAAAGTAGTTATATTCTAAAACCATCGTTCATCCAGTCCAACTAAGATGGACTGTTTATAGTCTAAAAAAAATGAGCTAGAGAGAGAGACGGTAAACTAAGAGGAAGGTAGCTTTAAAAAAAGGAAAGAAGTGTCAGCGATGGTGGATAAAAGGCGAGGGTCTTCCCTTATTTTTATCGTTTTTCCGAGGGAATGAATATTTAAGGGGAGAAAGCTTAATCTGCGCTCGGGGATTCACACAGAAGACGCGCTCGCTCGTATCGCAAAGTAGCCGATCCCCTGCTTCCTTCCTCGGGCCCGGGTCGCCTACAACGCGCGTCTGCTGCTTACTCCAGGCGCGTGCATTCGGCTATCTGCAATAGTAATGTGTTTACAGATTCAATATTTTTTAAGCAGTATTAATTTTAACATTTTGACTTGCCGAACTCAGTGTCGTCGGTGAAATTTTTCTGCAAAAGATGTATTCTCGAGCAGAAGGGAACTTATTGCCAAAGCAATCCTACACTGGCTTGACTTTCATTTGGCGTTTCCGCGCCGCACGTGGCAGCACGAGCATTTCTCAGCTCGGAGGCAATAAAACGTGGCCGTTATAAAGCCGGGGCATAGTTTAGCTTTAATAAAAAGGCAACAACGAAGACGCGGGAAGCAAAAAAAAAGCGCTCGAACGCCTGCCGCGGAGCGAGAGAGAAGGAAAAATTCTACTCTGTTGTCGGTAAAAACCAATAAAAGTCGGTAGGCATACCGCGTTCGTAGAAGTTTCGCGAGCGGCGGTTGCGGTGAAGCTGGAGCTTGCGAGCTGCCGCTGTATATACATTCGCCGGAGAGTTCTTGCTAAAACAAACCCCCGTGAAAGAGTTGACTATACGCGGAGAAGCGGCAAAGAGAGAGAGAGAGAGAGAGAGAGAGAGAGAGAGGGAGGGAATTTGCAAGGGAAAGCGTTCGGTGTCAGAGGGTCGCTCTCCGGTTTTATATACTTCATTCAAGTACGGACGTGTGTGTAAGCCTCGGGTTTACGCTCTTTATCTAGTCTTTCGCTGGCCTTTTGACAGCAAAGAGAGCAAGCGCCTGGGCTAATGATTTTTCGGAGGCATATGCAGGGGTCCCCCGTTTATCTATGCGACCGCGCGCGAATGTTCCGAGACCGGCGCAATCTAGCTCCTCTGCTTGGAATAAGAAGCGGTACGGCAATTGCTCTTTATAAGAGAAATGAAGAATTCATCGTTATTCATCGTAGATAGAATAGTTTTAAAGTGTTAAATATTCAAATGACCTCAAATGCTTTACACGGAAATTTCAATCGCCACTTCAGCGAACGAGCGTTTTTTTATTTAATCGATTGTTAGTGGTTTTCCGTGTGATTTTTCATACCTCTAAAATAATAAAGTGGTTTCAACGAACTTTTATATAATTTTAATAAAATATTAATGTATATTTTCAACCGTATAAAAATTGTACGATATCGTTACTAATTTTATAAAAATTGTTGTATAAATATTTTACTATTTTACTAAATAATATAAGAATTCAATTTTTTGCATTTTTAATATTTATACTTATTAATTAGCAATTAAAACCGCAATAAGGCAAAACAGAAAGAATTACATGCTTATACGTAAATCCAGCCTTAATAAAAATTGAATTGAACCAAATTAAAATCGCATGAAACTCGCTTCAAGTGGAATTCCTTGCCTCCAACTCCGCGCTTAAAACTTGATGCAAAAAAGGAGTGAAAAAACGGGGAAAAGGCCGCGACTACTTGGGCGAGGCCGGGAGAGAAAAGGCGCTTTCGCTCGGGCTCGCGAAATAACGCAAATACCTTTACGAATTAAATACACGCATGCGCGAGGACGAAAGCCTCTCGGTGAGTTCCGTCAAACCACAGTCGCCCGCCAAAGTATTCCGCGCTTAACAAAGGCCCCGCGCGACGATGGGGTGAAGTCTTCCCTCTTCCTCCCTGCTTCTGTCCTCTCTCTTCGGCGAAAGATGCGCGAGTGTTTTTTTATACCCCAAGCCCTTCTCATTCTCGGCATCCGGTAGGGAAATATTTTCAGCTTATAATGAAACAATAGGGCCGCTTAGTTTGTTTTTCTCTTTTCTTGCTTTCTTTCTGCTACTTATAGGTAACTGTAGATGCGCGAAGAACTAAAACAACTATAAGAGGCTATTTTATTGTAAACCTTCTTCGTTTTACAAAAGTGTATAAATTTTCAAAGGGAACTGTTTTACCCGCGTATAAAAAATTTTGCAAAAACAATTGTTTGATTCTCAATTAAAATATTTACGCAATCTACCATGACCCTGTGCAAGTTCTTTGCGTATTAAAGAAGCTTTACTCGCCCCCGCGATTCACAGCGTCAAAAATGAGCATGACCTCCGTAAAAAAACTCGGTCATTGAAAAATTCAAGAGAAAGGGGTGAGCGCACCCGTATACGCAGAGACAGAGTCAGTCGAGTGCGCAAAAAACAGACGGCGGAGAATAAGCGCGCGCGAGAGAGAGAGAGAGAGAGAGAGAGATGCCGAGAGAAAATAGCGACGTATTAAACGCAAACAGGGGGTTAGCCACTTCGCGAGGGTCTCTCGAATGCTCGAGTGCGCGCGAGAAAGAGGAGCAAGTGCGCCGCGGCGGCGGCGAAAAAAAAGCCGAGGGTACGCCGAAGAAAGGAGAGCGGTTAAGGCAGAATCGAGCCAACGCCGCGGAAAGAAACGAGGATGAGATTGCGAATAAGTGGGAGTGTGAGACACGGAAGGGTTAAGGGCGGGGAGATCGCTTTGGGGCTGAGCTCTTCCGTCTCACTCGCTCTCGCGGGAATCCAGTCACGGGATACTTTTTAATTTAGTAAAAATGCGCATTCAAGCGGTCGAGTGGCTCGCGATACCCCGCCGGAGCACTGGCGCGAGAGAAGCGAGGGAGATTCGAGGATATCTTGAGACCCGCCGTGACGGATGAAATTTCTTATTGCGGGAAGGAATAGCCAGCTTCCTGAATGACCCTCCTTTTTTAGTCGAAGCGGGAAGTTCATTACATGCCGTGAGAAAATTGGGTTACTTGATTAAATCTCCTTATTCGAACTATTTATTAATTAGATAGGCAGTGAAAAGTTTTGGCGAAACGAGGGGCGAGCTTCTGGAAAAGGTTGAAAAATTCGAAATTCTTCCGAGCGAAAATTTGGAGAGATCCTGCGGAATTCCGAAATCAGCCCCAAAGAAGAGGGCAGATAAGGGAAAATTGGGCTTGTCGGTTAAAAGCGCTGTAATGCAGACGGGGCTAGACCGCGAGAGCTTAGCTAGAAGATAATTTGAAGTAAGTAACCGCGACAAATTCCAATATCGACAGAAATATGCGGAAGGCACGCGTCGTTCTACGTGCCGGCCGCGACGTTCCTTGTGGTCGTATCTAACCTTCCGTCTTATTACGCCAAGAGAAGAGCATGAAGGTTCTGGGCACGGAGGGTTCAATCGTTTTCCCCCTTTACCTCTTCGACGTCTCGAATTTACCGGCATATTTCCCAAATATCCATTAGAAACTTTCCTTTTAGTTTGCTGCAACTTTTAATCGCGGACTCTCTCCTCCTCATCCCCACCATCTCGCTCTCCTCTGCATAATTGCTTTTTTATTCAACGTGAAATTGAACTTTGATGAGGAAATTTATCACTTAAATTTTAATTTCAAAACGATTCGCTTCTAAATAAGGGTGAATGTAAAACTACTGTTTATAATTTAATGAATTCCTCATCGCGTTCTCTCCCATTTTTATCAGCGACTCGTGTTCAATTTTTCATTTCTAAAAGTACTAAAAAACACGTTGGTCGGCAGTAATGAGCTCGCTTCAAAAATGAAGGCGGAGTGAAGAAGGTGATAATGAAATTTCTAAAATAGCTATTCCCATCTCCGGAGGCTCGGTGGCGCCTTTATTTTTCGCTCATTCGCACAGCGAAGCCAGAACAGCCGAGGCAGGCAGACTTCTCTCCTTCCTTCCTCCTTTCTTGCCAATCCCCGATTCGTTCGGTGCACGTCACGGTTTGCATTGTGCTCGGGCCAGTGTGCCCAGCGTAAAACGATTCCCCGGCGAAATTTAATTAAAACAATCAAGTTATGGGGGAGGGGGGGCGCGGAGTGACGACGGCTCAGCCGTCGGTGCTGTGAAAGGCCGAGAGGAGCCGCTGTAAGAATGGAGAGAGAGAGAGCGGATGAGAGGAAAGAGCCCGAAGGCGTCCTGTTCGGTACGACGCGGCCGCTCTCGACGGGATAAGATTTTCTCCTTTAGCCGTTATTTTCGAAGCGGGAGCTGCGTGTATTCGCTTAGTTTAAAACCTGTACAGGCCAGATTGTTTTTACTTGCACAAGGATTGCAGGAAAGCGTCCTTTTTTCCGTCGGAAGCTAATTGAAATATAATAAATATTTGATAATACAAAAGTTTAATCTTGCTGTGAAATCTAACGAGCAAACGAAATCCCGAGTTCAAAGGCTAAGAAGCTAATCAGCGGAAAGTGCACGGCAAATGACGAGCGCGCATCGAGCTTAATCACTAAGACACACTTACGCACGCGCGAGCTCCGGGCATCAGCCGGAGAATTCGAAACTAGTCGCTTCCTTGGTATTCCGCAAAAGCGGCCGCACGCGGGCATCGCCACTGGCAGTCGGTCCGGTCTCGGTTAGTTGCCCGGGGCTTACTTAGCGCCGGCAGGCACCTTAACCTCCCCCTCCTACTTTATACTTTGTTTGCCTCTGATGGCATTAGCCTCCCGCTCGCCCCTCCCCCCAGACGTACGAGGGGTGATTGCCGAGCTCTCGACTCGGGAGAGAGTCTGGCCCGGCCGCGGTGTACCACGTGCTCGGAAATCGTGATCGGCAACGAGCGCGGCTTTACGCCTCGGAGACGTCGCCCCGGGAGTGGACCATCTTTTATGACTTATTCCGTTTGACTCGTCGTCACGGTCAGCTGCCCGACATTTCGCCCGTGCGTTTATGGGTGTGCGCGCGCGCGCTCGTGTGCACGTGATGCGGCGAGGGAGAGATCTGGGCAAAGAGATTTCGAGAAGTGCTAAAGTGTTCAGCTGTTCTCGGTCCAGATGGAGATTTTTTCGGCGAGATAATTGTTCCATCGTAAATGCAGTCTTAATAATTTGTGAGCCTCGTCAGTGTGCAATATCAGAATTGGCGTTAAAAATGAGATCATAAATATCTACTTCCCTCGTGTTTTGTATATACTATTATTTTTAACTTTATCTGTAAATTTTACACCAAAAAAAATATTCAGCACCAGAAATAATCCTTACCAGTCTGTGCAGCCAGTCTATCGCCTTTCGGTAAACCAGTCGAAACCCGCGACAATAAATCTATCGGGTCCCACGTTCCACTATTTCAAAACTCAGCTTTTTAACAAAAAGGAAAACAGCGCGTAAAAAATGTAGGAGGCACAAGGGAAAGAGGGACGAAAGACGCGAGCATAGGCAACGAAGCGGGAGGAAACGCGAGAGCCTTCCCGTGCGGGACGAGGGAAAAGGATGAAGGAGCGGTAAGGAGGCCTGGCAGCGTTATTGGAAAACGATGATTTACGATAATGGGGTTTTTTCCCGTTACGCGCACGCGCCAGAGAGAGAGAGAGGGGGGGGGGGGAGAGGTGGCTGTACAAGATGACGAAGAGGAAGAAGGAAAGCGAACGGTACTCCCCGCCCACTCCTCCGGTTTTCTCCCGAGCTCGCGTTAATAACGTTAATTAATATTTCGCGAGAGCTTCGGCGGTTGCCTGTACTTAGCGACGCGATGGAGGGAAAGAAAAAGACGCTGTCCGGCAGGTTGCCAGCTGGCAAGGAGGTGCCCACCGATCCTCGAAGCTCTACTGGTATTTCCAGAACGATTTCTACCAAATCGAATAACGAAATGATCGTAATCATAGGTTTATTAAGTACTACTCCAGTTAGAATGATGGATCTTACCTATCTCAAAAGCTTTCTTAAACAACTTCATATCGTGTTTGTATATTCCAAAAGAATAACAAAGCGAGGTAAGCGATTGGTTCAATTAAAAAAAAAATTTAATTCAGTTGCCGTAAAATAATTTAGCAATCTGCCTGAATGACGGAACTTTCAATCGTCGTCGGAATTCCCTATCGAAATATTTTACGAAGGGTCAGCTGAAGCCGATGCCTCGAGCTCGTCGCGCCGCGCGACCTTTTGCGCATTCGAATGTGACGCATCAATATTTTATTGCGCGCTCTCCTTCTCTCTCCTCATGTAAATTTTCCCCGGAAGATTTTACGACAATGTAATCCTCACGACTTTGGGGCTTTATACGTCGACGCCTCCGCTCCTTTCTCTTTCTCCTCGTTTTATTCTTGCTGCAGGATCTTCGTCTTCCTCCTTCTCTGCAGCGGCATTTTTTATATCGCCCGGCACTGGCTCGTTCCGCGCGCCCCCCCGCGAGAGAGGAGCGATAATACCGCGCGAATCGTAATTTACGCCGAGCGCGGAATAATTAACTCGATCAAGTTACCCTGGCTCTCGCTTTCTTACTTACTTTCTTTGTAAAGCAGCTGGATGATGCACGTCATTAACCGCTACAGTATTACCACGGAACGTATCTTTAAGATATCGCAAAAAAATCTTTAATTAAAACCTATAAATTGTTATAAATAATAATTTTGTTGATTTCTATCTTATATAATTAATGAATAAAAGAAGATTTAAAGGTCAGATTTTAAAATGTAATATACACTTGTAAATTGAAATATTTTTCACCCATTAATACGCTCCTTACTTCGCAATCATGCTTCTTAACAACAAGCTCACGGTTTCAACAAACAATCAGCGAACGTAAAAAATCGGAGCCTCATTTATTCAGCAATGCCCCCTAGAAAGCAGAGACGCGTGCACGCTCGGCGCTGCTCGACAGCGCGCCCTCGAGTCCGCGCGTCGCAGCCCGCTGTTCTTCGTCTGCGCACACAAAGCTGGCACAAATAACGGAAATTAAGTGTCAACCGAAAGAGTGAGAGTGAACGGGGAAACGACTCTCCGCGTATATATACGCGCTGCTCTCCCTTCGACGACGGAGGGCGGGGGTTTCGAGAAAGAGCAAGCAGCGCCGTCGGGATTAGCGCTACGTGCGCGGCAGTCTAAAGCCCCAAGAAGCGACGCGATGATACTCGTTTATGTGGGATTTCGCGCAAAGAGTACGTGCGAGGAGCCAGGCTGCTGTGGCGCCGCGAAGGTCTGCGGGCTTTTTACGCGAGCGTCTCACTTAATTATCTGGATATTCACCGACGAGGAGTTTGTCTTGTGCTTATTTACTCGATGGAGGACTGGGGAGGTTGCACCCTTTTTGCTGAGGATGTAGGTGCTTCTAATTTTCCGTTACTAAGGCGCGATTTTAGTGAACGAAGGTAAAAAATTATTTTGAAGTTAGACGAAATTCTTTAACAGAATCGACAGTGCATTTTTCTATAAAATTGCTTCGTTGTGTGCAATAACGCGGATGGCGCAGCCATAAAAACGGAAAACCAAAGTAGATTCCGGCGTCGAAATTTCTCGCGTCGAGCTTCTATACGATCGACGATAAGAAAGCACGGCGACGACGAAGGGGTTAAGTGCGGAGGAGGTTCGATTGAATCCCGTAACGTAGTCGTAAAGGGATCTCGCGAGATGAGAGACAACGCATGGTAATCTGACGTGAATTGCTGGGGGAAGAGGAAGAGAGAAGCAAGAACGAAAGTAAAAACGCCGCCGGAAGGGGGAGAAGTAAGGGCGCTGAAAATAAAAATCGGCAGTGGGGTGTTTGCCGAAGACGGTGAAATAAACGAGAGAAAATTAAAGTTTAATAAAGTAGAAAACTGTATTTTTA
>JAWWEM010000010.1:5751110-5768127 GCA_035582935.1 Ormyrus thymus
AACCTCTATTAACTTTCAAAGAAATTATTTTTACGACCCAAGATTAATGTACCCTAAATTTGATATTATTTCCCACAATTTATTGTAAAATATTGAGTGAAAATCTCTCAAAATAGTCCGCTTGAGGCCATAGCAATCCGTCCATTTGAGGCCACAGCAAACCAGCTTCACACCGAAGCGCATTTTTAAGAGCTCGCAAAGCCAGCCGAACGCCTGGAGGAGGTTAGGCATGCAGGAAAAGCCGACGGGTGCGAAGGCTTCGGCGCCAAAATCGAATTTGAGCGTAGTCGAAAGCCCAGCCGAGCCGATAATTCAAGTCCCCGAGCCTTTGCTCCGGGGCTCAGGGTCCGGCGGAGGGAGACGACAGCAGCGATTCCTATCGTCCGGATATCTCGCGCTGCGGCCGACGATTCACACCATAGAATTCGTGAGCTATTCGCGGAGCGCCGGGTATCGGCGTCGTCGCGGCCGGCCGGTACATCCGGGGTAAGAGGATGCCGGGGCCGCGATAACCGGGCCGAGCCGCAGAATGGGATGAATAATGAAGTGACTCGCGCCTTGGCCTTAGCCATCCGGAAGCCCCGAAACTTCTCTCGCTCGCACTTGCCGCCTCTGCCTCGCCCCTTTATAAAGCCAGATTAGGGCCTGAGTTATGGCGTTAAGATCACATCTAATTGTATCACTGTTATGCCTAACCGTTATCCGTCTATCCATCTGGCCTTGCTCGCTCGCTCGTCCTTTACGGACTAGTTAACTTACCTAGTTCGGAGAGCTCACCCCTTTTCCGAGCGATTGAACTCCGCCGAGAGCGCAAGGACTCCGGGGCTAAAACTTTCGCGACTGCACGATCGGTCTTGAATTTGCGCTGCGTTTTCTTAAATTTTCCGTCAGAGCAGGCTTTGGTTTATGGCCCGTAACCGTTTGTCGCTGGATGGAGACGAAAACGGTACACCGGCTTCGAACTAATGCAGTTGTATTGCTTTCGATCTGATTAGAAGTTGCCGGGATACGGGTCAATATGCGAAATTCAATTAAGGGCTGCGAATGATAATTGAAGCATTGTCGACTTCGGTGATTAAGATGTCTGCCTTGGCTTATTGCGAGCTTACTCTGAACCACTGTCAATACTTTAACCGACGAAACTTTCTTAATATACAACATTTCAAAAAATTTATTACTACTATTAATTTAGTGCGACAAACGAAACGCTCTTCAATACACATTGGCAAACAAAGCGATTTCAATGGATCTCGTTGACTTTCAACGCTCTTCTCTGGCGGTTTTGGTGTCAGTGATTGAACAAAAAAAAGAGACGAGAGCCTATAAAGCTTTAAAGAGCATCGAGGGGAAAAATCTCCTTTTCATCTTTCGCGGAGAGAGAGAGAGAGAGAGAGCTACGATGTAAGCGTTTGAGAAATCCTTCCGGGATCTCGCGCCGACGTTCCACTCCCGGGGATACTCGTTTTTTCCTCCCTCCCAAACCGTCAAGTGGAACGAAGTATGGTAAATGGGATGACAGGTAAGTAGGAAGATTGCGAGGCCCGTGAAAGTACATTTACCGAGATAAACGAATGAGGAAGCTCGCTATCTCTAGCCTTACTTTTAATTCCATTAGAAAGCGGCTTGAACCCTTTCCTCGCCTCCCGTCCCTCTTCTCTTCTCGTGCCGCAGACCTTCCTAGGTGCCTCTTTCACCTTTTCGTCCCTTGACTTAGCCTTGATTTTCGCTTTTTGGGTAAAGCCGACTCTTGACGATGTAGCCCAATAACTTAACTTTGAGGCTCTCTAAGGCAGAGCTTCCTTCCTCGTTTGTTGCCCTTCCTCCTTTCGCGACAACAACTCTTTGGCACTCAACCAGACCTCTAATGATTTACCAGCTCAGGAAGCAGCCGGGAGAAGGATAAAGAAACGAAGTTGCTCTTCTTATCTTCGCGGTTTGCCGAATCGACTGAATCAATATCATCTGCGGTAGTTGCGATTCAATTATGTAGGGAATCTTGCCGTTTGACTTACAATATAAATAAAAATAATCTAATTTTTGCAAAAGAAACCGCAGCTAGACATTCCGTATACATAAACAAATAAAACTTTAGTTTTGCAGAATAAAGATTTCTCGGTGATAACCAGATGCGATCAACGCCGCCGAATCACAGGCACAACAAATCTAAAGTCAGAGCTTGCTTCCGCGGAAGCGGCAAGAAGGCGACTTACAGCAGCGAGGCTTCGACAGAAAGCTGAGCAAGTAAGTTTCGCGCCGGGCTGTGCTACCTGTGGAGCTTCCAGTTTCAGCGCTCGCGCGTAATGCGACAATGGCGCGAATTAGCGCCTCGCTCGCGAGCGTACGTCATATCGTCTGTGTCATCAGCATTTGATGGCTGCCGCTGTAGCGAGCGGCCCGGCCAGAGGGGCAGGAGGGGGGAGGTGGGGGAGCCAGTCGCTTTGTGCCATCAGGGTGATTATATTGTCGTATTCGCTGCGAGCAAGTGCCAAGCATAAAGTCGCGTACGAGGGGGGGGGGGGGGGGGGGGGGCCCCCCCCCCCCCCCCCCGACGAGGCATCATAACACGAGGGCATAATACGCGCGCGAGCAGCTTCTTGCTTGACGCGCAAGCAAATCATACCGAGCTTGGCTTTTGTTGCACGACTCGCGATATGGATTTTCGAGAGGAGCAAGAAGCAGGGATCTCGCGTGTTTTATGCCAATTTCAGAGTCGGTGTGTGCTATTTTGCCTTATACTGCTTATATCACTGTTCTTATATTGCACAGTACACACATTTTTAGATATTGCAAAATCTATTCTCTTTCAAAATAATTGTGTTACGTTGACTTCCTTTTGTCTAGTAGATAAAAAAAGAAACGCCAAGAATTCACCTGACTAAAAAAAAAAAATTGAATGCTTATTAATAAACGTTAGTTTTTTTTTCAAATTCCTCTATCAAATAAACGAGTCCACTCCAAGGCGGCAAAAAAATAAAAGTAAAAAAAACGGACAGGAAGAGTTAAATAAAAGAGACTTCCTCCTTTAAACCCAAAAACACTGCCTGCTTTCAACATCGTCGCGACGCTTTCCCTCTCGTGGAGAAACAGAGACGGAGACACGTCACTATTCACCTCCTTGAAAAAGACCCCTTTTCTTAAGGCGCTGGCGTGGCAAGCGCCGAGACAATGGTATCCCAGGAAGAAAGAGAGAGAGAACGAAAGCGCGGAGGTGGGGCGGGGGGTAAAGAGTCCGCGCGCCGCTTTACAACTCCCGGCGGGTTGCCCCGTTGAAATTAATATCATAAATAATATCGTAAAAATACTGCAGTGCCGCGGCAGTGCTTTCTCTCCGGCGCTGCGCTTTCTTCGCCAACTTCTGCCTCGAGCCCAAGTAATTTTTCGCCCTTGTTCTTTTGGGCCATTGCGGCAAGAGATCGAGCTTGTAGTCGCGAATTGCTTGCGCCTGCGTTGAAATACAAGGTATTGTGATTGCGGTTCTCCTTGATTAAAACAGATTTTCAAAGATAATTACTTCGTAACGTTTTTCACCCGCGGAACATTTTTTAACGAATTGCAAGGAAACACCTTCTCTTCTTACATCTGTGCACCCTATTGCTTGCTGCGTGAACGAAAAGTCTTTGACAAAACGAGAGGAAAAAAAAGACCGATCGGAGCTTGCTAGTGCAGGTGTCACGCCGAGAAATCTCTTTCTTGCTTTCTCTCCTTTTCCAGTCTCAGTCTGTGTTGGCCCGCTCTTTATCCGTTAAAAGGCGCCGGAAATTCCTGGACGGATCTGAGAAAGAAGCCGTCAACCACTGCCACCTTGTCTCTGGCCTTTCTCCTCCGACTCGATTCTCTTTTGCGGCAGGATGAACTTGTAATTGAGTTTCGTCAATACAAAACCTTGCGGGCTCATTAACGTAGATTGTCCAAGGGGTCTTGAGATTGTCAAAACACTATAAGCTAATTTAGTCATGCAGCCAACTGTGGTTTTGTTTTTAATTTATTTGTTTGCATAAAGATATTAATTTGTCGCTTTCAGCATAAAAAAGAAAATAGAATTTCAACGTAATCTTAAAATATCTTTCGTAAGAATCAAGATATACTATGATGAACTTTTCGCGAACTTTGGGATGCCGCCCTTATTAAGCTGAAGCTGAAAAATATTAAATTGCTTTTCACATTTTTAAATCTCGAATGCAAGAGACACATTACTCCTCGCAAGTATGCAGCTGCGCGAAACGTCTACCGTCGGGATGAAAAAAAAAAAATCAGGGAATAAACGAGAGGAACGATTCGAGCTCTTAATAACTCCACTTGGACGTGTGTCAAAGGCACCTGAGAAGGCAGCGTCGGTCGCCCAGAGGCATCCACCCCACGCAGCCTCCTAAATTCGGCGAACCGCGGGGGATAAGTAATATTTAAAACGGCGCCCTCCGCGTTCTCAAATTACTTTCCGGCTTGGCGGGGAGTCGAGGAAGATGCCGCCGCGCCGCGCGGCGATGCTTCGCGGAGATAAAAGGTACGGCTCGCCCAAAAAGCGCCCGACTCTCTCCACATTAATCTCCGTAATTACGTCACCTCTATTTATACCTCCTCCGGAGGCGGAGGCGCCGCGCGGTGGATGGAGAGGCTGCGGCTCGGTTAACCGACCGACACTCCCAGCGAAATACCAATTTCCCTTTTTTCACGCGCCGACAGCTCTCTTGCATTTTTAAGGAGATCCAGCTTCCTTTAGAGATTTGCCCTCCTAGTCGAGCGAATCAGCGTTGTTTTAAAAACTTTATGCTCGGAGGAGAGCATTTTTTCAAGTACCGCGCCAAAGTATTATTATGACATGCTTGAATTAAAGATTATTCGCGCCTTTTTCCCTTATTCTAAAACGAGGAGTGACACTCGTCTTCGCCAAAGCAAAGCCATCATTCATCAGTATTCACAGAGCGAACTTTTACCTTGACGGCAGCAATGCGCAGAAGAAGAGAAGGCTAGCAGGCCACTTGCATTCAGCGGGACTCAGCCGGTCGGCATTGTGATACCCGGCGTGTAACACACGTTCCCCGCGCGATACGATACGTCAGACCTACGTCTCTCTCTCCCGCTCTTGGCGGCGCATATCGTTTGTTGGTTTTGCGGCGTACCATAACGCTTCCTTCCCTATAACCTGCTTCCATTCTCCGGAGAAAACGCGGCCTGCCGGCTTCTATCTTGCCTCGTTCCCCCGCTCTGCAGAGGGCCGTTTCTCTTCTCCGCTCTCGCCGCCGCACACCGCTTCCGCCGCAGATTTCTCGAAGGGACGCGCGAAATCGAATCACCCGTAAGTCGATCGCTCCTTCGGACGCTCGTTTCTGCTCGCGATTTCGAGGACGCTGCTGCTTGGATCTGTTTTATAAAATTGCCCTATTGAAGCAGAACTTTGTAGAAATTTCGTGGTTATAATATATATATAAATATAGTTACGTGTAAGAAAACTTTACTAAAATTTTAAACGTGTAAAACTGTAATTTATCGAACGCTTATAGCTTTCCCTAATAGAGCCCGATTTGAAAATCTTAAGACCGGCGAGAGCACTATTTGTTTGCCCCCTTCTTTCCCCCGTCTCAGAACGCTTAATGGTCATACGAATGGTAAGATTTCGGGGTAGGGATTATCCAGCGCTCGCAATGGCATAGTTTACCTGCCAAGTCAGTTAATCCCGCGATTAAGCGCAGCGAAGCTTGCGCATACCTACACCCAGCAAGGAAGCTCCTCGTCGCTTCGGGCAAGACTCCCGGGCTTGTACGTAGCCCCGAATCGGAATACACACTATCCATCGGTACGTGTATAGAGGAGCCAGCTTCCTCTCCCTTGCCGTCGTTTTCCGTTGAGTAGCTCGCCGGCAAGCCCCCCGAACTTGCCTCATCAATTTGATTTCGCCCGCTAGGATTCGAACGCCTGCCTTCGTTTGGTTTCCAGTTATGCCTCAAACCCGACTGGGATGTATGTGTACAGATTTGAGAAAGCCCTGTAAAGTTTGGTTTATTGTACGCGTACTAGGTAATAATATCATTCTTTTAAAGATTTACAAAAAATATTCAGAAATAAAATTAATTGGATTTATGTATTCATGAATGTACAGTACTATCGGAACTTAGAAAGGCTAAAAATTTACTAAATAATAAACATAGATAATAACCGCTATATTAAATTTAAAGCACAGAACCGTTGTTACCTTTATATTTTTATTTCAGAATCGGTATTTGATCAATTTAAAAATTTTACTGATTAAATTGTACCCACGAAATCCCCTCGAAAACGACGAGCCCTCCCAAGCTAACGAAATTTCGAGGGAAATTCATAAAAATCCAACGCAAACATCGAGGACGCACGCGGGGGACAGCGAAGACACACAATTTAGCGAAAGCACCGAGCCGGAAGACGCGGCGCCGGGCAAACTTTGCGCGCCGGCCTAACGAGCCCGGCGGGGTCCGCTCGATTTGAATTGAATCTGCGGTTCATCTTTGCCAGCTGTATATTACTAGCCTCCCGAGCCTGGGCAAAGGTGTTCCCGCGTCCGTCCCGTCCGCGCGGCAACGGTCAAACGCTGCGGTCAACTAGACAGCTTGTCCGATTTTCGGCGGCGACGCTATAGGCGAACCCTCGGTGTCTTTGGTGATTAACGAGAGGTCAAGCAAAGACCGACTCTCTCTCTCTCTCTCTCTCTCTCTTTCCGAGCAAATACTCGACGCGGTGAAATTGAGCTCCGGCGCCGGAGTCGATTGAGCCGCTGCGCAGAGAGCTCCAGTCGATAAAGAGGCGACGTCACCCTGGCGACGAATGCGTTTGAAGTAATTGAGAGAAGCTCGGTGTCCATGGGAAATAAGCTCACTGGCTTTTTGAACATGCGCACGTGAACTTGTACAGTCAGAGGTAAGCTACGAGAAGAGCTTCGCGATGAGTAGGCTTTCAGCTGTTTGTTTCAATTTTTTAAGGTTACTATTATTTTTGAATAATTTCTATACCATCCATTATTCGACTTGTAATTTCAGATTTTTTGAGTACATTAAAGTAATTGGACGCTATACGTTTGAACTTTTCAATACGGTTATATCTTTGCTACATATGAAACTGAGCACTTAGTGCCACCGTCAATCAGCCTTTTGCCTCCTCTAAGACGACAGAGAATTATCACTAATGCAAGGCGGCGAATCTCGTTAGCTCCTTATTTCTTTCTTCCTCGCAGCCGTCATAATGAGAGTTTATTAGACAATACAGAGCGTCATCTCCGATTGGCCGGGCAATCCGTGCGCGCCTACCACTTTATCAGATTAGTCAAGATCCGAGCGTCTGTTGTATGTGCGCGCGCGCGCGCGTCCCCTCCCTCCATTCGTTAATTGGCCTCGACGGAGGAACGGCCTTTCGCGCCAATGTATTAATCGAGTGGCGGTGCCGTATCTGTTTGGAAATCAATGTCGCTGGAACAGTGACCGATGGCTGCAGATGTGCACTCGGTGCGCTGGAATACCAATTTCAGGGGTCGCGCTAATATTGCGCTAGTTTATTGTGCTTCGTTCGCTTTTGGTAAAATTTTGGATCGTCATTTGACAAATTGTATCAAAGTGCTGCAGTTAAAGGTAATGTGTTATTTTTATCGAAACGATTTATCTACAGTCTTCCAACAATACTTTTGCAATTTACATATATTTCAGTTTTTGTCAGTCATATTAGAGCGAGGTTTAGCAAATTAATAATATATTTGGAAATAAATTTCTGCAACTAATGAAAATAAATAGCACAATTGTCAAATATGTCCCTAAAAATCCCCTACATAGTTTCGTAACTTATAATTTGACCGATCACTTCCCCAGCCCATCTTTCCATTTCATATAGAAAATTTAAAAAAAGGTTTTCTTCGAGTCGTCCCATCCCACCGCCGGACGCGCGTCCACGAAAAAGCGGAAAGCCCATCTAGCCCGCTTTTGAAAAGGACGTGCGCGCTCGCGTCAAGAAGGAGCGCCTCGCCGAAGCATCGCGCGTGTAACCCATCGCCGTGAAAAAAAACAAAAAAAAAGCGCGCGCGAGGGTGAAAAGAGAGCGAACAGAGGCCGAAAAAGCGGACGACGGGGACGAACGACGAGTCGTGAAACGAATTTCCGTCCGAAACTCAGCGACGAACTGCCGGGAGAGAAAGACAAAATTCAATGTAAGCAAACTCGCGCGCGTTGGGTCCGGGGCGGCAGCGGCGCCGGCCGCCCCCCCCCTTCCCCCGCCCTCGAAATTTTTTACCCTCTTCCTCTTTTTTCGGTGCCGGCGGGGATGGAGGCATTGTTTATTCAGCGGCGTATCAGTAAGCCCGTGTGAATAGCGCTTCCGGTGGGACGTCGCGGTCCAAGCGGCAGCGCGCGAGTTTCCGGTCCGGCGTCCGTCGACCGGATCTCCTTCCCCCACCCATCCCTCCTTCATCGCTCGAGCTGTACACTTGGAGCTTTCGACTGATCGGAAAACGAGGACGGTGTATAGCTAGAGGGGAGGAAGGCAGCTTCTCTCTTTCGGGATGGGAGAGGAGCCTCGGCGGAGGTCTGCTTCTCGCCCCGGCTAATTAAGATATCGATTCTTATTGTGCGCTCGGCTCGATGGCCCCCGACGTAAGTCGACGACTTCGGAGTTTTCGCTTTAAGCTCGATAATGGTATTGGATTTTTCGCCGTAAGCAGTATTTTATTTATGAATGTTTGGGGACTCTTTCAAATGAATTTTGAATCTCGGAATTTATGATCGCAATTGCTGTAAATATGAATCTATTCGCGAAAAATTTTATTTGAACGCATTTCTTATTTATTCAGCTATACTTTTTATAGTTTTTTGTAAATAAATTTAATAATTTCTATGATTATGTTAGCCTCATATTTACTTTTTACATGAGACCCATCATTTTTGCAAAGCATCGTTTTCATTGCAATAAATCGGCGGGAAGCAAGGCAGCAGCAGTTTTTCTCCATCTCCCAAGGTGTCAAAAATCACTTGAAAGCAATTCCCCCAAAGTCTCGCTCCCTCCCCCCATAAATTTCCAGCCTCTCGCTCGAGCCTGCAGCGCAAAAAATCATTCTACTCTAACGGGCGCGTTAATCGCATTAAGCCGGGCGTAGGGGCACTCGCATAAAATACAATTGCGAGTAATTGATTTTTCGGCGCGGCCGGCGCGCCGAGGGAGGAGGAAGAGAGTAAAGGATGACCAGGGGTTACCGGTCTGATAAATATCTTCACGGGCGAACGAGCGAATCCCCGTCGCCGATGAATCGACCGCAGCGAAAGGTGAAAAGGCGCGCGGGCAAAAACGGGAATCGGAGAGAAGGACTGCGAGTCGAGGGTAATTATGAGGATTAATCTTAAGTCCCGTAAAGTCCACCACTTGTGGAGCCTGCGCCCGTTACTTTCGCCCCCGTGAACCTTTGCGCGGTATAACGACTCGGACGGTGGGTTTCTCTTTTACCGTTGTGTTGACTCGCCTCTCTTCTCTCATGTTTGCCCTGGGAATGAGAAACCGTCTGTTTTAATAGCTACTGAAAGAAAAATCTTGCGTGAGATTTCAAGTGAAAATTGATAAAGGATTTAAAGTGATTTATGCTTATTTTTAAGTTCGGTCATGGCTGACTAATATTGTTTGCACTACTGAATACTTTAGAAATTTTGTCAATGAAGCGTACATCATTCGATTTTTACGATGGTATAGTTATAGTTAATTCCGGTCATATCGCCTTTGTTAAATTAATGCAAAAAGTCAAACTGCTTGTCTTCCGTTTTGTCGTTAGCATCTCCCTTTTTCTTTTGAGGACGGAAATACTCAAATCAAGTTCCGCAATGATCATTCGAATTTTTATGGACGCATAATATTCTTTTTTACACAGCTTCGAAAGAGGGGAATAAATGAATTTAATAGGAAATTTTACTATTTGATGGGACCCAATGCTGTAAAGGGTAAGTAGGGGTTCTTTTTCAAGCATTCCTAATTATACAAATTATACAAATCACGATAGTTTCAATCAAATAGTAAAAATACAACACCCAACTTTACAGTATATAATTATTTACTGCATTGGCTAACATTTTTTGTAGAAAAATTTGGGCATTTTCAAGTAAAAAAAACAATTTGCCCGATGAAATAATCCTACTATTCATTTATCGCGGCCAAATAAACCCAAAATAAAACAGACGGTCCACAAAACGAAATATCAATTTCACAGTGCCATCAAATAGACCGCGATTTATCTCGATACAGCGGCAGCGTTGATAAATTGCCCGAATAAATTTGCCTCGCAGCCGCGCTCGATTCATTATCCCGTTTTTCCGCGGCGAACAACGAGGCTGCAGCCGAAACCGGTCGAAATGACTGCGAAGCCGCTGACTGGCCCCGCTGTCATCGGCATTCCGCGCTCAAATTGAATAATAAAGTCAATCCGTGCCATTTTTCCTTCCCTCCCTCGTCCCCCCCCCATTGATATTTATCGACGATAAAACGAGAGCTCTCGCGGATTCCTGCCCTCCCGCATTTTTCCGCCTCTCGTTCGGGCGAGCGTGCATACGTATGTAGAATCCGAAGAGAGAGAGAGAGAGAGAGAGAGAGAGAGCGAGAGAGAGGAGAGGAGGAGGAGGCGAAGCTACAGGTGTCAGCGAGAAGAGTATTTTTCAGCGAGCGAGCGACCCCTGCGGCAAGAGGAAGGCAGATAACCTCGGGGAGGGAGGACCTGCTGCTACTGCCGCTGCCGGCACGCACGTTGAATTTGCTAAACGTTCTCGCTCGTGCGTGAAATGCCTTGATATCACTGTTTTATTTCGGCCCGTTCGCGCGCTCGCCTCTCGCGCAATTTTATCTCGGCACCGCTTCTATTCTACTTCTCGACTATCGCCGAGTGTATATAGCCCGCAATCTTCCGCCCGTTGAGAGGCCGACGTTTATGATAATTAAGGGGGTAGGCGGGCGCGTGTGTGATTCGCTGGAAGCTGCTCGATTTAATGGCTCAATTATCCAGACGTGCCCTTTTTTAAGCGTTTTCTCGGCGAGAGCGGAGCGGAAACCACGCCGGCTTGGTTTTACGCGCGAACGAAGAGTATTTGATGAGTTTTTATAATGTTGGCTTTACGATTTCTGCTCCTGATATTGTCGCGCGTAATATTTTTCTAATTAAACTGATTAAAACTACGAAACGAATACCTTTATGGGGATTTAGAGAAAATCTTAATTTTAAAGTATCGCAATAAAAGGCTGCTCCCTATATATATTATATCGTAAACTCGATAAAATCGAAGCGCGCAAGAGAGAGGACGCCTCGGCTTTAATTAATAATCATCGGTCGCACAATGGCTTGACTTCCTTCCGGATTAATCCGGCCCCGAAGATTAACGAGCCCGCCTCCCCCTCCCTCGTTCCCTCTTGCTCCCTCCAAGAAGCAGCAGAAACGCAAGGAGGCGAAGAAGGAACCCTCCCGGCTTGCGGTGTGTGCCTACTACCCGCATTAACGCAATTATGAATTTGTCGCGCAGCCTGACAATACAAGATGTCGCCTCGGCGAGCGGGCGCGCTTTCTCTCTTGATTTTGCGCCGTGCGAGACGCGATACGCGACTGGGGAAGAACGCGAATGAATGGCTGCGCAAAGGAGGCTTTTGTTGCTCCGAGCGAAGCGAGATACGCGCGGAGAAAAGCGCAGCGGAGATAAGGTCGCCTCGCGCAGTCTTTCTCTGCTCCGTCGCTGATTCTTTTGTTTCGGGGCGATACTGCCAGTTTTATCGCGGTGCGTTTGTATTCTTTACTTCAAGAGGGAAACGCGAGAAGTTACGTTGATAATTCTTTAATAATTTACATTAGTTTGTAATTAAAAAGGAAGAGAATTAGATACTTAAAAAAAGAAAAACAAACATCATTCCACTCGCGCTGTCATTTTATCAAAATACACCGGAGGCTCGGCCGCGCATAAACTTTAATTGCATTCGGCATTGCTAAATTAATGGCCCGCCCTCGCCCAACAGCGGGCTCGGCGAGGCCGGATAAAAAAAAAAGCAGCGCGTCGGCGGCGAGCAGAGAGGCGAATAGAAAGAGAGCGGCAGCTTTTACAGTCTCGAGCCGCGTAATAAGGTAACTTCGGAAAAGTAAAAGCCGGGGAGTCGGGGGCGTACGATAATGCCCGCTCGTAAAACGGCTTCTTAGCTCGCGAAGCCGCCGCCGTAAGCATCCGGCGCGCAATAGGAGCGAGAGCCAGCATCCTCTGTCCCCCCTCCCTCCCCCCCCCCCTGGAAGGATGCGGTTGTCGTCCATGCGGGCTCGGAGAAAATCAATCGACCTAACGACCGACAGGTCAGAGCCTTGGGGCAGAAAGAGGGCATTGCGCGTCGCTCTGTTTGGGAAGGAGTTAGGCGGGAGTAGTGCCTAGTCAGCCCTTAATATCGTAAGAGCCGGACCAGCGCAAACAAGCTCTAGAACGGCCGACGGTTATATAACGTTATACTAAGCACCTACGGGTTCCAGTCCTCCCCGTCTGTGTTTAGAAGGGGCAGAGAGGGACTCGGTGGGCTTTGCCTATTATTGCTAACTAATAAGGGCCCTAATTGAAACGTCGACCTTTTGTTTTGAGTGTCTGCGAAAGCCCGACGGGAGTTCATCTTGCTGGACTTTAGCGGAGAATTATTTTATACTGTGCTTGAAGATTCAGTATTGGGAAATGTGGTTTTACTTGGAGGTCTTATAAATACATGCCTGTTTTAATATTTTATTTTTACATTTTATTTTCCTCTAATTTTCTATTACATTTGTAAAACTATTTAAACAATGAACTGCCAATCTGAGATATTAGGTACACCATGAACATGTTTCGTCTTCGCGAAACACGATATTATTTCCTGAATGCAATCATATTAGTTTCCAAAGTTATTCAAATATTTATGTGAGTTCGGCATGGGGTTATGCATGATATCGTTCCACCTTCTACGCTTTCCATCAGGTGGACTGCCGCAGGCGATAAATGTATTGCAGGATAATCGATGAACAAGTATTAGAAAATAAAAAATAACTGTTACGCAATGACGTTGACAAAAATAAAATGAACAAAAAAATGTGTAACAATCACCAAAATTTTATTTCGACCAAAAAATTTTTATTTATTCATGCACTTCAAAGTTATGATTAATTATCTCCTAATATTTGAGAGGTATTTATTTTACTCGTAAAAAATTACCTTCTGTGTGGAGATGGAACTAGACGACGTACTTTGAAATCGGTGGTGAATGACTTGCTGCTACGTTTCGCCCCAAATTTTTTACTGTAAGCTGCAACAATAAATACATTTATTGTAATAATAATTTAATTCATTCAAGTTTTTACGTATCTACGAATGGAATAAACCCAGCTCAGTTAGTCACCTCAAGAAGATTTTTGAGCCAAAAAATAATACATAAAGCAAGCATGGCGGTGAACGTAATCGCACCACAATCCAGCACTCGGCCTCGGCGTGGACGACCGGCCAAGCGATTTATTCCAAACCTTCACCCAGCACCAGGGGAGGAATGCGCCTCGCGAAATTTATAAAAGAAGACGCCCGTTTAACCGACTCGCTCGCAGTCATCCCTCATGCTGGCGACGGCCACCCTCTCTGTCTCTGCTCTCGGGAAGGCGCGCGGCGCGTTCACATGTCAGCCCTTTATTTCGCGGAAAGGCGAAGGTATTAAAGGGGATGATAGTGCGTGATCGGGATACCGAAGCGCGCTTACGAGCGCTTATCGGAACGCGGCGACCGGAATAGAAATCAAAAAGGGTTTTGCGATGAGGATGAAAGGAAATGAAAATAGATGTGGACACGGGGGCAGAGGGGCCGGGGGGGGGGCAAGCTAACCCGTATGAATGAATCGCTGCCTGCGCGTGCACTGATCTCGGAAGGAAGTTTTCTTATTTTGTCGATACCGAGATACGGCTTTAATGAAGGGAGGATTGAAACGCAAGGAAATTTTATTCAATTGCTTTTCGATACAAATGCCTATAAAGATTTGCTATAGAATACCCAGATTTCCAGAGTTTTCTAATATTTATAGTTCACAATAAAATTAAAATAAATGGAAAAAGAATTTTCTTTTACAAAAAATAATCCATCGGAATATTCTGGCGTGAAAGCACTTTGATGCACAATCAGCAAATAGGAAAATGTGACTTTAAAAGCGTGACTCCTCGCGTGAAATGCTTGCCGAGAAAAATACCGCAGCCAAACTCCTGCGCAAATCGCTCTCCTCCGAAGCAATTCCCTTCAATATCTAAAAAGGACAGAAAAATAACCCACACGCCAAAGAGTCTCGCGCGTATATTTCTGCTCGCAAGCCGAGACTCGAGAGACACAGGGCTCTCTGCTCTTTCCGCGGTCCAGGCTTGTATACGCGACAGAGGGAAAGCCGGGGCGAGGAGGCGCTCGAGGGCAAGCCCGGAGAGGCAGCTCAATTTCTCAAACCTGTCCAATCCGTGTCGTATGCAAAATCAATCACGCTCTCGGGCTCCCCCTTACCTCCAGTCTTTGGCTCTCGAGGCGCGCGAATCTCGAGAGCCTCGGCCCTTCGACTTTCAAATCCGATCGAAGCCGCAGCAGTAATTCAGGTCCGATGTATGAAATTCCATCGCTCGGGAGTCCGGACTAATATATTTTGGCGGGGCGCAATTCCATTACCGCTCCGCGCGCTCGAGACGTTTTTCACGGATGGTTTTGTACGAGGTCGGGCTAGTGTCGTAAACTGACTAAACGAATGTCATACTTTGATCAAAGGAAACATCGAGAGTGCATTGGCAGTTTTTATATTGGTAAAGTCATATGTCACGAGGAGGAGCTTTTTCAGTAAATTAAAATAAAACTTGTTTTGAAATAAGCATAAAAGTTTCTAAAATTTTTTTAATCAATTCGCTCATCGACAGGAATAAATTTGAATCTCGCAGTCGTATAAGAGCAAGCACGTACTTCAGACAAAGCAGCTCGGTTAAAAAGCATAATTGTAATTTTATCAGCGTCGGCCGGCTTCAAAGTGCGTTCGAGAACATTTGTCCGCGCATATACCTTGCCTCGCCGATCCGGGCTCTATCTACTTTGGCCGTCGGAGGACAACGAAAGCCGCCGACAGCAGACGTCTCTTTCTCTCCCTACTTGAGTTCATCAGACTTGCTGATTTTTGCGCCGCCGGCGCGGCAAGGTTGTGTCCGGCGATTCTCCCTTACAGGCTGAAAAGAGAAGCGGCGACTGCTGCTGCTACGACGAGATCAGACGACGACGGAAGGGAAGGCGCCGATTTAGCATACGTGTTTTTTTTTTTTGTACATTGAAATACCGACATGCGCCCGAAGCAACTTAAATTGGAACTCCCGCGGCCCTGACAAGGAGCTTTCGTTTTACCGGCACCCTTTCTCTTCTATTTTAATGCCTCCCGGGGTGGCATTTTAATTTACTATCAGAATGGCTTTTTTTTGTTTCGTCTAATACTAAATAGAAAAGTTTAATTATTTTACTCCTTTCAAGGTTAAAAAATATTAAAATCTTCCATTTGAATATTGTCAAATGAAAATTCACGCTTTCACAACATTCGATAAAAACTTCAGTAGCTCGCGTTCCCGAAATCCTCCGTAAAATCCATTCAATAAAGAACAAGACGAAAATAAACCGATTACCAGTCGGTACTTTTAACGCGCTCCCCCCCGATTCTGGCATGTTTATGCCATTTCCGATATCCCGCCTCCGAGATCACATGTCGAGCCACTTAAGATCGCATTCCAGGGGTACATCCACCCGAAATCCCCGTAAAAACAATAAAAACGCCCTGCAAAGAATTATCCGTCGCGTAAAGCACGCACGAGCGATTCCGGCGCCTCCCCCGCCCCTACTAAATCTGTCGCTCCTTTGTTCTTTCCTCTTTTTCTTAAAAGCCCGGGAACGCGACTCTGCGCAAAATATACATATATACGTGCATATACACATATACAGGCGCGCACAGAGCATCGCGATGCTCCCCACGACGCGGTACACCACACGAGAGGCAATAAAACATTTATGGCTTGTTTACACACCGAGAGAGAGATACCTACGGCGCGAGGCAGACAAGTGGATCCCCTGGATGTATAATGTCCCGCAAGGCCGCGTTAAGCCGACGGATATTCTCGAATCATAATCTTTACGTCCTCCGGCTCGACATAATTTATCAAGTCGCGCCGGCTAATTCGCTCAGCCAGCTTTGTGTACGCGGCGCTGCGAGCGCGTATGGGCTATAAAATGAAGCGAGGTATAGCCCCCGCGCAATTAGCGGATGCATCTTTTAGTGGGTCAAGCTATGGCTTTTGTACCTCATGATTATTCAGCGCTGTTCGTCTATTCTTATGAAGACTTATAAAAAAGGCTATAGAGAGAAATAAATACTCCCGGGAAGGTAAGGGAAGTGAATGGAGGCACAGTGATTTATACATGGAAAACGTTTCGAACTCACTGGTGACTGTTAGCAGATTTCATAAAATAATAAATAGCTCAAACTTTGTTTCAAGCTTAAGCGGTTTTTAATAAAAATTTTTGATAAAAATACATCAATTGCTCATACCTCAGAAATTTCGCTGGAAAATCTATATTAGCCTAAAAGCTGAGAAGCCTTAGTTTCGACCGCGCCGCAAAGTATCCTTTCAACCCTTCTTTAACCGCACGTGATGGTCATCGCACATGACGAGCAGATGAGTCCAAACCGGCTTACGCTCGCGGGGCGAAAACAACTTTCCACTCGGCCTCTCCGTCTCTTCTCTTCTTTTATGAAAATTGGATCTATTATGCGATAGCGAGGCGAAAAAGCCGGCTCCTGCGACTAATCAAGGAGGGCATTTTTAATTAAATAATACTAATCCTGAAAGGAGTTTTCCCTCACTTCCCTGCAAATCCGGTCTCTCCTCTCTCTCTCTCTCTCTCTCTCTCTCTCTCTCTCTCTCTCTTTCTCTGTCTCTCTCTCTCTCTCTCTGTCTCTCTCTCTCTCTCTCTCTCTCTCTCTCTCTCTCTCTCTCTCTGTCTCTCACGCTCTC
>JAWWEM010000010.1:5792239-5803839 GCA_035582935.1 Ormyrus thymus
TAGGAAGATACAGTATTTATGAGAAATATAAATTGGCAAATAACGGGCTTAAATTAATAAATCCACACTCGTGCATTTTTTCAATTGTTTTTATAACAATATATGTTGCTATAGTTTTAAGGAACACATTAAGATTCATTTTACAATAAAAAATTTATCCAGTGAATGGTATTTTCGTCTTCAACAAACAGCCTCCCAGGAAGACTTTTAACAACAAGCATTTTCCATTCTGAAAAAAAAAGTAGCGTCGACATAAATCCTCGTATATTATTCAAGCTGCAATTGCCGAGCGGGCAGATCGCTTAGCGATTTACAAACGAGCAAACTTGTCTATCGCGTAAGCGGGCAATTGACTCTGTCACACGTGGCGGGGGCCCTTTTTTCATCCGACCTTTTTTTTATTAATTCGACGTGAATTATTGATTTCTTTCCCTCGTCGCCGCTCTTCATCCCCGCTCGCGCGCCGCGGCAAATCGCGGCGATTTTTCAAGCGAACATCGCTCTCGCCTCATCTAAATGCGAGGGCGGGGATCTCCGCAGGGATAGTTTTAAACGAGCTCGATGACATTTTTTTCCTTTTTTTTCCCCGAGAGCGAGGCTGCTTGGGCGGCGCGGGATCCAAGGGACGAAGACCATTAGCATTGTTTTAAAACGTGTCCAACGATTTGCCGCCTTGAAATTACCATCTTGCGAAACAGACTCGTCTGGTACGAGGAAAACAATTTTAAAACAATTTTAGGGGCTATTTTCATCTTGGGATCAAATTTATTTTACAGCTTAAATTATTATTTTTTTCATCCTAACCGAGATCCTGACATTCTTTCAAACATACTACAATTGATATCTTATACTTTGAGAGCTCCTTCTAAATTTCTATTGATGAAATCAGAAGCGTTTCAACTTTCACGTAAATTTTTCGCCGAGTCGTGTTTTTTCGCAGCGACTCAATTGGAGGAACTATTCTCAACCAGAAACGATATTCTAACACGGACCAATAGAGCCTATCGAAACGTTGCAAGATGCGCACCATTTCGTCGACCCTCTTGACCACGTTATCTCTTATCAGGCCTCGGAGGGTCCGAGTCTCTTCCTTTCTCTCCATCTCGGAGTTTACAAGACGCAAACAGCTTAGGATGTAATGCGCGATAAGATCTTACTATCTCTGGACCCGCCCCCCCTTTTCCGATCGCCTCCGCCGAAAGAGAGGGAGAAACCGCGATAGCCGAGACGAGAGAGGCCGCGACTATATTAGAACTTGGCAAAGCCTTTGCCGCGCTGCGCGTATATATTTCCTCTCTAACTATCTATCCTCTGGGTTCCGCCATTGATCATCCCGCGGTGTGTACATACACACGGCGCCCCGATCCATTGATAAAATTTCGCCCCGCTCTCCCCCGCTTCCCTCTCGGTCTCTTTCCGCGCAAGTTCGATTTAATGGGAATTCCTAAAGACATCAAGATCACGGTTTAAAGCCGCGCCGCCGCTCAGCTATGCCTTTGCCGAGGGATTTCGGTTGAAGAGGTAAAGAGATGTAAGAGAGAGAGAGAGAGAGAGAGAACGAGAGGGCTCGATTCGATTGAAACGATATGCAAATTCACCGAAGGTTTAATATACCCGCGCATTATCTACCAAGTCTCCTTGAGTATATATGTACTGTTAATTACAGTTTTTCTACTGAATAGATGTCTGCTTTCTAAAATTAAATATTTGATTTGTTTGTTTGATCTTGGATAATGAAAAATATCAATGATTCTTAAAAAAGGCCATCATTATAATTTTCCAATAAACGACGAGACTCGATCTCTCCGTTGGAAGTTTCGCCAGAGCTCGTCGCGTCGCATCTCAGCTCAGATGCAAGACGAGCAAACAAACGAAGCAGCAGCGGCGGCGGCAGCGACGGCTCCCAATGCCACCAGAGAGGAATAGAAACGCTATCCGTCATGTTGACGCACTAATAACTTGGTCTCCTTAGCGGGCCTCTCGCATCCAGCGGAGATATCGCGTTTAGACGACACGTACGAAAGTGGATCTAAGCCGGCAAAGTTTCTTCGCAAGCTCCGACGCGGCCGGAATAGCTTATATGCATCGCCGGCTGAGGGAGGAGAAGAAATCGAGACGATCTGATAGCCCTGACGCGCGTGTATACACCGGGAATGCAATAACGACAGCAAAGCAGGGGTCCTCGCGGTCCTTTTCGCCTATGTGCGGGAGCAGCCCATGGAGTCTTCGGGCCTTAGTTATCCCGCATTAGTAATCATCGCGGTGTGCGCCCGAGCCGGTGTAAGCATGTCGGGAGAGCCGAGCCCTGTGTACGTGGCCGAAACTTGCGCCAAGGTACGAGGGGCTTCCTTGTTTAATTTAATAATAATGTCGTCGCGTTGCACGCGAGCGTTTCTGCGTACTGCGCCGATTCGGAGATTATTAGACAACTCGACGGATCTATCGTTAACTATTTTTGTTGAAAAAAGAGTTCTTTAATCATTTTGTAAATTAATTGACTGTTGAATTCTGATATTCAGCGGTCTAAAGGCACCGAACTT
Organism: Ormyrus thymus; assembly: GCA_035582935.1. Taxonomy (NCBI): domain Eukaryota; kingdom Metazoa; phylum Arthropoda; class Insecta; order Hymenoptera; family Ormyridae; genus Ormyrus; species Ormyrus thymus. Next base: position 5,794,780 of record JAWWEM010000010.1, read on the forward strand.
TTACGAAATTGCCAATTCGTTTTGTACATCTTCTAATTCGATTCTCTCTGCCAGCGGCGTTCAAAGCGAAACGCAGTCGGACGTATAGGTCGAAGCATATTGGAAAATCTAGCAAAAGGAGCACCGGAAGCGGCAGGTATCGGTGTCCTCTGCGGACTGTCCCATCGGTTACAGTCGGTCACGCGGCAGCGCGACTAAATTAAGCATGAATGACCAATTAACCTGGGAAAGTGGCAACTTGGACCGGCTAACCGAGAGCTGACCTTGCTGAATCTAAATTGTCTCTTGCGGCTTGCCGTTCGCTTTGACTTACATGACGAATTGCATTTAAGAATCGTATTTGCTCAATATAAATACTTTTACTTTATTAAATTACTAAAATTTTCTCATAAAACTTGTAATCTAAATTCTCTAATATAAAATAACAAGTGCAATCGGTGGGGCCATTATTAATACACTTACAATTAGTAAGCCACGAGTTATCACTTACTCCAATAACTACTTACCAGTATATCTCTTAAAAAAATCTTTGCAAAACAGCCATTAAAACATCTATCACTTCCATCATCCATTAAAACGCATACGTAGGCCGGGCGATTAAGTAAGCGGGCCAAATAGTCAGGTGAAAATAGTCACGATCCACGGGTGGAGTGAGAAAAGTTCCACGAAAATCCCCCGGCCTCGCTTACGGAGGACGGTAGAATTTTCGGTTTTGATATCTGCTTATCTCTTTCGAGCCTGCCGTTTATACTCCTCCCCTCCCCATCCCCCCCTACCGCCTGCGAACGCTTGGCGTTTTTTTCACTCAAGGACAAGGTGGTACCAGGACCGAGCCCCGTAATCCTCCTCCACCTCCGTAAGCCGTACGCCACGCGATGGTACATTTTTAATTACTTACACCCACGCAGCTGCATCGCGCGCGATGACTATAAATCAAGCGGAACCCACGCGCACCGCCCTGCAAAGTAATTACAGCTTGAATTTTAGATAATGTTGCCGCAAGCACGGCGAGGCCCTCTGCCTCTATATCTGTATATATCGACGTGTATCCCTTAGCAGCCGCGCCGCTATCGCAATACGATTCCGCGAGGCCCGAAAATTCAAGCTGCGAATGTGCGCGAAAACAAAGGCCGACCCCCCTCCCCCGAAGCACGTTAATGCTTATCCAACGGGTCGAGGATTCAATACATTCTGACATGCCAGAAAAACATTTAGACGCGCCACGAGCGCGAAAATTGTTTTGTTCCCCGCAACTGCTGGGAAGAGGGGAGGGGGGAGAGATATATCTTACTCCACTTTTTAACTGCTCCTCCGTTTCTCTTCATCTGCTAGTCTGGCAATTTATTGAGTTATATCTGGAATGAATATCTGCCTGAGCGTTTCGCTCGGCTCCTTTTTTTTTAATGAATAATGAAGATTCCAGGGGCTAGGAGTTTATTGCGAGACGTCGCACTTGGAGTCGATTATTTTTTGCTTCAAGATTAAGAGATTCTAAGTTTCAGAATCTGAAGATTAATTTGAAATTAAGATTTGTATACTGAACTCTAAAGCTCGGCAAGCCGCAATTGCGTGCAAAAAATTTTATTTAAATTATTTTTAATTCAAGGAAACCAACTGATATTATTTTCTCAAGTTCGTTATCATTTTAAACATTGTATCTCTCTATTCGCACAATGAGCTTATTAAAGATCAAGTAGTGATAATGATTCGCAAAAGAGAACAGAAATCCCTATTCCTTGCCAGCGATGAAAAGAAATCCTCGTGAAGCTCCTGCTTCAATTAGAGTATCGAGCTCGGCGCGTCCTTGCAATCTCGGGGAAGCATGAAGAAGAAGCGCCGCGAAACCGTTCTACGAACAAGAGTATGCTTAATACAGGGTAGAACGCAACTCGCGTTTCACCTGAGCAAATGAAGGCGGCATCGACGGGCTTCTCTCCGCGCTCTGCAGGGAAATTGCGAAAAGGAGAAATATCGGGGGTGGGCGATGGCATAACAATCAGGAATATGATAACACGCTCTCGCGACGAGACGAACGTAAGGCTCGCCTTCGTTTTAAGGGCCGGGCTTATGTACACGAGATCGCGACGCTTCTTAAAGGGACGCGGCGCGCTGCTTAAGCCGGAGACGAAGGATGATGACTGAGGGCATGGGGGCGCTTAATTAGAGCCAGACTGCCGCGCGATGCTTAAGGCTTCAGCCCTCGCGAGCTCGAAACTTCTCTCCACTCTTCCGCCCGCGCGGTTTATCTGCCTAAAGTGGCTGTTCCGACTGCATCGAGCCTGGATTGCTGGGGCCCAGATGAGAGAAATCATTGTTACGATTTGTGAGGAAATTTCGAACCGTAAATTAAGTAAATACGGCCGCGCGAGACTGCTGCTTTGAAATTTTTAATCCGACTTTTTGATTTTGAAATTTATGAAAAAATATGCTCCGGGGATTGAAGAGACTGCGAGCAAACTAAATATTTAGTTTTAGTTCGACTGTAAATTCAGCGATGATAGTACACGTCGAAGAAAGAGATAAACTCGGAGAAAAGAGGTGAAGCTCTGGAGAGGAGAAACTTGAGAGAGGCTCCATGTTTATTTTATCCTCACTAATCAAGGGACGTATTTGCGTTTTATAATCCTTGGTCGGCTAAGAGGGTAAAATCTGAAAGCTTAGTGGAATATCCTTTCGCTCGGCTGCGTAATCTTGTCTCACTTCTGCGTTTTCCTCTCCCACTGACTTTCTCCGCAGAGCTTCGCGACGTTTTCGTATCTTTCCTCTTCCCCCGTCCGTTGCCTCACCTTTTTCTTCGGAAAAGAGGGGGAAGCGACGGCGAACCGTCTGCTCGAACTATAGCTGGAAATTTGCGCCGTTAAGTTAATGGCTTATTTTATCGCTAATATCGCGGTCGACGACGTCCGAATATCGCCGGGATAAGTTATTGGGCGACTTATTCTCTCGAAATGTACAGCGCAGGGGGCACAGATTTTCTATGATCCTTTATGCCGAAGTATTTGATCGGAAATAATCTTTGAGCAATAAGCATTAAATCAAAACGTAAAACCTGTCGATGCGTCAGAAAAACGTTTGTTAAATAATACTTGTTTAATATAAAATTACGTTTTTTGTCCTAGGCCGCGAGATGTCCATTTCGCGTCCTGCCCAGAAAAAAGCAGGTTCTCATTTCGCGGCCGTGAATAAAGAATGTCTCAGATCGCATGTATTTATCGGCAGAAGCCGAGGTCGATAAATACATGCGATCTGAGACATTCTTTACTTTCGCTTCCTAGGTGCATAATGCCCTATTAATATCTTTAATAAAATCTATGTTATAAATTCATTTTTAATCAATGATTCATGCTTCGATTAGTATTTCCAATGCTTTAAATTCTCCATAAAACCCTTAACTCAAGCTGCACTAATTTAAACTCGAATAATTTAAGCAGCAATTAATGCAAACTTAATATTACCCCTTAAACGTGTAATTATAACATCAACCTGCAAGATCCCCTGTATTTTTTCCACGAAATACATGAATCGAAGTCGCCGTGATCCATCAGCAATTTCAACCCACTCCCATTGCCAGCATTCGCGTAAGCACGAGAAAGCAAGAAAGAAAGGAAAACGTTGTAAAGGCAATGATCGCTCGCGTGGTGTCGTGTGCCGGATAGTAAGCATGCCAGCGACGAATTACCGTCAAGTGGCAGGAGTGGAAGAGAGAGAGAGAGAGAGAGAGGAGAGTACGTTACGTCACGGATGCCGATTCGATAGCCTGATTTCGCGTTCGAAAGAACGGCAGTTTCGATACTCGTATTACTCCCACGGGCGAAGTTAAAGCGCTTCTACGGCCGACTCTCGATCTTTTTGCGATCTAATTTGATTTTCCTTCGATAACGACTTATGCAAACGTGTCCTTTGGGTGAAAAAATAATTGGAGCTACTTTGCGGCTGCAAAGTGTACTTTAAGAGTAAGGTTATAGTTAGATTATCAAGCAAGATTTAGAGAAATATGATTATACATTTGCAGAGGAATGTTTTTTAATAAAAACGGAAAGAATAATCCAATTATCAATTCAAGATAATTCTGAAAGTTTAAGTGCATTCTGTCAATGCAGCACTGAAGTCACAAATTAAGCGCACACGGCCAAATCTAACAACGAAAATAACAACGATAGCATTCATTTGGTAATGCAGAAGAAAAAGCAGCGAGTAGTGCAACTCGCTGACGATGGAGCAAGCGAGAGGTGAATGAATTAAGTATAAGACAGGCCAGAGAGCAGCGGTGCCCCGTCCCTTCCAGTTTTCCGCGGCAAGAGAAGAGAGACCACCGATACACTCCGCGATCATCAATTATTTGGTCCACGGAGCGACTTCTCTCTTACCTCGATTATCTCTGGCGCCGCACTTATAGTACGAGAGCCGCCGTGAATATATTTATGACCTTAGAGCTGCTGCCCAGATCATTCGACGGTATCCTCAATGCCTATGAAGACAGGTAGCAATGAAGTAGATCGTATACATTATCCCAAGTATTTACGGCTTATTTGAGTACTTTTTATCAATTATTACATTGGGATAAGTAGAAAGTGAAATAAGTAAATGGTTTCACTGATTGATTATAATGATATTAATTTAAACTTGAAAAAATTACATCAAATTCTAAGTAAAGAGTAAAATTCCATTTGCCGGTATCTTCGTACCGTGGTCGTGAAGTTCAACTTTTCGCCCGCGAATTATTAATGCAACGGACATTATTATGAACATTAATTGACGGTTATTATGCCCCTTTCTTCCTTTTTTGTGACTGCAGTATGCTTTGCAGCACTCGCAAGATTGTGTTGCACGAAATCTGTAAAATTATTCTTTCTGCTAGTATATAAGACGTAAAATTCTACTACGCCCGCTGCAACACAGAACTTAAAGGGAGTACTTTACGCCTACTGTGACGAAAAGGAATAATTTTCCTCGGCTTCCCACCCGCATCAGCAGTTCATACCCTAAACGCGCTCTTTAAGCGCCGTGCATATCGGTCGAAACGCGCGTCATCGCGCTGCACGCACATAAGCGTGGTAAATCATGCGTGCGGATACTCCTCCCCCGCTACTTTCACCCTTACTCTCTCTCTCTCTCTCTCTCTCTTTCTCTCTCTCTCTCTCTCTCTCTCTCTCTCTCTGATACTTTCTCCGTGTTTTCCTCATAATGCATAAGCCGCGCATGTATATTCCACTCCCGCGCATCGAGCGAAATAACACCCTTTTGCGGCTAATTTTGCGGGAGCTCTTATCCGCGCCCTCCTAGCCAGAGAGAGAGAGAGAGACACAAAGGACTTATCGGAAATTACATGCTCCTGCAAGCGATCTTTCCACCGGGTAGGATCTTTGCTCGCTTTTCGCGAGAGGCCTTGATCTCGTGTTCACGTGGGCAGGAATGGCGGAAGGCGTGTACTTATGTTAATAACCTGGGGAGCCCACCGAAAGTACCTTGCAATCACCTGCTTTCTCCGGCTTGTTTTTTTTTCTCGCGCGACCGACCCGATCAGCTGGAATTGCTGGCCTGGACTTTCTTCGAACCGAATTAATGACTCCTTTTTTGACGTAGCCTTCAATTTTTTGCAACGATGAAATAAGAATCGACGAATTTGATGGAGTGAATAATTTATTACGCTTCGTTTTGCCAACGACTGGGAGACGTTTTACACATAAAAATGTATGCAGTATTGTTAAACCGATCATTAAATAGATTGCAATAACAATTAATTAATTTTTAAATTCCTAATTCACTTTATCTTAAAACTAAGCACTCCAAATTAATCTTTAAAAGTCTCAATCAACGTAAATTCAGATTTAATATTTACCGCGAGCAAAGGTAGTTTTTTTAAAAATCTTATAGCAATAATTACAAAGCAATGCTATCTAAAAGACCGATCAAATGACACACGTGCCGCTGTCAATCTTAAAAACTCCCTCCCTTACCCCGAAGAAAACGAAGAAAGCAAATTACAGTGTCCCTCGGCAGTGTACACGCGCACCACCTCGACTCGAAAGCTCGGCCAACCTCGTTCCTTGCACGCATCCACCGTTTAGCGACCCGGCAATGCAGTGCAACGCGCTGCACACTGCAATTATATGGCCGCGCGCGGGGGCATAATTGTCATCCCATACGTTTTTACCCTCCCCCCCGCCGAGCGAGCGAAAGACGAGTCGGCGGCGCGGCTGCACGCGAGGCCGTGCCTGTCGCAGAGTCCACGCGAGCCACGCAACTGAGCCGCGCGGGAACAACATGCGCGGCCGCATCAACGCGCCACCGTATCAGATTTCTAATTACTAATTCACCCGGTATAAGGCGGAATCTTGGCCTTTTGTTTCTTCGGATGTTTCGTGAGGCTCCCAGGCGCGAGGCCCGAGTTCAAATTGGAAATAAGAGATTTTTTTGCCGCTGCTCGTTTCGGTCTGTAAAGTTTAGGGCGAGCCCTGTTTGGAGCAGGATATGCATTTGATTTATTGGTCGCTTTCGTTAAACCAGAAGCTATAACTTCAGAAATGAAGACTAAGTTTGGGGATCGGTTTGCATTCATAAGCGACAAGATTTTCAAACAAAGATTATTGTGGTTACAAATTTTTAAAAAGTTTGCAAATAAACATATTTGTACATACATTATGCAAATTATTGACATCAAAGTAATGTGCTGTACGTCTTTTTAGTGTCTTTCTGTCTTACTTAACTTTAACTTACCGTTGGTATCACGACTACCGTCAGCCTTTACGTTTACTACTTTCACTGAGAAAGTAACTTTTCACTGTGTTCTTAAAATTAAAGCCTTAAAAACGCAACTCATTGTTAAATTGAATTTTATCGTCTATTAATTTTTAATACTTGACCGTATAACACTTTAGCTAAATGAAAAACTCATCAAATTAACGCACGCTTAATTCTCTAAATGAAAAAGTAAAAGAAACAAAGTGCAAATCCAGAGCTCAAGATAACTTCTCCGTCTGCATGCATAATAAATAAAATCGCCACTGAACTCACCCTCGTATCGGCTAGATGAATAGGCAGCTGATAAGAAGACAGGCGATATTTACCTGAAAAAAAGCAAGCAGAAAAGCGCACGCTGTGCTCATTAAGTTCATACACGGGGCGAAGCGAATTCGCTTTTTATGCGACTCGAGCCAAGTATGGCATCGGACGCGAGAAATGTCTGGGGCCGGGACGTACGCGCCTGTGTTTCCATGCATGATAGCGGCGCGAGGGAGGAGGGGGGGGGAGGGGGCAGGAGAGGAGGGCACGAGAGCGAAGGCAGGCATAATTGAGAAAATTAATTATTGCCATGCGCGCGGATGTCATGTGCCTTCGTAATTAGCCGACGGGCATAATTCAAAAGCAAGTGACTTGTTAATAACGTCGTTTCGTCTTCTCGGATTTACGTACTATGCGATCTGGATGGAAATTGGCAGATTTTAATGCTAACCGACTTTTATTTTAAATATACGGTAAAATGTTTAAAAACAATGTTACGTATTACGCTTTCATTATTTATCTTTTTTATGGATCGCTTACTTTGCATTTCTGCGCCTTGTTCTGCAGAACGAGAAAACGGTTAGCGAAGACAAAGGATTAATTGATTCCTGAAAAAGGTCACAAGTTTTAAAGAAAACTTTTTCATCGCAGTACTATTTGTGAAATTATGTATTCGGCATACAATTCTCTGCGCGAGCTTTATAATACCATGTGCACTGAAAATTACAGAGTCAACAAAGAAAGTTTATGTGTAGCATCCAATGACAGCTCATCGCCCTGGTAATAATTACAAGACAACAGTGTTCATTACTTTAGAAAATCGTTACTGCATTTTAGACATTACATGCCACAGAATATACGATAAATGTACTTTCTAAAAAAACCTGCCGTCTGACTCAATGTAAACATTTCTACTCAAGGAAATTATCATTTTTTATTTTAATTTCCGCTCCAAAGAACTATTTTACACAAAGAATTTGTAAAATTTCTCTACTTAACTTGTGCTTATTTTTGTGCTTAATTACTATCTTGGTAGTAGCGCTTTGGTTATTACGTTCATTATTGACATTGGCACATAAGACGTTTATGCGACGTAAACATCATTCAAACGAGATAAGCCAACCGCCGCGTCTCATCTCCAAATTAGTAGGAGCACACCGCGTAAATAACCCAAGAAGCGGTACAAACGCCTCACCTCGCACACCTAGAAGCGCCCCCGCGCTCACAGCCTTAAGCCGCAACGATGTATTCGCGCCGGTCTTTCCAGCACTTAGATGCAATCACGAAACCAATTGGAATCGGTAAATACTCGTCGGCTCGGGCGCCGCAACTATACGCCGAGGCCAAGAGCTCAACACGAAGATGAGGACGCGTACGCGCACAGCGGGCCGCGACTGTAGGCGTGAAGGAGCAGGGCAGCAGTCTCGAGTATATAGTCGAGAGTTGATATCCGGCAGATATATCCTTAAAGCATGCGAGGGCAATCGTTCGCGAACGTGCATGCGCGCGAGGCTTATGCGATTTGCGTCCGCGATATCGGCTGCTATTTGCGCGGGAAATTGATACGCGCCTAAAGGCCTATAACCGGCAATTTGGACCTTTTTGCTCCGCGGCCGGGAGATCTTTTTTCATCGCGTGCGAGTCTATTCGGACCCCCGAATGGTGGAGGTATTGAAAAATGAATTAGGGCCGAGTGGAGAGCGCCAGTGACTGATAGAGAAAATTGTGACGTTTATAGCCGAGGCACTTTGCTTTCCTACTCCTCCGGTAAACATTCTTTTTTAACTTATAATCTAATCGAATGCTTGTGATACACTTTTTTTATATTTTGGTTAAGAAAATACAATAAACGCAACCGACGCGCAATTAACTAAATTATGCGGAAGAACCTGCCCTCATCCCTGTCTGTTTCAAACGTATAAGAACACTCGCGTATACATTACTCCCCGTGAGTATACGCTTATAAAGGTGGCTGCTCCTTTCTCTCTCTCTCTCTCTCTCTTTCTCTTACGCTCTCCCGGCACTCGCGAATCTGCCCTTGGGCTCATTTTGCGTAAC
>JAWWEM010000010.1:5813714-5826186 GCA_035582935.1 Ormyrus thymus
ACTTTTAAAACATTACCACGTTTTAAAATTGTGAAAAAACAAAATATGGATACTCTTCGTGCGACAGATTGAATATAAGTTAGACACTAACTATTCAAATTACTAAATCACTTTGACACCTATCTTCATCCCTCAGTTCGATTATATACTAAATCAGTTACAGGCAAAAATACTCACGGTAACGAACTCCTTAGTCTGCAAAGCTGCCGCGCAAAGATTCGGCAACCACCGCAGTTTTCCTCCCAAGCGAGTCCAGTTTTCTTCTTCGCGCACCACTAGCCAATATGGCGGCCGATGTCCTCGATCCCGTAGAGGTCCAAATGGACCACCAGCGCCGCCACGCAACCAAAATTACATCCGACCCTCGACCGTCAGTTTTTGCAAGAACCAGGCGAGCCTCGCCTGTCAGCAGAGTACGTTTAATGAACCAACAAGTTGCGCAGAGCACGAGAGTAGAGTGGCGCGTGACCTTGATCCGTCCCGTTCGCCAAGCGGTAGCAGTGAATGACGCCGATGACAGTGGACGAAAAAACGGGGGAGCGATGGGAAAAATCAGTTCTCTCTCTCTCTCGCTCCTTCCCTCTCTCTCTCTCTCTCTCTCTCTGTCTCTCTGTCTCTCGCTCTCTCTCTCTCTCTCACCCCCGACACACGTTCGGCACTGGCTCACCGCGAGAGAGGAGAGAAGCCTAAGCTGAGAGCTTGCAGCGGCGGCAGCAGCAGCGGCGCGGCACGGCTATGTAACAATCGCGGCGCTCGCGCCGTGGGAATATCTCGCGGGCACTTGCCTTGGGCAGCCGCCAGGAACCGCGAGGGTCTCTCTCTCTCTCTCTCTCTCTCTCTTGACACGCGAGAGAGCGACGAGAGAGCGAGGGGGTGCGCGGGCGGCGGTAGCAGTAGGAGGGAAAAGAGAGCTCGGCTTCCTCCTCTCCAGCTCCGAGTGAGGAGGACCGGCGGCGCGCGGCGCCTCGGGGGCGGGGGTAGCAGGTTCCGCCCCCACTCGGGAGTCGTCAGCTCTGATTGGACCACCCCAGTGTGGATCCTCTCTCCCTCAGAGCGCCGGGAGGTCGGGAGGAGAGAGAGAGAGGAAGCGCGTCCTCCCCCGCGCTCGCTTCCTTCTTCCTCCTCCGCTTCTTCTAGTTCGTCTTTTTCGAGCGGGTGCCGAGCTCGCCTCCACTCCCACCGCTGCTCTTGTATTTTTCTTCTCTCTAGGCAACGCGGCGCACGGCCACGTCCCTCTTTTCTAGCCTCTCTCTCCCTCTGGCGGAGCCCCCGCCTGCCGAGGGACCAGCGGGGGCGGTGGTCCCCGGGATCCTGGAGGCTGAAAGCTCTGCCTGCTTTTCTTCGCGCACCCGTACGTACGTCCCTCGTACTCGTCGTTTTCTCTAGCCCTTTCTAGGAAGAGAGAGGGAGATATTTTCCTGGTTTTCCCAGGGAGAGAGACCGCTAGCTGCCTCTCGCTCCACCTTGGATCGAGCGATTCTTCGAGGAGAGAGAGAGAGAGAGAGGCTTTTTTGCACGGCAGCGGCTGTCGATTCTGCTGCTGCAGCTTGCAATTACGTAACGAGTTACGTGCGCGCGGCAGCTTGGGTTACGTATGCACTCGAGTTTCGACTTTTAAGGTTGCCACGCTCCGAGGGAGTTGCTCCTGCAAGCCCGCTGGATGAAGGAAATGGCGGCCTTGTTAGTGGAAAAATCGAATTTCACTGGCACGGAAAAGTAGCGCATAAAAAGAAGTGAATACTTTTTAAAGCCCGGAGTCCTTCGTTAATTTTTTTAAAGATGCGATGTTTTACTTGACGACAGTAATTATAAAACTTGTAAAAAGATTCCAAAAACCCACTAAACCTGAACTTTTTGAAGAACAGATTTTTATTAATTGAATCTTTAAAAGAGTTATCGTTGCATCTAATAGAAAAATCGTTGGCTGATTAAAATAAATTAAAGGCAAAATTAATAAGTCAGAAAGAAGTAATCATCGAAGGAAGAATATTTATTTTATACTTTTCACGCAAAAAGGAGGAAACAATATTCATAAATTGTTGATATCAATTTTTCTTAAAACATTGCATTGCAGTAACTCGTAGATTGAAAAGTCTGGTATAATACCTATATTATACAACAAGTGCCCAAAGTAAGTGATCCTCTCACGAGCGATATAAATACGAGAATCGATAAATTCAAAATGAAAAATTCAAAAATCTAGCAAAATGGCCAAAGAAAACATTAGCGCACCAATAAGAAAAGCTCATCTCACTCCACCGAGAAGCAGAGGAATCAACGAGCAATCTCGCTTTCGAAGGGCTGAACGTGAACTTCTAACCAAGTCCATTATCGCGGCGAAATCGAAGGCCGCGCACGTAATATAAGGACAGCGCACGCTCTCCGGCGGGACAGCCTCGAGGCCGCGGGCTTTCGTTAATTGGAAAGAGAGCCGGCCGGCGCGGGCTTTTTCGGGGGTGCCGGGCGCGCGGCGGCGGGGCTAAAAATGAACCCTTCCGCGGCGAGCCCTAATGAAGCGAGGCCTCTCGCTGCGTGCGTGCCTTCGCGTCGTATTAATTGCCCCCGGAGTTTTGGCGCGGCACATTCTTCCTCAAATTGGATCACGCCATCGCAGCTCCGAGCCACGAGTTTGTGTATGCTCGAGGCGCCCGGGATTTCTTACCGCGGGACGAAGCGTCGACCTTCGCGATTTCCCTGGTATGCTGTTGTTTTTGCTCGGCGCGTAGCGGGCGTATGTGCACGTCGCGTGACTTTGCACGACGAGCACCGGAGGACGGGGTAGATTTTGGCAGTGCTCGCAGCTGCATGTTGGTTTTTGAAAGAGCAGTATTTTTTTAATTCAAAAGTTATAGCAGTGAAAATAAAGGGCGAGGAAAAGTAGCAAATTTATTTCAATAGGTAATATCAGTGCTGATTTTACATTTCATTCTTTGAGGGGAAAAAGTGAAGGAAATAATGTTCTTTAAAACATTATTAATCTTCATAAAGTATGTTTATCATTCCACAGAATTAATAAGCCTTGTACGTTTAAATGAAGCTTGTTCGTTCTAATGTTTTAAGTTCAGGTAAAAAGACACAAGAAGAAAGACTTTAATAAAGTGCAAAATAAATCAAAACATTTCTAAAAACAAATCGTTGAATAGAATACCTCCATTCGACGCAGCTGGTTCTACTCTTTACGCCAAACAGATTTCTTCTTTATTTCATTAAAAAAATCTCGACAATCATTTTTTCGTGCGATCGTCGTCGCGCAGTGAGTCATGGCATCCGATTTACGTCCGTGGACTCGCGTCGCCGTCGGGCATACGTGTAAACGTCAAACGTCGGTAATTAACTGCACGACGTCGAAAGCAGCCGACGAAGGTAATGTAACAGGAAGAAAGATTGCGGGAAATACGTGCACGAAAGTATACGCGACCGCGCGCACGACGAGCCTCACGGAAGAATCTAATTACAGTTGAAGAAAGAAAGAAGAACGCAAGAAACAGAGGCAGGAATATTGCTCAATTGCTACGTGTTAATAGAATGAGAAAGAAGGAATGGAAGTGACTTTGGGTTTATGTTTAACCGCCTATGAATTGTAGTTCCACGTGAAAACTTTTTGTGTAATCTAAGTTTTAAATATTTACTTTAACTTTTGGCCAGAAATATTTATTTTGAAATGAGCACTGTATCATTGATAAAGAATGATTTTTAACCTTTTTAGCACCAATTAATTAACTGTGAGGCTTTAAATTAGCTCAGTAAATATCTGTGATAATTTTATTTCAACTTAATTCAATTATACGATCTTAAGATACGAGTATTTAAACTTTCCTAAAGCCGTAAAATTGACGTAAAATTTCATGTTGTTTTAAAATTCGTGTTCAAAACTCTACTTTTTCCGAAACTTCAATTTCATAATCCATCATTTTAACTTCATTCATGAGTTCCCAAAATTTCTTGAAATCCATCAAGAAAATTACTCACCTTCCTCAAGTTGGATCTTCCGACGGGTCAATGGAGCTGTTGATTTCCTTTTGACATACTCTAAAAAACTTTAGAAATTTCTTCTCATTAGAAGCTTGCCTTGTCGATTGAAAAGTCGATAGGAAAATACTTTACATCTTCTTTTCCAGAACATTGAAATTTGCAGTATTAACACTTTCACAAACAATCTCAATCTCAATTTAATTAATATTTTGATTTTGCCCACTTTTCAGTATCGGAATCACTCGATCGCAAATAATCTTTAGAGCGAAAATTAAATTTATCAGTTACAAATTAACTTCCAGGAGAAAACTTCGCCTTACCAAGAATTCAAACCTATAAAACTTGTTACGACTGCAAAGCTGCACTTGCGCATAGTCAGATTTTCGATGCGTATGAACAAGAAGCACAAAATGCACGCCCTCACAGTATACTCCTACTTCGTGCGACAGCGGGTAGCTGGGGAAAAAAAAGGCTGCTCAGGATGCAGCAGCGGCGTCCGCTCGTCGATCCGACGGGCGGTCGCGAGCCGTCGGCGACGATCGCCGGGTCCTCCGAAATATTTCGCCGGCGTCTCTCTGCGTCCGCGGTGTGCGGTGCGAGATGTAGCACACCCGGGGAGGACCTAGGCACTACTGAACCAGCCCCATGGCAAACCTTGTTAACGGCAGTCGACAACCAAGTTTAAACTTCGGGTAACAATCCCCCTACCGAACTACTGCTGCCTCTCTCTCTCTCTCTCTCTCTCTCTCTCGCTCTCTCTGCTAAACTCTCTATCTCTCTCTCTAACACTATCCCTCTCGCTCGCTGTCGGTCTCTGTCTCGCGGCTTCTTGTTTTCTACTTATCTCGCTCCTCATCCGCGGCGTTTGTCTCGGCCTCTCTCACTCCCGAGGCCGCCTTATAACTTCTCGCGTTTATGAAGCGAGCGAGAAGCGCTAATTCGAGAACTGTAAAGTAAAAGTGTTAATTCGCCAAGTTTCTTATATAGTGCGCCTCGCCCTCCTGCTTCTGCTGCTTCCGGCTTCTCTCTCTCTCTCGCCCTCTCCTAACTTGTAATTGAAAGGGAATCGTGCGATTGAAATTAAAAAGTCAGCGGCTTCGAGGTCAGGAACTTGCGGCGAGCAGTCGAGTTTGTTCCAAACGCTTGGGAACTTTTGGCTCGCCGGAAAAAATGATGAATGTATAGGCGAAACCGGAGGAGGGCCTGTATAATGACTCTAGTTTATGAATTAATTAATTTGGAAAGTTTCTTAAAGCTTTGTTTGGCCAAATTCGCTTGAGTTTCCCGTCTCATTTTTTTAAGAGCACAAGTCAACGACATTACATCGGGGATATTTTAAGGAAACCTACTTTTTAAGTATTCAAATGTAAACATTGTCGATCACATTAAAAGAGCATTCAAGAAGTTTTTAACGTTTCATTTCAATTCAAAACTTTCTTTAGAATCAAATTAATTTCGCGTATATACAATTTTTCTTTACTCATCAGTTTAAATTTATTCGAATTATATCAAAATATGTACAAACAGACGTGCTTCGTTTAGTAAAACACATTAGCATATCACAAACACAGCACAAATAGAACGACGTTAAACAAGGAAAAAAAGATACACCTAGTTACGCGATGCCTAGAAAAAAGGAAAATTGAATGTTAACCTTGGTAACTGCACATAAATATGAAACTCAGTAGCCGTCGTGCAAGAAGAAAGAAGTGACTAGTTTGTTCAATGGCACAAGAGTGAGAGAGAGAGAGAGAGAGAGAGAGTGAGGGTGGGGGAAAATTCCAAAGTTCCTCGCAACAATAAGAACAAGAACAAAGTTCCTACTAACACCCAGTTTCACTTCTGCTGCTCTTTGGCAAGATGCAGGCAGATAAGTTGGTTAGTACGAAACCCTCACCTTGAAATCTTGGTCAAAAATCGAATCTTCGTCGATCGTCGCTGCTATCAGTGGAATAGTGACTTTAATTGTACGTCGATTTAAAGTTTTTATTTTCACATAAAAGGACGCAGAAAGTAATTGAAAAGTAGTTAAAATGTTAAAACAACATTAGTAAACGAAAAAGTATCGCATTTTTCTTGTAAAGATGTTACATATTAAACAAATTTTATGTTAAATTTTGGAAAAAATACAATGTATTACCAGTTTTAAATTAAAAGTAAACCTAAGTTTAAATTACTCCCGCCACTGCTGTCCAATGACACATTTATCAAGTTTTTAAAATTACACCCTTCACTGTTATTTTTTAAAAAATATACAACTTATAAATCAATTGAATATTTTAATCACACCAATCAACAATAAACGTTTACTGTGCAACTGCTTTATCACTGAAAACAGTCAGAACCATCTCACTTTATCACATCATTACCCCTATTCCCAAAGTAACAAGCACCTAGCCCATCCATCCCCAGCTTCAAATAAAAACAAATCGCGACATTATCGGCAATAGCATCGCCGTACCATCCAGCTCGTAGAAGACTCCTTTTCAACCCTTGCCTCGGCCGCTTCTTCTTGCTCACCCCCAGACTGAGATTCGGCGAAGCAAAGAGTATATCCTTTCGCCTCCCGTGGCGCATCCCTCTGGCGAACCTCGGCAATAATCGTAAAACCGAATGACAGAAAAAAAAGGAAAGGAGGATCGCGGGAAATCCCCTGCCGAGGAAAAACCTCAGGATGGAGGGATGCAAAAAGCCACGCCTGGCCGGGAAAGGCAATCGCGAACGCTGCCAGAATCCGAACCCTGCAATCTCTTTCTCAGCGTACCGGAGTACAGTTTCGACCGGCATCCGAGGTCTAAGCACATCTTTGAAGGTAGAGGGAGAAGTGTCCGAAGCAGGACACTATTCGCCGAGATACTTTCCTGGGTCGAGATTGCTGCAGTGCTAGCTTAGGTGTCGCGTCGATGTGCGGAGAATGATAGAACAGTGCATTCTAATATTTTGTTTGAAAATGTGATTTAGATCATGAAAGAATATATAGAACTCGCAAAGTGGTTGATCGAAAATTAGTTTTTTTTACAAACTATTGTTGAAAAACTATTTTTCTAAAAACCAATAATATTCTATAAACTTGTTTCAACGTACTGATGCAGAAAAGAAGAGGGTACTGGAGCATATACTAAATGGAATTTCCTATATTTTCAATTTTTCAAGCAAAATACCTGCAGCTCTGCTCGAAGTATACCGTTTTATTAGTCTAAATGAGATACACGCAGCTTCCAAAATGAAACAGCGAAATTACGTCGCAGAAAAACTAGCAAGCCAGGATATTCGACTCAGTCTCGCTGCTCGCAACGGCTACGTGGCGTCCTCCTCGACGTCGGGTGTACAAGACGCGCGGGCAGAGAGAGAGAGAGAGAGAGAGAGAGAGAGAAAGCGACGCCCGGGAGAGTCGCTCGCTCGCGGGAGGAGATCTCTCCTCCGGCTCGGTATTAGTGAGGAGGAGGATAGACGTCTCCACGAGCACGCACACGCCCGTATTCGGGAGAGTTGGATTAGAGGTGCGGCCGCCGCTCGCGTGTGCGGCAGTCTGACTCGCCTGTGTCGGTGAGTATAAAACTTTTCCCGCCTGTGTGGGTGCACCGCTACCTACGTGTACGCATCGCCTCCTCGCCTCCAGAGAAAGCGTCGAGGCTGAAGCGGAGCAGAGAGAGAGAGAGAGAGAGAGAGAGAGAAAGAGGGGGAGGTAGAGCGGGAAAAAAGAAGAAGGCGCTACGGTTTCCGTCCGCTACGCAGAAGACAAGCTTCCCGAGAAAAACGCGAGGAGTCGGGGCGAGGGGGAGAGGTATATAGGTCCACCGCGGAATTATTTGCTTTAACGGAGCCTGTGCTGCCGCTATTTTTCACCTCGTGTTTTTCTCGCGGACGCCCCGTTGGGCAAGCTGTACATCAGATGGGTCTGCCGTAGTCGAGGACTCACCAGTCTTTATCACCTTATTCTCAGAATCAATGCGGTAGTTTTGGAGTAGTTTTTCAGTTGCAGGGATTATTTTGATATAATCATTTTTTTTTTAACAAGTTCGATTTTCGCCAGCGAAAAATCCGGTAAACATTTTTTAAAAGTGTCTTCGAAAATTTCGGACTGACGGGCGGATTCGAACATCCGCGCCCTCGAGCAGTCTTGTCTTGGGAAGTCCGGCGTTTACCTCCAAGTCAATAAACCAATGCCTTAACCGCCTAAGCCAAGAACCGTTTTTGATATAATCATTGTAGAAATATTTTTAAGGTTTTTTTATTTTTCCGTGGCTTTCAAAATAATATTTTATTAATTCTAATGGTATCTAAAAGACATAAAATAACTCTTACTTAAGAGTGTATAAAGTGACACGATATTGTATACTAGTCGGCGTCTAATATTTTCAGTAGTAACAGTCAGTTTAAGTGGAAACAGATACACAAAAAACATAATTCTTGACACTCCGTGCGCGAAATTCGATTATCGAGCTTTGCACACGTCGTATCAAAAAATATTGTCCGATAAACGAGCGAGAAAACGTGATTTTAGACTCGTGTGGCCGTTTTCCGCCCGAGCAAAGCGAGCACTCGCACTTGTATCGAAAACTACTGTACTCGCGAAAAAAGCAATACATTATAACCGATCTACTTTTAAGTAAATATATTATATTTACCATCCGATCCTACATCTAACCACAAAATAATTCAAACAATCTCAAAGCAAGAAACAATCGACAGATCTCTCAAGAGGCTTATTAGCGAAATCCAGAGCTCGGAGAGCTTCCACTTGCTTGGCTAATAGTCGAGAGGCCGAGGGGCTTCCCGAGCAAGACGCGAAAGGGCGGATAACTTATAAATGCAGGCACTCGCCGTCGCGCTCATATCTCGCGGCCGGTCCAAGGTCCTCTCTCGGCGTGCATCCGCTCGTGCGGTCGCGCGCGTGAGCCACCGAACGCGTCGAGTTTAATGCAGATTAAGGGCCTCTCCCTCGGCAGTCCTCGCGAAAGAGCGCGAGAGAGGATCCTTTGTAGAGGGAAACGCGCGCGTTTCGTTCGGTATTAGCCGGCGCCTCGTGAAGTAGCTCGGCTCCGAGGTATTACCTGGAATTACGTCTCAATCTACCGTGGCCGTCGACTAAACTAATATTAAAAGTTTTAACGTAGTTAGGCAGCGCAGCGGCCGCCGCCGCTCGCTTTACCGTCCGGGACCCCGCATTGACCGTTAGACTTTGATGTGTTTCCCGCGAAAATTCGCTACGAAGTCATAAATTAGCCACTACGAGGGTGGGAGGCGGGGGGAGGCAAGAGCCTCGCGACTGTCGCTCTCTCTCCGCTACTTGAGCATATCAAACGAGCCGATCGAGCTCGGAGCTTACGGCCTCAAAGGAAAAAGTCGCCGCCGCCGTCGCTTCGTCCGCGGAGATTTTCCGAATTCGTTATATTCAAAGCAGCTGGCCTAATTACTTTTTCACCGAAATTCGAGTGAGCGCGTCCGGAACCTGATTAAAAGCGCTCTCGAGCACGAGAGATCCGCCGCCGCCGCCGCCGCAGCCTGGACAACTTTTCTGCTAACGTGTATCTCTCCGTCTGCTCCGCTGCATTCAATTAATTTCGATGCATTGCTGCATTCTTGCTAATGCGAGCGCAGGCTCCTGTCTTCGCGCATCAGCTGCTCCGCGCGCGGCGCCTTTTTTGCGCAAGCGCTCTCGGGCCTTTCGAGCTGAGTGCGTTTCGGAGAAATGTCTGCGTAGTTTTAATTGAATCTGATGTACTATTACATAGTTGACTGTGTTATGCGGCAAAATATACGCCCTGAATGCGGATGCGGATGAAAAGCGAGAATGCTACGTTCGGCGCGAGCTTTCTGATGTATCGAGTTTTGGGAAAGTATTTTCGTGTTATATATTTTCAAATTTCGCTTATTTCATGTGCGTCGATCATTTATTTAAAACAACTCTTCACCGCGTACTGCGTGCTTAATAGCATTTTTGTATACTCTTTTATTGCTTTATATCTGTGAAAAATGCAAAACATTTGTTGACGCTTTTCCTACGCTTTTTACGTAGCATAATCAATAATCATAATAATAACGCATAATCAATAATAAAGTGTGACATAGAAAAAAGAGCCTGTTCTTTTGTCTATAGTATTTCATAGTTCAATGTAGTACTATTATTATAACATTTATTACTTGGAAGCATAACTTCTAATACTCATTCTTTGTAGAATAAAACATTACATTTCTTAATTTCGAAAAGAAAAATACCGAATTATATTGTTTAAAGTATTAAAAATACTATTGATCAATATTTGTTTAAAAAGAATGCATTTATAAATCGTGTCCATCATTTTTATAATTCTTTAATTGCTGAATAAAACAACTTTAAATTGTGTAATGAGCTACAGGTCGACTCAATTATCATTGAAATATGATGTCCAATACACGTTTCATAAAGCATAAACATGCACGGTTTATTCATGTATATTATAATTAGTTGCACGCAAAAAGTTGTGGAGTAGTTAGAACTTCAGAAAGGAATTAAACTGTACATTTGGTACATAAAGAATTTCAAAAAAATGATTCTTTTAAAAAGTTAACAGTAACATTATTTGGGTTTTTTACCAATAATTAACAGCACTTTAATTTAATAATAATACGTAGAAGTCATTTCATTCAAAACGTTTCTTTTAGAAAGATTCTATAATACACTGACAAGTACTGCAGTTAATAACATGAACGTTATTAAACTTTCGTTTGCGTACAATTATTTTAGTTATTATAATTGTCAGCATTTTTTTTTTATTTTCAATGATTTTGTAAAGAAAGCTCATGATGCCATAGATAATCATATTTTTAAGTAAGAACAAACGAACAAATTCATGCCTGCTAATAATTTTACTCTTAAAACTGCGAGGAAAAAAATATAAACTCATCATTTTAACAGTCATTTCGGCAAGAAAGTATAAAACAACGGACAAAGTTCGAAACGCATCTCTGCGATGGAATCCAGTG
Source organism: Ormyrus thymus (assembly GCA_035582935.1). Lineage (NCBI taxonomy): Eukaryota > Metazoa > Arthropoda > Insecta > Hymenoptera > Ormyridae > Ormyrus > Ormyrus thymus. Next base: position 5,824,653 of record JAWWEM010000010.1, read on the forward strand.
CGGCCAGGCTCTGCAAGCTCTCGCCTCGAGTCCTCAGCGAGGAGTGCCAGCGAGTAGCAGAGGGCAGAAGGCACCCCCACTCCGGCAGGCGTCCACCCCCACTCCTCCCACCCTCTCTCCGTCTCGCTTTCGCTCCATTAACCCGGCGGCGAAACAGCGAAATCCCGGCAGCGGGAGCGCCTGTCTGTCCCACTCGGCCCGTGACTACTGGCCGCCGGGGCGCAAGCGCTGCTCCACGCCTCCTGCGATACAACCTCTCTCTCGCTCTCTCTCTCTCTCCTCTTTTTGCGTCGCCGCTATATAGCGTAGAAATAGATATAAGTGCGCACCTACGCTATGCACGAGCATATATAGGTGGGATATGGGTAGCTGCTGCCGCTGCTGGCTCGTCTAGAGATGAGAGCGTTTTATGGTGGGCGGCAAGGGGAGGCTGGAGATAAAAAAAGTTTCGAGAGATCGGAAAAAGGAGAGGAGGACATGTGGGGGCGCGGAGAGAGGCGGGGGATGAACGAAGCGCCGGAAAAGTTCAGGAGTTTTCCCTTCTACGTTTCGGTCTCGGGCCTTTTGCGCGTCATTTCTCACGTCATCGCTGCTTTCCTTGAGGATATGATGGCGGGCCATGTGTCGATGATTGTTTTTCTTAATTTTCCGCTCGAGCTCTCGGTGCTCGATTTCTCCTCGAAGGTGGCTCTGATGTATCGGAAAATTGCGTCATGCTTTTGATATTTTCCTGTATTAAACGATTATTCTGTATTGCAGACGTCGGATTTAACCTAAAAGTAGTTTTTACATTTTCATTTAAAAAAAGAGTGTTCAATCTTGCCCCTTAATGAACACTTAATAATTACTAAATTGATAAATATATATAAAATTGTGTATACTCGATACTTATCTAAATATGTTTTAACATTATAAAAGATCAATGAAGCACGCAAATTAAATTTTTCACAGCCGATTTTCTACAAACGAGTTAGCATTAAATTGACTAATTTAAGATTATATATAAGAGCAATAAAAAAACAATAAAACTTTGTTCTTGAGACTCTTACTACTAAATAATTGATTAAATCCAAATGGAAATCACGCTTCCAGGTATAAATACCATTTTTCTTTCAATAGTATAATTTGATAACAAAAAACATAAGCTCCAGATAGAGATTTTAATACACGCCGAATTCATTGATACCCAAGAATAAAAGCTCGAAGCGAAGCTGAAAAAGTTTGAAACCTCATCCGACACGGCTTCATTTTCCCCGTCATCAGTATTCCCGAACGACACGGAACCGAAACATCCTCACCCCAAGCTCGACTACTTCTTCTACTTCTGTAACTGGAACAGTCGCTCGCCGGGGCGCTATCTCGGCCTTAATCTATCGTGAAATTACCTGGACACAAGTTTCTGGGACAGCGGCGGCGGCGCAACGCTCGCGGAGTTCAGCCCCGCGTAACTTACGGTATAACAAATCACTTTCCCCTTTGGCGACGGCTTCGCGCTTCTTGGCTCTGTCTATCTCTCTCTCTCTCTCTCTCTCTC
>JAWWEM010000010.1:5826286-5838244 GCA_035582935.1 Ormyrus thymus
TCTCTCTCTCTCTCTCTCTCTCTCGCTCGTTCTCACTTTCGCGCGTTCCAAAAGTTCGCGCGAGCGAGCGCGGAGTTCGATTCGCGTAACGCGCAATTATGCAAACTCGCGCGCCGCACCAGCTAGTTCGCGCCGCGGCCGCGACCTTCGACTCGCTCCCGTCTAAAGGTCGCGGGAGAAAGGAGAAAACTGGGGGAAAAATTCGCCGCCAAGCCGAAGTATGTTAATAGCCGCCGGAATGAAATAAAACGCGGGGAGGGTCAGTCAAGCGACAAAGTTCAAAGTCTGAAGTTTGGCCGTACGTCCCGCGACGCAACTTGCTGTAGTTTCCCCTCTCCTTCGCGGCGGCGAAACTCTTTCGCAAATTGTTCTTGATCTCTCTTAGAGCGAGAAACTTATTTTGTCGAGGGGGGCTTTAATTCAACCTCGATTAGCGCCTCTCATCGTTTTGTATTTTTTTTTTTTTTTTTTTTGTTTTCACTATTGAAGAGAACAAGAGAGGGCCTTAATGCACCAATGACTTTTGCTGGTTATTCAATAATTGACTCTCTGCTGGTAGGAGGAGAGAATGAGTTGTTTGCGGTGTTTATGAAAGCGGATTGAACTTTGTTTTAATAGCTGCAATCTTTGAGTGGAAGTGCAGAATTAAATAGCTTTATATGTATGTGCTTTGTGATTATTACTTCTTTAAAATGCGACGATTTCCAGCTTGTTTTCAATGCAAAATGGTTTCTAATTCGAAATCATGTACGCATGCGTATATATAAAATACATTTAACTATTAAATATACTTAAATAATAATTGAGCAATTGAAAAAAATTCAACTTCAAGTCATTTTGCGCTTTTTACGCCTGACAAAATCTTGGTAGATTCTACTAAAATTTTTAAAAATGTTTATACATCATACCAATACGGTGTTAATTAATTTATCAAGAAAATATTGATTATATATTTGTAATGATACACGATGATGGGAATTCTAATTTTCTACTCTCTCAGAACCAGTAGTACATACTGAAGGATTAACTTTCAAAGTTGAAAAGAAATTTGAATTCATCAAGAGCTTTCAGCGCAGGAAAAACGAAGAAAGTAAACGGAAGTGGGGAAAAATAACGGGGACGAAATCCGTGATGGCTTAACGGCTATGGTTAATACTTCTCACAAAGTTCTGAACAATTCTTACATCTGTGGAGAATAAGAATCAAGATTTCTTCGTAAAATATTATTTGATGAAGATTTTATATAGAAAGAAATTACTAAAAGTTAAATTGCATTTAATCTTTATATTCTTATTACATATCCTGGCGTTTTTTTAAAATCAATTTTGTTAACAAAAGGATCTTCAGCATTCAAAATTTTGCTTAGGGTAGCAAAACAAGCCAGCAAAATAAAAAGTGCTTTCTATAGGCTGGTCCCTCGAGGCGCTCCGTTGTCGCATCAGCATCGCCGCGACATTAATTGATGTAAGAAATTAGAGCCCGCGCTCGCCGTCGCGATCCTCTAAAATGATTGATTGTATAATGAGAATTCCCTAATAATGACTGCGTCGTTTCAGGACTCTCCCGCGCAGTCGTTCTCAGAAGCCAAGGGGCTCGGGACCGCGCCGTAGAAGAGGGAGAGAGAGAGAGAAAGGAATTAAGAAACGGCATAAGATTATAATTTATATTAAAATCTGCGCACGGAGATAAAGAGGGAGCGGAAGAGGGGGTGAGAGAGCTATACGACAAGTTCATGACCGTATTGAGCGGAGCTCTCTCGCTCTCTGGCTTTCTCTCGCAAAGATTAACCCTTTCGTCATTGGCTCGGTAAATTGTATGGACTCTTAAATAAGCTCTTAATCGCAGGCTTCGTTAAATTAAACCATATCTGTAATTAAGACGAATTAACTTTATAAAATAGCAAGATTTCGTGCGAGCGACGTGATTGCTGCTTCGTAAATGCAAATTCAAGACAATAAAGAATAAATTGTAATAAAAAAAATATACGTAGTGTACATCTTTATTATTGGTATGTCTAATTTTGAAATTTAGTGAATCATTTCTTGACATTTGATTTTTTTTAAAATATTCTGTAATAATAGATATCTATATGGACGCAAAGTTTTGATTGTTTAAAAAAGACTGAAAAATCTGTAGAAATAGAATATCTTTGACTGAATTTCTTTGAACGGTTTATTACTTGAAGCTGTCTAACCTATTCACTAAGCACTTGGATGTTTTTGCTACATTATTAAACTATAAGAACGACATGTAACACTTAATAAAAATATTTGAAGTTACGTTCAATCCATAAAAAATTGTTTTAGCTAATCTGAAAAAAATATTTTACCATTAACTAAGAACAAACAATTTTTATAGCTGTTTTGTAGATTTAAAGGTCTACCGGGGAAATTAAGCAGTTTTCCTGCTTAATCAAAATAACTCTTCCAAAGAGTAAATCCTTTTAGCTAATAAAGTCTGATTTATCCATCAATAGAAAACCCCTCGCATAGCAGCGACTGCCTACGACCCCGCAGCTTTCGCAAAATTAACAACTCCTTCGCAGACTCGTGCGCTAAAACCGCGAAATTCTCGACGCACCACTTTTCCTCCGGATTCCCGAAATAAACAGACGAACCGATCGGCCCTCCTCGTTACATAAAGCCTCGTAAATAATGCGGCTCCGGCACGTAGAAAGCACCAGCGGCAAGCAAACGATACGCATCGCTTCTTTCGATGAGATGCATGATTTAGACTCTTTCCCTTTGGCGCCTCAGCTTTTCGCCGAGGAAAACGAGTGTGTCGCTTCTCTCTCTCTCTCTCTCTCTCTCTCTCTCTCTCTCTCTCTTCTCTCCTGTTCCGTTCAAACAGTGCGTCTCTCACGATGGCGACGCCATGAATTATAAAATGACGGTAAAAGCGAAAGTTTTCCGAGAAAGAGCCGAAGCTGCCGCCGTTCGCCTGTGCCGTGTATATAAGCTAGAGCGGCGGTTTTCGGCTCGCTCCGCAAGACTTTCGGAGCGCTGGCTGGGTATGGATGTGTGCGTAAACGGAACACACCAGTCGCCCGGATGGCAGCAGCCCGCCTACCTAATTTAATGAAATAGCGGAGGGCTAACCGAGTTCTGGCCTTTTCGTAGGCGAAGCAGTTTTCTCGGGTAAATGTTTAGGTATAACGGCGGAAAAGTCGCTACGTTCGCCGAACTGCGCTACTGGCGCGAGTACTACTGCTGAGCGTGCCTGCTAAATCACTTTATATTTTCATTTTCTGATAGCTGTTCGAGTGGCGTATTTTTAAAGGAGCGCTGCTGATCGTTTAATTTTCTACTCCTTTTCAAATGTGTCCGACTTCTTATTTTACGGTGGGTTGAACGAAGGATAGTTAAATCTTTTAGAAAACTTCCTTTAAATTGCAAGTAACAATAAATTCTGAATCATATGATTACCACGACAGACAATTTTATGCGTATTGTATAAAAAAATGAGCCTACACGAAAAACTAATTCTTTGGAAATGCAATCTTCCTAACTAAAAGGTTCCATTGTACACTCCCGCGCAGACCCGAGCTAATTACCTCGGAAATTCATCTATCGACGAACGAAGGCGACACGGCAGGCGGCAAAAGGTCAGTCGGGGGACTGTCCCTTAAAGGTCAATTCCTTCGAGACGACGCGCAGTGCGTACACACTCGGCGGACAGGTGCGGCGACACGAGCGGGGACTCAAAGGGAGCGGCGCACCTCGGGGGTGCGAAGGCGCAACTGCGAAAACAGACGGGAGCGACGCGGGCGCTCTCGCCCGGTCGTGATTACAGTGCCGTGTATTCAAATGGTCAGCGGCGTGTCCGGCCGACGGCAATCATTCCGAGCGCTACCCTCGTCATGCCGTCCCCGTTAACCTGGTGTCGCTGCCACCGAATATCGAGAGCCAGGACCGTCCGGCCGGAAAATGCGCGGGTCGATCCCGCGGGAGAGTCGATATGGAAATGTGCATATAGAAAGGCTGCAAATAAGATGCTGGACAATCAGACAAGTTTCAAGTTTGACGAGGGGTGGGGGCGTTACGTTTGATCAAAAGTTTTGCGCTTCTCCTTTTAGGATTGCAAAGTAAATTCTGCTCTCCTTGGAGAAATTTATTGACTTGATTAGATTTTGGACTGCGAGCAATTACAGTAATCAAGATTCTACTATCAAACGGACTCCTTGAATATGGGTCGCGGCCAAAAATAAATAATCAAATAACATACTTTTTGACATTTAATATTGAATACCCGTTGCTGCATAAATATTTAACTATTTAAAAAGTTCATGTTAACTAGATACTTCCCTCGAAACTGATAAAGAAAATAAATCAAAGCAGCGCAGCTTTGCGCAAAGCTATGTGTGTACGATAAAATTGAAGCGACGGCAATAAATTCCAGAATGACTGGGAGGAGGAATCCAGGGCCGGAGTCCGCGCGGAAAGCCGTACGGTCAGTGCTTGTCGATAATAAGGGGATGATCTCGCGATAAGGATTTGCGGCATTAATTGAGATTCCAGATAAAGCGCGGCAACTTTTCCCGGGCCGAACTTGCTTGAGAGCAGGATAACTATCGGTAGAACAATAGAATGCCGCAAGCCACTTCTAGCCGCAGGAGCACGAAAGAGGGGCTTCAAGGGTGCATATAGAGTTAGAGAAAAAGAGGAACGTTTCGGGAATCTTTCCTTAATTCGATAGATAATTATCGACTACCGGTAAAAAGTAGTTTTTGGTTTTTCTTAAAAAAACAAAATATCTGCTGACTAAATTAATAATAATACTCTTAATTGAATCTGATTTGTTGAAACTGCGTTAAGAATATTATCTTCAGACAGTCGCTATATTTTTCGTAAACGCCACGCTTACTATTCATGGCTCGTAGCTCCATACCTCTTTCAAAAAATAAGAACACGAGGCAAAATCTCCCGTGGCAGCTAAAAGAAAAAGGGGGAAAAAACAAGAAGAAAAGAGCAGCTCGCGATTCTGACAAATTCCAGCTCTCGTCGGCCGTACAGCAGCCCAGATATTCAGGTAACGGAAAGCTATTACAAGGCGATATCTATTGAAGCCGTCAGGCGAGAGGAGCGCCTAGAGAGAAATAAAGAGCGATTGCCTCGGTAAATCAGGTCTCCCGCCCCACACCCGGCCGCCCTTGCCTGTCCTAAATACCTTCCGCAGTCGTCGCACTCGCTCGCGCGCGCACCTTTTCCCGCCGTACGCCCCGCACATACGTATCGCGGCATTAGCGGACCTTTGTCATCCGGAACAGCCTCTTTACCGCCGGATTTATTATCTATTCGCGCGAGCTCCTTACGCTCCTTCTTATCCGGGGGCCAGCTCTTTCTCTTTTCTCGATGGGAGAGAGAGCATGTATACGTATGCTTCGGGGATGCGCATGAAGTGCCGTTGCTGGAATATTAAGGGACAGTAAACAGCCGTATAAATTTCGGGGATGCGATGGGGATGCGAGATTTATCGATTGTTACGGCTCCGTAATAATGAGAAGGAGAGGCGATAAAGGTGTTTCGACAAGCGATAACAATTAATTTTTATTGCTTATGTGCTTTTGAAAGCTGTATTTCATTTTTATGTCTGCTCCGTTGTCTTTTGCGCTTCAGAATGATTTCGAGTTGAGTTGTAGCAATAAGTTTCATAATGGTTTTAATGATTTATTATTTTTTAATTATTTTCTTAAAAAGTGCATTATTTCTTCCATTTTGTGTATAATTAAAAAGTGCATTATTTCTTCCATTTTGTGTATAATTAAAATCAACTTTGTACTTAATATACACAAACAAAATCAAGATGATAATGTTGTACTTAAAATGAAGAGTGTTTATGAGTCGAAACGTCATTATACATAAAATTTTAATTGACTTTTTACTGTAAGCTTCGTAAAAAAACATCGAGGAACATAAAGGAAAAAAGCATGACGTACAAATTATTCACTAAATGAAAGTGATCCCAATAACATTATAATCACGAGAACACATCCTAAATATCCCAGTAAAAGTACATCTGCTCAAATTAGGTGAAAAGCAAAAAAGTCTGTTCATAAATCTCCCGCCAATTACTTTCGCAGGGCAATTTCACGCCCATACAGCGCCGTACAAAACAATTTGCCTGCCTCTCTTTCGAAATTCACTTCCAATCAATCGGCCACTCATATAAAAAGCACGTATGCGGAAAGAAAGCGAGTAGCCCTCAAGCGGCATATATCCACTCGTTAATTCACATATCGGCCCGTGCGAGCATCGATTCTCCCCTCCCACCCCACCAAGTCTCCCGATATTATTCCATAAAAATTCATGTCGTTCGGGCGTCGGCGGCGGCCTTCCTTCTCTTTTTCCTGTGCGCTTGTACTCTATTAGCATGACACAGACTCGAGATAATATCGCGTAACAGGGGCCCATAAATAAAAGAGAGAGCCCGGGTCATTTGCGTTAAGGCCTCGATATTCTTCGCCCCTCGAGAGAGAGAGAGAAGAAGAGGATACATTCTTATCGGAGCATGCGCGCCTCGAGAGATGACGTATGGGGCGCGCGCTGCTTATAGAGGTGGCCGTTTTTACGGAGTGCCCGGTGGAGAGCGGCGCCCCGCTCTCCGCCATAAATTTGTACGATCGCCATCGATAACAGCCCGCAAGATACGCTATCTCGCCGGGTCTCGACGCTTGAGCGAGGCTGCTGCCCGTTTTACAAGGGATAATTTATTGGGCCGGACGCCAATCTGCCGCCTGGAGAAGTTGCCCCGTGTCCAGAGAGTCTCTGGACTTGGAAAAGGGGCCAGGGGGTGTATGTTTTTTCTTTGAGCCAAAGCGGGTGCAAACTGTTCTAGAGGGAGAAATTGTTCTAAATTATTGTGCTAATGCTGTGGCGGCACAGAGAGTAACGAAAATAATGGAGAATTTTTGATGAAAATATTATTTTAACAGAAGCTTTTACCTCCATAATGTATTATTTAATTAACGGATTGATTCCATAAATATACACATACCTTTCGTTTAGACTTTTAATAAGCAGCGCAAAAGAATTACTTGCTCGTGTTAATTTTATTGTGCTCAGATATCGATGTATCATCAATGCATCATTTATAACCGACGGCGTTTAGAAAACGTATATATAGCTCGAAAAAAAAACGATTAAGGAGGACGGCTGGCAGATAGGCGTGGAGGCTAAGCCAGCGATAACCGTTGTGCGCACGTACTCGCAAAGTTGCACGCCGGTCCTTGGACAATTTATCAAAGCCTCGCGACGGTAACGCGACATAACAGCTTATTCATGCGCGTAAGGATCCCTCGCCTCTGCTTCTCAGAAGCCTGGAGTGAACTGTGCGAGAAAATTCGCCTACCCTCCGAAGATATCTTTGCCTTTCACAGCTTAATCGAGACTTTTCTAGCCCTCCATAAAGCTACTCTTGCCTTATTGAAACGTTCTTTTGGAAATTTTAATTCATAAACAGACTGGGAGTAGACGGCATTTATAAAAATTTGGTTATTATTATGTTTCTGCATGCAGGGTAAACGAATAAGCACTGAACCGATAATTCACAATTAATGCTTTCGAGAAAAATTCTCGCAGCATCCAAAGGAACAAGCAGGATCGCTACCCCGGTTTTTCTCTCCTCAAGATCTTGTTTATACCCTCGGGCAGCAACGAATTTCCCGCATATTCACATGCGAGCTCTCTCCGCTCCCGCAAAAATTCAAGAATTTATAGTTCAGACTTACCGCATCCGTTTTTCTAAGAGCGTTCGGGAGAGAGAGAGAGAGAGAGAGGGAGAGAGAGAAGAACCGTCTTAGAGTTCCAGACGCGGATACCGAAGACGAAGACGCTCTCGAACTTTCGGCCGCGAGTATCGAATTGACGTATAGCTTCGGAGATAGCGGAGGAGCTACCGGCGCTGCTGCCGAGTAAACAACCGAGGCAAGCGCATGCATACACCGGATGTGCACGGCTGCGGCGAGGAGCGGAGGAACTATTTTTCCCGCGCGCGCGCGCGCACCTACATCGAGCGGCGGAAGTACGTGCAAACATATAACACGTGAGAGGGGCGATGTGTTTTTAGCGAGAAGCGCAACCGCCGGTGATTCACGAGTGGCGCGCTGCTCGAAGACGTTTGATTTATTTTTATTTATCGCGAGCGGCCACTGTATTTCGCTCCGCCGATGATTTATCACCAGCGCTCGATCACCCGGCATTGCTCTTACGTGAGCTCGGTTAGATATACGCGGATCGACTTTTTGCTGAGTTATTTATTTATATCGGCATTCTGCGTCGCGAAACCTTTCTCTAAACTTTCATCGTCCTTTCAAATTTACTGTTTTATTTTACATCCCTAATGCGAAAGCCCTGTTGAAGTTTATCTGGAGCCCGAATCGTGTATTCAATTAAGCTTAACTGTAAATAACAGGCATTATTCAATAAAAAGTTCTTGTGCTTTAGCTGTAAATCGAACTAAGAATGCTTCGCACCTTATAGACTTGTATCAAATTCGAATTCGTTCAAAAACTCGAGCTGAAGAGATGATATCTACAGACTTTAAAATTCTTCAGAACTTAACAAGTTTACTCAGTCCCGGTGCGTAAAAAGGGGAAAAGTTTGTTTCAACTTACTTTGGCATTCTTTGGTAAATAAGTTTTCGCGGCCGGTCAGGATTTCTATACCAAGTTAGTGAGGGTCATGACCAAAAGAAAAAGAAATGACCAAACTCTGTAAAAAGGCAAAACGCTACAACGTGAATATCAGCAACAACGTGCGGATTAAAATACATTTCTAGCACACGAAAGTATGCGCTGTAAATGAAAAAGTCAATGGTTAGAAAAAATTATTATCTCCGGCGAAAAATTCGAGCCGACAAAGCCTTATTAGCTTCCTTCCCTCTCTCCCAGGGAAAAATTTATTAGCAAAACTCGCTCTTTCTCTCTCTCTCTCTCTCTCTCTCTCTTTCTCTCTCTCATCTCGCTCACTTTGCGCGAGCACGAGATCAGGGCTGATGCTCGCCGAGGTGAAGAAATTTCCGCGGCGCGCGCGTGCATCGTGCAGGAGACAAAGTGAATCAATCAATGGATTAGGCGCGATGTGTTGTATGGGGGGGGGGGGGGAAGTGGACAGAGAACGCCGCCGTGACGCTACTCGTTTGTCATCTAAATGGCCGGGCATTTAGCTGCGCTGCTCTCGATGAACGAGCTGCTGCTGCCAGTGAGAGATGACGAATTTCACAGAAACCAGAGTGAAGTCGGAGCGGAGCGAGAGGCGCGGGATATGCTTTTGGTCAATATGTTTTGAGCGCCGACTCATTAGGGAAGTAATAGTTGCCTGGGAATATTGATGTGCGACTTTGTGGAAGTATTTTCATTAGTGCAGCCGGTGCTTACGATGAGCAACTGAAGTTTGCAAAATAATGTCCAAGCACCATTATTATTTGTTTTATATGCATTATTAAAGAAGTTTCAAATTTTTCTTTAATTTTACCTTGTCTAATTTTGTTCAACACGTTACGTTATTTCTTCGCACAAGTATTAACGTTGTACTTTTTACCAAATAAGAGATGTCAAAATATTGTTGTTGATAAAGAATGCATTACGCGTAGTCGTAAAACTGTAAATCAGTTATTAAAATTTTTATCTTCTCTTGATCGTGCCACGAGACGTCAAATCTGTGCCCCCTAATCCATAAAACCTCTTTATCTACTCCTACAAAGCCGGAGACGCGCTCGAAAATTCAAATACACTGGTCCGTCGGCCGTCGCGTCTCGGCTCCGGCGTCGCGACGTCGCGATGCCGTCGATTGCCGACGAACAGGAGTTTCTAATACAGGAGCCGGCCGCTAGACAAGGGCCGCTTAATGGCGGTAATGGCTAATAACCTTCGAATCTATCCGAGCTAATGACCGATGCCTTCCTCTATCTCTGGTTGAGCAGCATCGCCGCGCCACCACTGTATCCTAATACGCTTAATACTCCGGGAAACTTGGCACTCAAGCGAGGCAACTTCGACTGTGCTGGCTCGCGTTGATAGAGAGGACGAAAAGGGTGAGCTGCCGCTGCCTTAGGAAATCGGGATGACGCACGTCACATTGTTTATTCCGTGTGTAATTTAGCTTTTTTTAGGGAAGGGAAGTAAGCGAAACTTTAAATAAAGGATACATACGGTATAAACGTAAAAGGTTCGATGTAAAAATAAACGAGCAAATTAAAATAAAAAGTTCAATTATAAAAACTATATAAAGAGGGCAACTATATTGTAGGAAAAAATATTTAAAAGTGAAAAATGTTTGAAACAATGACGAAAAATGCTTACAGTGATGATCGGAACAACTTAAAAAAGTTCCAGCAGCGAGAAAAAGGATTATTGGAAAAAGGGATGGAACGGCAAGCGCTTGCATAAAAGAAAAGAGAGACAGACGTCTCTGCCTTAAAAACAAAAAAAAAAAGAAAAAAACGAAAAAGCCAGAAAGAGTAGACAGAGAAGGACAGAGAAAGAGAAAGAGCAAAACTAGTCAGTCGATAATAACGCCATCTGGCTTGCGTCGCGAAACTTTCTCCAGAGTTTTAATAACCAGCTGCCTCGAAAGCTGACGATCGTGACAGCAGTGTCTACACTCTACGCAAGCCCGACAAACAGGTCCTTCCTCCTTCTCTCTCGGCTCTGAATTTTCACGAGTCGCGCGCTTCGAATTGAATTTTTTATTATTTTTATATTCATCTCGTCATAAGCGATTTGCAAATTAAGCGCCGTCGTTTGTCTACTCTTTTCCCTTGCTCTTTCTCTCCTCTTTTTTTGAGAAAAACTTTGAAATGGGATTTTCCCGACGCTTTACTCTCGTTTAGCGACGGCGAAAAAATATTATTCAAAAACGACTTTGCACTTTGAATACATATTGTTTTAACTACCCACTGTCAGTTCGCGAAAAGTTCTGTTCGGATGGTGATACGTTAATCGCTTCAGATTGTTTTAAGCGAATCGTTTTAAAAACATCAGATTTATTTTCGAGAAGAAAATTTAACTTTAATATTAACATGTATCTAAATTCACTAAAGAAATACAGCTACGCAGTTTGAACTTTTAACTGCTCTTCCTAAAATTATCAACTTCCTTTTCAATACTAAGACTTTTAAATTGAAGAAGGTTCTTCAAAAAGTACAACAATAAAGTCGCGGGAGGGCGACTCTTGCGAACGTCAACCGTTCGTTGATCGCCGTGATAAACCATAAATCCACTCAATTTTCGCGAAGAGCAACCTGACCGAGCCGACGTCTGGGAGTGTCGAGCTGTCAAACGCAAAGTGCGCCAGGACGAATAGGCCGTTAAAGGAATATTATTGGGCTAATTGCGATAAGCCGCTCGCCCAACAAGAAAAAAGCCCTCGATCCGACTAGAGTGTCGTCGGTCCTGAACGCGAGAGAATCAGACGAGTTTTTCCCTCTTTTTAACGGCGTCGTCCTTTCCTCCTCTCCACGGGAAAATAATCGCGGAGAGCAACACCGGCGGCTTAATTGAACAAAGCTCTAAACCTTCGCTCTTGGCGAACGGGCCGCGAAACACTTGGAACTCGCAATATTCCGAAAAAATTAAATCCTGTCTCTCTCTCTCTCTCTCTCTCTCTCTCTCTCTCTCTCTCTCTCTCTCTCTCTCTCTCTCTCTCTCGCTTCGAGGAGGAAGTCTCGACGGCTGGAAAAATGTCGGCACGGTATTGTCGGGGAGAGACCCAAGAGAAAATGAGACAGCGAAACTGATTATGAGAGTACTTAGCTTTAAATGTCTATTTTAAAAAAAGTACCTTCAACGTAGATAGTTTGTTACAATCTTTGCACTTTGGCGAGTGGAAAAAGTCAATGGAAAGTCCGACGCAAGCAAAAAAAATTACTATTTAGCAAGCTTAAAAATATAATGTAAAAATATTTCATAAGTATAAGACTCGATTTTCTCACTCGTAGAAAGTTAATTAGTATCCTAGTACG
>JAWWEM010000010.1:5847922-5862856 GCA_035582935.1 Ormyrus thymus
TCTCTCTCTCTCTCTCTCTCTCTCTCTGTATCGCTTTTGCGGTCTTGTGAAAGAGCGGCCCAGAGGGAGGCATTACGTGTGTCGCCGCGTACCTTTGAGCGGATTTCTATAGACCGCCGTCGGGCACCCCCGGACTCTCCCGCGTCCATGGAAAGGGTACGCGAACGAGACGATTCGGTGAGAAGCTGCTTTTTCACCGTGGCTTTCGCTCTGCGGTAATTGGCACCGATCGCTGCGGGATTCAATGTTTTTACGGGAGAATCTTTGCTTTTGCGGCTCGCTCCGCAGTCGAAAACTAAAGCTGCTTTAACCGAGGGAACTTAGTCCTTCGTCTCGATCGCTGACTCAACTTTTCATATTAACTATTAATAAATTAAAGTTACTTTTGCGAATAGCAAAGAATCGCAATTTTTTAAATATATAATTTATTGTCGACACAAACGAAGGAAAAAATTCCTTGATTTTCTGCTATAAGAACAACGTGTTTCGTTAAACAATCCTTCGCCGCGCAGTCGCAGCTTACGGGCAAAAGTTAAGAATTCGCTTAATTTATGTATATTTTTTTCATGCACCCGCGACAAAACAAAAACACGCTGCGGAGAAAGCATGTAAAAAAAAGGAATCGCAAAAAAGCCGCGCCGAAAGAAACAAAGCTCGAGAACTCGATAAGGCCTCGGTAGGAAGGCAACGGCGCGAGAAATTCCCCGTTCCCCCCTTTCTAACGAGCAATCCGCAGAGCGGCGAGTCTCGCTCGCCCGCTGCCCTCTTAATTAATGCAACTTTTATTATTGTTTCCTTGAACAATTCAACCGCACTCGACTCCTGCTCTCTCTCTCTCTCTCTCTCTCTCTCTCTCTCTCTCTCCCTCTCTCTCTTCCCGGCTGCCTTTAAACTTCTGCCGCAATACACGCTACCTTTTTCACCTTTTGTATCCGGCGCAGAGCGCGGAGCCTCTGTCTTTCCTTCTCTTTTCGCCTGGATTTTTCTCGTCCTCGTCGTCGTCTCCGCCGCGGAGTTATTCAAGCGACGCTGGACGCTATTGCGCCAAGCGCGACTCGAGGGCACTGCAAAATGCAAGGGGACGCACAAGAGCCGAACTGCGCTGTTTGACTTTCGAAATTATAACGCCGGAGCCGCTGCTGGCGCGAGCCGCCGGATTCGGAGGTAGACGATGAAAAAATACAAACTTCAGCTCGTTGGATCATTTATATTAATGTGCTGCTGTTGAAAAATACAGTGGCTTTAATTAAAAAACCATTCCAACTTTTGAGTTTTTTGTATATAAGACGCTTTTTGCTTGATTTAGTATGGTGACTAATATTTAAATTGTAATTGTTTTGGATACAGGATGTATTTATATTTCAAAGAAATTGCCTATAATAAGCACGAGGTTCGCTAAACTTTTTCAATCTACGTACACATTTATAAATACAGAATTACATTCCTGACTCAAATAATTCATTTATATGCAAATCTTTCTCCTGAAAAACAAAAGAAGCTTTATTAAAAAAACGCAGTCAATATAATCCAATCGTATAATCAATGCAAATGGCCCTAATAGACGGCGAAAAAAATTTGACTGAAAGCTCCAGCTCGTTCGATCGCGCAATAAGATTTTACGGACGGTCTACCGCAGCGCTTGAAACAACTGAAATCTTCCTAAGACAGAGCCATCACCGATGACTCTCCCGTCCTTTTTTCAATCTCCCGGCGCAATATCCATTGGACCCGCGAAATCGAACAAAAGCCCCTTCCCCCCGATAGGAGAGAGAGAGAGAGAGAGAGCCTCTGTCGGCGCATTTCAGCTCAGGCTCGCGCAAACGAGAAAGGAGCGACGCCGGCGGACAATAGTCGCCGAGCGAAAAACAAAAAGTTTCACTCTCGTAGTGCGGAGCTCCTTCATCTCTTGCGCGGCAATCTACTCTCTCTAGTTCTTTGGCTGCGCCCTTTGAAACAGAGGCGGCGGACTTCAATTGTTCCGAATTCTCTTGAGCTGCGCCTTGAGCGAAAGAAATTTCAATGTTACCGGCGAATTTCAAGAGTTTCCTAATTCACTCGGAGAAAGGGTTTGGTAACTGGATGTGTGGATATGAGGATCCGGTGATGAGATTAAGGGAACTTTTAACAATCCTGTGCGGTGGAGCAAGAGCATCCGTAAATAACTTGAGTAGTTTAAGAAAACAAAACAAATAATGCATATACTTTTTTACAATAATGAAAAAGACTCCATTTCGAATATCTTACAATATTTCTGCGTAATAAATAACAATTGTGTGCATGAATTTTTAATGGCTATACTGATCTAATTTGAGCAAATCTCAAACAAAGTTCCTATTCCTACCCAAAATTGACAGTACAAAGCACGAGCCCTCAATCCAAGCGTTCCCTAATAACACCCAAGTACGACCCCATAAAATCCAGCTTCTTTTCCACACTCTTGCTCTACAAGAGAGCCTCGGCTTAGCCGAGCTCGCGGCTGTCAACTTCTTTCGCTCGCGTCGGCCGAGAGAGCTGGAAAGGCGGCCTTGCGCCCAGAGGGAAGTGGCGGGACAGCACTCGGCCGAAGGCGAAATGAAGCATTCCTTTACGAGGGGCCCTTACTGCTCGTAAAGCTCGACTTTATGATGATAATTACGGGAGAGGGCAGTAAATCCGAGGGACTAGGCGCGAGAAATGCCCGCGCGAGCTCGCCGGGGGGGGGGACACGTCCGCGGGCGGGGGAAGGGCAGGATGAAAAGAAACGATTCGCGGCCGCGCATGTCTTACTCCGAGTGCTGTACTTTTGCGGGTAATGTGATTGTGTCCGTTGGAGTGCGTATTAACGCTTTGCGAATGAGTGGGAGGGTAGCTGCGATGGGAAGGGGAGCGAGAAGTTTAAATGTTTTCGTAAAATAACTTCGTTCAGGATTAAAAGTGTAAGACTGGAGATAATATTGTTTCGAAAATTCAAGTTTTAATTAGTATTTTAAGAACGAATTCTTTTTGGGGAATACGATATGTATATGCGCAAAATAATTTT
This sequence comes from Ormyrus thymus, assembly GCA_035582935.1. NCBI lineage: Eukaryota > Metazoa > Arthropoda > Insecta > Hymenoptera > Ormyridae > Ormyrus > Ormyrus thymus. The sequence continues at coordinate 5,850,942 of JAWWEM010000010.1, forward strand.
TTAGAACCTATACAGTTCTTTCGTACTAGCAATTGATTTATGAAAGATATACAGAGGCATTTTCGATTATGAAAATATTCTTGTACTCCCATAACAATAGTCATTTTCGGCTTCGATATAAAAAATGAGTTTCATTCACGAAGACAAATGACAATTCAATGGATTTTCTGACCGAAATCCCCAAAATCTATTCCCAAACCACGAGAAATGTAGAGAATCTTGGAATAGGCTTAATTTTCACTTCGAATTCTCCTCTCGCCCAAAACGAACAAATTCCCCGGCGCCTTTCTAATTCGAAAATAGAACGAGAGATAAGTTCTCCCGGTCTCTTTTATACGAGGAGTCAGGCTCGCGTTAGATTGGCATGAAAATACGGCAGGGTCCTTGCGCATATAAACGAATGAAATAGAAACTTCAGCTTGCTTTCTCTCTCCCTCCCCCTCGCTCTCTCTCTCTTTCTCTCTCTCTCTCCTAAAACGTATTCTAAGCTCGACTCGCACTCGGAGAAAAGGGGGACTCCGTCTGTCACGTATGCATATCTTGGGACGCGAAACTACCGCTGCTACTACCCTTGCCTCCTTTTCCCCGGAGAGAGGGAGAGAGAGAGAGAGAGAGAGAGAGAGTCAGGCCGGACGTACGTGGTCAACGCCGGGCCAAACTGTCGGCGAAGTTACGTAAAATAGTTAGCGACACTTCTCCGTGCGCGGTGCCGGCGCTGCTGCCTCCTCCTCCGTCGCCTCCTTTTCCGAGTGAGAGAGCTCGCGTCAGTTCCACCGGACAGCGCTCTAGTCACATGCATTTACAGTCGGACGCGCGTTTGACTCGGGGAATACAAAGAGGGAGAAAGAAAATCCGGCCGCCGCGTGCGCCGCGCGCATTATACGTCCGCCCGCCTGATGTACGGGCGAACACGCCCGACTCTTTCTCCGCGTCTTCTTCCCGAGATACCGCCGGTACGTGACCGATACCCGCCACGTGTCTATGTATATATATATATATATATATATATATATAAGCGCCGAAAGAGAAAGAGTATTTTGCTCTTGCTCGCGATAAAATAAATCGATTTGGGAAGCTGGAGAAAGAGTTGCGCGCTGCTGGAAATTGGAACGAATATTTGGATTCGATGATATTAATTTGGGTTTATTTTGTATTTAAGTTGTATTTAAGGATAGAGAGTATTGAATAACTTTGGACAACTTTGAGTGCTATTTTTAAAGGGACTTTCATCGAAAAACCTTAATTAACAATAACAATTACAAGAAAATTAACATCGCATTATCATAACGACTAAAAGTTTCGAGAGAATTAAGGTTAACTTTAGCCGGTGGAATAGCAAGCTAGTAAAGGACAAGTGGAGCGGCGGGTTGGGGGGAAGGGGTCGAGAAACTATGAAGTATTCCATATATTTTATTTACGCCTTATTTGCTGTGTGACCAGCGACATGTTTACTTTCCAAGATAAACAAGAGGACGTAGCCAAGCTCTCGGCCACTGTTCTGTAATATCGAGGTTTCAATTAACGCTTTGTCGTTTAACGGAATACGACGGCGAAAATGCTGCCAGGACCCGGCGCTTTAAGGCACGCGTGTCCTTATTGAGGAACCTTGCCATTCCAAATAAGAAATTTAATTTCGCAATTTCGAGTTTGTTTCGCGAGCGTCACTTTAGCTCGAAAGTGGAAAATTAAGTCCGTACATTTAGCGTTGCTCTTAATTTATTTAAATTTTTCTGAACACGGCGAGTTTAAGAATAAAATGTCGTTCTTAAAATATTTGAATACATTGTGCTTATGTATGTATATGTTACTATTTTAAAAAGTAATCTCAACTGATTTCAATATTTAACGAATAGCAGTTAAAAGCAAATCTGAAAGGCAATTAAAGCAGCGCAAATGAGACTAGCGGACATTTTTAAATAAACACGCAAGAGCTTTTCGCCAGCTCTCCTCTTCCTTTGTCCCTTTGGTTGCGGCCTCGCCAAAAACCTTAATATCATTATCTTCATTAGCGGCGATTACAATACCTAATGAACCCATCGGGGGCTTTTTCTTCGCGATTCCCATTTTAACGAATTCTCGGATCTCTGAAACAAGAAGAGGCTTCATTGTTTTCTTTCTTTCCTCCTTTCTTAATTCAGAGCACTCCCGCAGCGCCGATGGCAAAAACAAACGAATTTCATCAGCGCCGTTTGTGCGGCAAAACAATCCCAATCCTCGATATTTGTCATGCAAAGTACCTTTGCCATTATTTTTTCTTTTTAATTTGCATTTGCATTTTTAACTTTTTTTAAAAGACTTCCCAATATAAAGTATTGATATTGTTTAATAATTGTATATTTAAATGTTTTCTTTCTTGTGACAGAAAAAAAAAGTTTTAAAAAAGAAAATAAATTAATTCCGCGAAATTGAATATTATTCCAAAAATGTATGGAGTTCATTTTCAATACATTTCCCTATGAATGATGGAGCAATGCGTCATGTAAAATTGGAAGAGAAAAATATGTATTAAAAGCATACGTGACACGTTCCGAGGCCGAAGTAAAGGAGCTTGGGACAAAAATTTGTGCGGAACGCCTCCGGTCTTTATCGAAGGTCCGGTTATCCCCGCGGGACGGAACGGACGCTTTGGGTCATCCTCCGGCTCGGCTCTATCCCCGTCACGTTACATAAAATATAGATTTCTCTAATGCATCGATATGCATAGAGTTAGCGTCCAGTTTCCCCGGCAGCCAACTACTCTTTCCCACGAACCGGGGGAATGAAATAAGACAACTTGGAGAATTTTCGCCTTCTGTCCCAAGTGAAATCTCTCCTTTTTAGTTCCGCTGTTCGCCAAAATCCATCAAGCTTTGAATTATGAATTTAAATCAACAAAGCACAGTGTCAGTTTTGGTAGAATGAAAATTCATCCTCAATCTTTCGTATGAAAAATGGGGTTTTATAAAAAAAAAAATGATTAAAATACAATATTTTAACTGCATTTTTTGGAATTATTATTTTTGAATTAGGAAGAAAGCACCGAAATAGCTAGTAAGTTATTGCACACACAAAGATGACCGGAGAGAGAATAAAAAAGTACCGTGAAAACGGAATTCTTCCGTAAGAGCCGCAAATGATTTGTGAATATGCAAGTATTAGGGGAACGTATCCGCCGGGACAGAGTAAGGGTCAAAAAAACCTCGGTCTCTTGAGTGTCTACAGTACGGAAAATATTTGAGTGGACAGCCGCAAATTTATCGCTCGAAGCAACCCTTAATTTTTCACTTGTTGTGCTCGCTTTACATCTCCTCTAAAAAATACATATAAGCGCACATTTTTACATCGGCCAGCATTGGGGGCGAATTTATTAACCATTTACAGAAGGATTAATTCAAAATAAATAATTGAGAGCGGCGAATGCTCAGCTTGCCGAATGATAAATTTAGCGATTGGTCAAAAAAAAAGGAATTTAAATGAAAGAGTGTGTAATTTGCTAATTGGCTGCTTCTATCGCATTTTTACAGCTGTAATAATTATTTTACGATCATCTTCTGTTCTTAAAGGCTTTATCGCTCTATTTAAGACTTTTCAAGGTGTTAGTACTTGAAATTTTACGTCGCTTCCACGGTTGAATACTTTCTTCTAATTAATACTAAAGTTGGAAATGTAATGTTTTCACTCAAAGTTTATTTAACATTTTAGCTGCATAAACTTTTGTAATTGTTTCAATAAGCATCAAATAAAATACCCAGAAAGCTAATTATTTACTTTATTAAACGTACCAAAATAGAGCACTTTGACAATTTTCAAGCTTGCGCAAGCCTCGATCTCCTTGACAATCGAACAAGATGTTCCGCAGCTGAAAGCTTGAAATTATCTTCGGCGACGATAACGCACCTGACCCACCGCCTTCCCGAGGCTCGACGGCACCTTCGAAGTAAGTCTCCTCGGCCATATATAATAGAGTCCGCAACTGCACGGCTGACGCTTTTAGCAATAGCGAGCTTATATCTCTCCTCTCTCGCGGCTGACGTCGATTAATCCGGTATTTCGCACACCCTTGGGAATCATTAGAGCGCTCGCTCGCGAAGTTTGCCGAGCAGGCGCGGCCCCCCGCGGCAGCTCGCTTTGCCGCGCATCCTCGAAGGTGCATTAACGCGTAGGCCGTAGGCTAATTAGATCGGCCGAAAGAAGGAGAACGAGAAAGGGTCCGAGGAGAGTCGATTGGCCTTTTAAGCTTAATGCGCGTACCTGGAAAGCGCGCGAGCAAGTGGATGAGCGGAGCCGGAGTCTTTGGCCGAGGATGGACGGCAACTCTTGAAGCCGCCGTCGCTCCAGCCGGACCCGACGGCTTTGATATACGTTCAGCTTTGACGGCTAATAAAGTTTCGAACTTTAAGTCGAGCTTAACGAAAACTCGAGTGGGCGCCACTGCGTTTGGAAGCGGCAAATATTATTCTTTCATGTGACGCTTTGCGCTTCTTTATTGATTCTACCATTTACGGAAGTGATTCTGATTTCATGACTTTTTCTAATTATTACAAGATAGAATCCGCGTCAGTTTTCCAAAGCGAAAGGTTTGCGTCGAAAATCTCAAGATTTTTTTTTCAAAAAAGCGATGCTCCAAGGAACATCGAAAAAGCCATTTTGAACAATTTCTGGAGCAATTGCGGTCGGGAGTCCGGGCTAAAAGCACTCTAAATAATAAACTGCCATCGAAACGCCTTTGAAAAAAGCGAAGCGAGCAAAGAGCGCGCTCGCGCCGTCTAAAAAGCCCAGACGAGAAGAGCAAAAAAAAGCTCGCGGGAGCGTAGCGCGACCGAACGTCGAAAGGATCATTCCGCTCTCCTTTCACGGCGAGACCAAGGTAGAACATATTACCTCCTCCTCCTCCCCCTTTCCTCTTGAAAAGAGAAAAGTCACGCCGGCGCTCTCCTCTCGCGCTGCATCGAAGATCGAGTAGGGAGATCGCGAATCCTAGAGCAGCTCGCTCTCCGAAAAAGGAGCGAAGAGTGCAAAAGGAGGAAAAAAAAACGGCCGAGGAGGGAGGGAGGGAGGGAGGGAGGAAAAAAAATGTCGGAGGCGGTGTCCAGGTTTCGTCGGTCGGGGCGTTCCGGCCGCACGCCGAGCCCAATCGTCTCGTTTTCCCCGCGCGCGCAGAGAGGAGAGGTGTGCAGCGACTACCCCCGCCCACTGGAGAGCGCAGCAGCAGCAGCAGCAGCAGCAGCCCTTGGAGGCAGGGGAAAAACGCACTGACCTCGATATCCTTCCTCTCTCTCTCTCTCTCTCTCTCTCTCTATCTCCCTCTCCCTTTCGTAGTTCGCAGTAGTGGTAGGCGCTTCCCTCTCCTAATGCCGTGGGTGGTGTACACCTACGCGAGCTGCGCGCAGCGCGCGATGTGTGTGCTCTCGTTCTTCTCTTTCGCCGTCGTGTGCCGCTCCTTTGCTCTTTTTTTCCTGGTTCTTATATTGCTTTTTTGCGAGAGACAGAACGAGCGTATACGTGCGCGCCGCTGCCGGGCGAGTTTTTTTTCGGCAGCGTTATAGGTTGGACACATCGGCTGCTCGGCAGGCCTTCGGCGGCGGCTCCGCGGATGCCCGAATCGCAAATTTTACGGATAATGAAGCCCGGATGCTCTGGGCCACCGGTCTTTGTTCTTGGCCTTTTCCGTTTTTTTTTTTTTTTTTTTTTTATTTTTTCGGAAACTTGCGGATTTCCATTGATTTTATTTTAAACTATCTTTTGGAGAATAAAATATTTGCTAATTGAAATCTGAACTTAATTAATTAAATTACGAAAAAACTTTTATCTTAGAAAGACATTTCGAATTTAATATTAATTTATATACTTTGTCTAGAGTAATCCATTACATTTCTTGCTACTTTAAACCTTCAAAGACAATTCTATAAATACGGTTTTATGCAAACATTGCAAGCCGCTTCCTGGAAAAAAAAGACGTAATCCGATGGACCGAAAAGCGAGGAAGGTCCAAAGGTGTTTACGCCCCGCGTGACTCATTGAAGCAGCCAGTATTAAAACAGAAACACAGCCAGAAATCGATTCCTGGCCTCGCAGCAACACGGAACGATTTAATGACCAGAAATCCTCTTTATGTTTTTGCAAGAAGCATGACCCTAAGGGGGGGACACTTTATTTTAAGCTGCGAACTCGTCGCAAAGAGTCGCCGCGCGCGCTTCCAGATAAAAGGACGCAATATTCCCTGCAACAATGCCCGCGCAATGTATTTAACTTGAGAACTCGACGTTGAATATTGCCCCTTCGGGCGACTGTGTATACCGAGTGCCAGCGGAAGAGACGAGGAGAAAGAAGCTGGAGCGGAGTACATTGTGGGCAGGATTATTTTACCTTTGTTTTTCGAGCAGGAGCTCGTACCTTCGTGGGTTTCGTCCCTTAAAATGTCGAATGAGGCGCGGTGTTGACGAATTGTAAAACAAGAGTGAAACAGCTGTGATTGAAAACAATCCGAAATTATTTACGAGAAGAAGGATTTTCTTTAGAAAAAATTACTGAATTCTTTGGTAAGACATGCTTGTCTTTTGTTGTGACTATTTTACACTAAATATTTTACCTCGCATTACTTATTAATAGTATTATAAATTTCTTAAAGAAATTTGGTAAAATATTTTTAAAATTCAAAGAAACTCCCTGACACCGGTCGAAAAAAATGTTTACTATAAATTAACTACAGTTTACGAAATTAGCAAAAACGTCAAGTTCAGCGGGCAATGCGTCAAATGAAGAAATAAATAAGGCAGCACGCGCACTCCCTCCCCCCACCCCCTAAAAGAAAAAGCTCGGCCCTTTTCAATCGAAATCCATTCTTCATCGCAAAGACAAGGCGGCGCAGCGACGGAGTCTCTCTGGAAGGATCGGCGGCTATCGGGATGTAAGGAGGAAAAATCCGGGGCAGGAGGACTCGAGCCCGTGATTTTCGGGGATGGAAGGTCGGGGCCCCGGGCGCGCTCGCCGCCGCCGCCGCGAGCCGTAGATCACGCGCCGAGCAATTGAGTTAGGAAGGAAGGAACCAGTTCGGCAAACACTTCTCGGCCGCGAGGATTTATGACTTAAAAAAAGTCCAGGCCGAGGGTCTCGCTCTCGCTTTATCTGTAATGTACTGATCTTGCCTTCGTCGGCGGCGCGCGTCGCGTCGGGATTCACTGCTTCCCTCCGTTCTTGGGCTTCTCTCTCGAGATGTTCTCTTTATTTCTCGGCTTATTCCCTCCTCCTTTTTCCCGGCCTTATCTTTCTACTTATTTGTGTTATCCTTGTACGGCGCGCAATTTTTCTCGCTTTTCTTGCAGATATCATGAATAGCTTTGTCCATCAGCTACCTGTTTTATCGAATGATCTAGAACGCATTTCTGAGTTTTATAAGAATGTTATTCTTTATTATTAATCGATTCGTTATTCGCGAAAGTAACGCTGAATACTGCGTATACAGAATAATAACGCATTAAAAATCAAAGAAATTCGTCATTTTCATGGTGCATTATAAATTCTGGCACTACATTAGACTAATCTTCCAGGGGCCCGTCCTTCCGCGCAATCATTGAAAGATCCAATAAAAAATCAACATATGATAGAGCTATCTGACCACTTGATCTCCCCGCGCTCCACCCAAGGCGCTCGGCCCTATCTCATTTTCTTGCCCGACCTCCCGCGTCGTATCTCAGAAGCGCTTGTTCGGTCCCTCTCCCCTCGATCCGAGGCGAGTGCAGATCTCCCCGGCCCGGTATCATCCTCGGCTCGCTCATTCGGGCGCTGCACGCTGAAACGTCCATGATTTATACGCGACGGCTGGGGGGCCCCTCGCCCCCACGTGACCGGCGCTCGCTCGAGGACTTTCGGATTTCCTGCATCTTGATCTCCTCTGGCCCGCTGGCCTTTTTCCTTCTCCTTTTCTTTGCTTTCTTTTCGCGCGCCGAAGCGCCGCGGAGATAAAGCGTCGCCTCGTTGCTGATAGGACGGGCCTTCAGTTTGATCCGCGAAATTTCGAGTAATTTATGGCCGCGGTGCTTATTGAGCGTCAATCGAAAATTCAAGGAATCAACCAGATACTCAATTTATGGATATTCTCTTTTAACGAAGCGTCAAATCCACGCCAGCATGGCCGTACATTGAAGAGCACACAAAAGAGAAGAAAAACAAGGCTTCCAAGGCAGGAAGCGGACTGCAAAGTTGCCCGGCTTACGTATAACGCCAAGGACGGCGGACCCGTCTTAAAGGCAAGGAGAGAGAGGCAATCACTTAGGCAAATATTCGCGCCCGCGGCATGTGGGCGCGCCCGGCTAAGGAAGAAGGCGGATAGGGGTCGGTAATTGAGCCGGGAGCGAGCCTTCGGACTTATTTTTCCGATCACATACGGAGAGCGAGCACACACGCCCTGTTTGCCCAAGACGATGCTCGAGACGCCTCGCCGATTCGCGCCTTCGGAATGCCGGAGAGCTGCTGATCTGCATACCTTATCCGTTGGCAGGCGCCTGCAATGGATGCCGGCGAGCTTCTGCTGTGGACTTTTCGAGTCGAGGAGGTGACAATTTTACAGGCTGGCTCGAGAGTTTTATAGTTTTAAATTTGATTTCGGTGAGCATCCCTACTCCCGAGATCTTAGAAGTGTAATTTAAATTTAACACAAGATAATAACACGCATTCCCGATACAGACCATACCGTTCTTAAGCCCAGGCCATTAATTCAAATCAATTTATTATAATCTGCAACTAATCTGGGTTCAATCCCCTCGTGCCTACCCAGCAGCCCGCGAAACCGCCCTAGCCAAATCGAAGACACTCCGCGACGTCCTTGTAATCTTGCCCATTCGGCTTGGCATCGACGAGATCTTACGTAGTCCGGTAGTAAGTCATCCCCTGCAAGGAGCGCAGGCAGTTGGTTTCGGCATCCCGTGCAGCTATTTGATCTAAGCATAAAGTTTCCTGAGAGAGAGAGAGAGAGAGAGAGAGAGAGAGAGAGAGAGAGAGAGAGAGAGCGAGACAGAGTCCAAGGACGCCGACGCGCGACTCCTTAAACTTGACCTCCAAGTACTAACGTCTCCGCTGGCTTTGGCGAAGTAAGTTTGCGCTGCCAAAGTTTTCGTGGACTTTCATAATGCCGGGGCGAAATTTTATTACGGCCCACCTTATATCTATACGCGCTTTTTCAACTTTTCCCCGGTAACGGTGATACGTCGCGAATTTTATTTTTAGCCGCGCGAAGAATCTATTATTAGCATGATATTTTACGCGAGTCCGATGATTATACGGAGGGCTGCTGCACATTTTTTGATAATTAAGACTGATACTAGTGTTTTTGCTCCCTCCTAAAGGAAGCATTGTGATAGTAATTTTTGGAGTTGTTCGAAAAATCGGTCATAATTGTGTTTTAAGGTGTGTTAATTTAACGCATGCATTTTTATTCAAGCTTGTGCGAAATCAAGTTTTGTACATGGAGTTTAAAAAATTCTGTATTTTAGAATTTAAAATATTTCAATAACAAAATTTAAATATAAATTTTGTTAGCTTTTCATTAAAATCTAAAATAAGCATATAAAAATAAAATAATAATAATAACGAGATAATAACGGAACAATAAATTAGTTAGGAGCAAGCCAATGACTTGGCAGCAGTTTTTTTTCGGAGGGAAGTTCCTATATTAGAGTTTCTCTTATACATTTGTTATACTTATATTTATATACTTTTTTTTAGCTCTGAAGAGGCATATTATTTAATGCGTGAAGAAGGGATCTAAAGTTTGTAAATTTCATGTTTAATACATGCACGGAGAAAAATCGCTAGTAAAATTTACCTTAAATGCAAGTAAAAGTTACTTAAAAAGTTAAGCAAACATCGTAAGTGAACTTTACTCAGCTTTGTAAATAAATTTTACCGAATCCAAGACGCGATTTTTCTTTCTGTCTCTCTCGCACGTGCGGTGACTTACTTAATAAATCAAGTAAATTTTACTTAAGTCAGAATCAGTATCTTTTGCTTATACCTTTTAAGAACATTTCACTAGCGATTTTTCTCCATGTGACCATTTCCTGTCAATGAGGAACTTAACCTTTCTATCCCATAAAGTTTAATATTATAGCTAGCTCCTGCAGTAGAAAAAGCATTTAGCCAATAATTTAGAAATTTTTTTTCAGAACTGGTTTAGAAATAATAAGGAAAAGTAGATTCAAAATTTGTCCACCGCACGAAGTGAGAGCAGCTCGAAAGCAAATTCCATCAAAGTCCCCGTCCCGTAAGCCGATGAGATTTTCTTTCGAGCGAAACGTCTCATGATCAATGAGCTCACGGCTCGGGCGACGCAGGTGCTGTTTCGGACGCGGAATATTGTGCACACCTAATCACCCGTCCTGTCACTCTGACCGCAGAGGCGGCCGAGCGGGCGGTGCCCCCCTCCCCCCCTTCCCCCGAGGACCCATAAATCGAAAGTTCGAGCCGTATGCTAAAGCGGGGGAGCGGCGGCGAGTCCTCGCCCAAGGAGAGACCAGCGTATATAAGATATCGGATAAGGATAAAGGCGTCGCTCGAAACTTCCCCGAGTCCGCAGAGGTAAAACTTACTTAGTTACTTTTTGGGCCACGAATTTCGGGATTAGAGCGCAAGCGAGCGGCGTCAATGAGATAAATGTCGGACCCGCTCGAGATGCGGACGACGGCGAGAGATAAAGAGCCGAGGCGCTCGCAAGGATTTCGTAGAAATTTTACATATTCCACGGGAAATTTATGGCTTTGATAAAAAGCTCAAATTCAAGCATTTCACTGAAAGTCTGTCTTCTTGGCGCCTTTCGGACAATTAGCGTGTAGGTAGCTTAGCAATTACTGCGGCAAAATGTTTGAAAAAATTATTTTTCGCGCTTGATAAAATCAAGACGAATCTTTTAGTACTGGAATTTTTGTCTCTGCGCTTCGTATTAAAATGCATAAAACTAAGGTTACTTGCAATAAAATAAAGCTAATCACAATAAAGTTCCCGCATACCGTCGTGTCATTGCGTTCGCAAATAGAAAATAGCATTCGTCAGAGTAAAGCGAGAGTCTCATTTCCCTTGGTAATTACCAAGGATGAGAAGAACTTTCTAAAGAATGTAATTTGACGAGTCACGCGTGTCTCTTCTAATTTAAAGTCACGAGAAAAATTAGCCATCTCTCCTGCAAAGTCCCCTAAATCTTTTATTCCAATTAAGATAATCAACTAATTATACGACGGTATTAGGTCAAAACATTAAAATTCTGCATTTTTAATTTTGGCATGACTCAAATTATAACTAATTGCAGCTCTATTTAAACTTAAAAATATTGTACCGTTTCCATAATATTCCCATAATAACCCATTGGAAAAATGATTTTAAAAGCAAAGAGGCGGCCGAAGTCAAACAATTAGCGCTTCCAGAGCGCTTGCGCTTGCAACGGAAGTTGTTACTGCCGTGTAGGCGAGCGATTTAACGATGGGTGAATAATTACCGAGGGTTTACGGTCTAAACTGCCGGAGAGCGTCACTGGCTCTCTCTCTCTCTCTCTCTCTCTCGTAGTCTATATAGATCTACGCGCTCGCAGTTATATTTATGAGCCGACGGCGGAGGCCGAAATTGTTCGGCTTACTATAAGCGGCTTCGCGAAAAATCCGGTCGCGACAAAACTATTTGATGGTCGAGAGCTTCGTGTCGCGAAGCAATAACAGCCTGCGAAGAACGCAAGCGCCGATCGTTAACGCCGGCCCTTTAAAGCGACCGAACGAGCCCGGACGAGTGGAATGCGTGACGGACCTAAGCGTACGGAAAAATACTTGGCTGTGTGTACAAGGAGGTCGTTAAGGTTGGGGTGAAAAATTCGAGTTGATGATTGTGTTTGCGTATCTTTATGAAGTGGTAAGGGAGGTTTAATATTATGGCAAGTTTCTGGACAAAGGAAATGTTTA